>JAJPUD010004048.1:0-14082 GCA_023553655.1 Myrmecobius fasciatus
GGGGGGGGAAGGGAAGGTGTCTCTATATCTCTAGTGCTTAGCATTATGGGTATCTGGAACCTAGTTGGAGCCTGAAAAATGCTCATTCAATTAAATTGAAAAGAAAGAAGTAGAAAAATCCCATGGGCTTTGGGTTCTTTACCGTGGGATTCAGAGACCTGTTCCTTGGCAATACGTTCAATAAGACAGAGTGCCTACTCTGTTTACTCTGCAAAGATACCAGTAGTGTTGTTAGATGGCAGCCTCTTTCTTCAATCTCATCAAAATGTTTCAGTGGGTCTCTTTATCATCCCTCCAGCCACAGGGTAAGATTTCTGCAAAGTGGAGGCAGCCTCTGCCATACTGGCATTCACAAGTGGCCTCAGATGCTGTCATCAGAAGTAGGGTTGAATCATCTGCTTCAATGCACTTGGATTGAAGAGTACTAGGTTTTGATTTCTGACCTAAGTGACTTTAGGTCAATCCCTTCTCTGGAATTTGGGACAAAAAGAAGACAGAATGTTACAAAAGAAAGAGTTTGATGGTTTGGGAGTCAATGCTCTGCAGCTTACTATCTGTATAACTTATAGCAAGTCATTTAATTAACTACTCAAGTCTCACTTTCCTCATTTCTAAGTTCTCTTCACTTCTAAACCTATGATCCTTTCTTTTATAAAATGAGGTTGGCTCTAAATCACTATTGATTAGATAACTCTGAGGTACCACCTCATATTTTTCAGTTGGCTAAGATGACAAAAAGATAATGTTAAATATTGGAGGGGAAGTGGGAAAACTGGGAAACTACTATATTGTTGGTGGAGTTGTGAACCCATCCAACCATTTTGGAGAATAATCTACATCCATGCACAAAGGGCTATAAAACTGTGTATACCCTTTGATCCAGCAGTGTCTCTCCTGGGTCTGTATTCCAAAAATATCATAAAAGAGGGAAAAAGACTCACATGTGCAAAAATATCTATAGCAGTCCTTTTTGTAGTGGCAAAGAATCAGAAAATGAATAAATGCCTATCAATTGGGGAATAGCTGAATAAGTTATGGTATATGAAAGTAATGGAATCTTGTTTTATAAAAAATGAACAGGTTGATTTTAGAAAGATTTACATGAACTGATGCTGAATGAAGCAAGCAGAAAAGAAAAACATTGTATACAGCCACAGCAAGATTGTCTGATGATCATCTATGATAGACTTGGTTCTTCTCAGAAACCCAGTGATTCAAGGCAATCCCAATTAACTTTGGATGGAAAATGACATCTGAATTCAGAGAGAATTATGGACACTGAATGTGGATCAACATACATTGTTTTGTTCTGATTTTTTTCTCCCAATATGACTCATGGAAATATGTAAAAATGAATGTACATGTATATCATAAAAAATTAAAACTTAAAATTTAAAAAATAATAATGAATTTTTAAAAATGAGAAAGTTGGATTATATAATCTCTAAAGTCTCTTCAAAATTTGATTCTATAATCTAATACTTCTCAAAGTGTGGTCAATGGATCTCTAGGGCCCCTGAGACCCTTTCAGAATGTCAATGAGATTAGAATTATTTTTATAATAATACTGAGATGATATTTGCCTATTAAAACAATTCTCTTTTCAGCTATGCATCTGGGTGAGACTAGTTTTCTCCATATACTTTAACCAAAACAACATATCACAACAAACTGAATGCAGAAGCAAATAGGAGAATTCAGATGTCTTCTATTAGGCCAGATAGTAAAGAGGCCTATAAAAATATGTAAAAGAATGCTACTCTTCTTTTTACATTATTGCTCCTCTGTAAAACATAGCTTCCTTGTTGTTGTTTGGTCATTTCAGTCAGGTCTAACTCTTTGTGACCCCATTTAGGGTTTTCTTAGCAAAGGGAGTGATTTGCCTTGTCTTCTCCAGCTCATTTTACAGATGAGGAAACTGAGTCAAACAGGATTAAATGACTTGCCTAGGATCACACAGCTAGTAAGTGTCTGAAGACTGCTTTGAACTCAGGAAGATAAGTCTACTTGATTTCAAGCCCAGAATTCTATCTCCTGAGTTACCTGACTGTCCAAAACAGTTACTTTTTTTTCTTTCTTTAAAATTTTCTTTTTAATTTACAGAATAAAATAAGAATTTCTATACTATAATACAATAAAAAAGATGGTTGCATATGAAACTGTTGATCTACCATGTAAAACTTGCTGTTTGTATCTAATGGTAATATAGTTACTTTTTAAAAAAATATGTCATTTCTGCCAATATTAGTGGACTTATTATTGTTGTTTTTAATATTTTAGAATTTTATGTTTTAATTTCTAAATTGATTAATATTGGTGCATAGGACCCTTTTAGACAAAAGGTCTTTGTGGTCCTTAATTTTAAGAATGTGAGAGGGTTCTGAGACCAAAATTTTTGAGAATCACTGCATAATCTTAAAATTAAACTCTAGGCAGGAATAGCAGCAACCAGGCTGACTTGGTTTTATGTAATACAGCTGATTCTGAAAGGCTCAAGCTGACAAAATCCATTTCCCCAGCCATCACTCCCCAGATTCTTTGTCATCACTTCTGATTGCTTTCCCCAACTCGTCTCTCTAATCAGGTTGTTAAAGTATTAGAGCGGCCACAGCCCCTGGAAGAGAAAAGACTTTTAAAGCTAATGATCTGTAAACAAACAGGTGGTCTGCTGTGAGTTGGGAAGAACTCTTTTGGTGATAATTGCTATCCCTACTCCCCCACACCAATCTGTTTTGAAAGCTTGGATTTTTCCAGACTGGATTTTCTCAAAGAGCGGTCATTTGTGCCCATTCCCTAACTTCAGCCTCCATGTTAAGAAGCTGTTGTCCCACAAAGATTTGGAGTCAGGTAGGGATTATGGGTGGCCTAGTGCATAGATAGAACATTGCCCTGGAGTTAGGGTTCAAATCCAGCCTTAGACTTTGCCTAAATGTATTCAAAGTTATGGTGACTCAGTATCCCATTGTTCCCAATCTTGTTTATCAATCAATATTGCGGGAGGTTCTGTGGAGGAGATATCAAGCTTGCAGCTTTTTGTTTTGGGGCCACAAACCCCAATCTACAAATTGTCAGGTTTTTACTACTTTGAGGAGGAACTGAGATGATAGGGCCCAATCTTTTCTGCTGAGGTGGATCCATCTGGATTGTCTTAAAGTTACCAATAAAAGCTGTCCCTACTTTGAAGCCATTACTGATCTTCAGTGATCAGCCCATCAAGGTGTTGCTACCTTGACATGCTTATGATAAAATCATTTTAATTCTTTGTCCTGAATTTTGCTCTGTTAAAAAATCCAAATGAAGAATTTTCCTTTTAATAGTTGTGTGATCCTAGATAAATCACTTAATCCTGTTTGCCTCGGTTTCCTCATCTGTAAAATGAGCTGGAGAAGGAAATGACAAACAACTCCAGTATCTTTGCCAAGAAAACTTCCAAATGGAGTCACCAAGCATCTGAAAAACAACAAGAATTTGGAATCCAGGGACCTTATCCAAGCTCTTGTATTTAATGTCTACATCATCCTGGGTAAGTCATTTAATTTAATCTTGCTAGGTACTTCAGTTGCTTTGATTATGAAATAAGGTAGTTGTATTAGCTGATTCCCAAAGTCCCTTCCAAGTCTAAATACTATGACATTCTTTGGTTGTTACAATGAATTTAATTTCAATGAAATAAGCTCTATTTGTAATAGCAATAAAAGCCAACATTTATATTGAATTTAGTGCCAGGTACTGTACTAAGCTCTTTATAATTATTATCTCATTTGATCCTCACAACAGCTCTAGGATATGGGTGCTATTTCTACTGTTAAGAAAACTCAGACAGAGCTGAAGTGAGTTATCTGCTATCACACAGACAGGAATTGTTTGAGACTAGATTTGAACCCTGTGTTCCCCAACTCCAGACCTGATACTCTAACCTAGATGTATAACTTAGATGCTGCAAGTTCCTGTAAAAGACTCGGGGTATACAACAACAATATTCTTGAAGATCTTATATGTACTGAGGGGAGATGACATATACACAAATAATAATAATAGAAAAAATAAGGCAGAAAAGTGCATGAAGAAGGCAGAAGGAAAAGAAACAAGCATTTATTAAGGATTTATTATGTATTATCATTATTGCATTTGGTTATCACAGCATCACTGAGAGGTAGGTATTATTATCATTCCCATTTTATAGACTAGGAAACTGAGGAAGACAGAAGTTAAATAGCTTGTCCAGGGTCATGCAGCTAGTGTTTGAGACTAGCTTTGAACCTGGGTCTTCCTGACTCCAGGCTTAATATTGTACCACACTATGCTACCTTCACCCTCTAAGAGCCTGGCAAGGCTTCTCAGAAGAAGTTGTTTTTTTGTTGAACCTCAAAAAAAAAAGAGATTCTGAAAGAAGATATTTCAGCAGTTTGGGTAAAGGGGTTGGTGTGAGTGGAAAGAAGGAGTCCAAGGATGCTGTAGAGCTACAATCAGCCAGGCTGAGAAATGGACAGTATGTTGAAGAGGAGAAGAAAGAGAATCATGGATGACTCTATGGTGATGGTCCTGGACCCTTGACAGGATGGCAGGTCCTTAAGAGAAATGAAGAAATAGAAAGGAGTAGAGAGTTTAAGAGGGAAGAAAGGAATGGAACTCGGGTTATCTGACTCCAAATGCTTGGCTGTTTATACCAAAGAGGCTTCCTGTGAAGAACCCAGCTTTTAATAGCATCTACCTCCCAGAGTTGTTACAAGATCAAATGAGATTACTAAGCATGGTGCCTGACACATAGTGGTACTTAATAAATCCTGCCTGCCTGCCTCCCTTCCTCCCTCTTTTCCTCCCTCCTGCCTTCTTTTCCTCCCTTCCTCCCTCTCTTTCTTCTTTCCTCCCTCCCTTCCTCCCTCCCTTTCTTCTTACCTCTCTCCCTTCTTTTTCCCCTTCCTTCTTTCTTTCCTTGGAGATATCACAGTAAGAGCTGTAGCCCATCAAACTCCCACATATAGCTGAATCAGATTAAAATGTAACTGAAAAAGTTTAACAAAATAAATAAAAACAATATAACATAGATAATGTTAATTTGTGGTTTTCTAAGTCAATATGTGGGCAGAGTGGATCTGTTTCTATTTTAATCGGTAATCGGTCAGTTCTGCTTTAGAGAGAGGTGAGAAACAGCAGCACCATTTTCATACTAATACTTTTTCCCCTGGGAGGGAGGCAACTGTTTAGAATTCTGGGGCAACAATTTCAGCCTACTTAAGTGTCAGGAGTTGGAAAACCCCAAGCACATTTTGCCTTCAAGCTCCTCTCTTTAACTCATCTGCATTTCAAGGCAAATTTAACTCATGTGTTTTAGATTCATTTATACTTAAGTCTCCAAATGTTTTGCAAAAACAATAATGCCCAGAGAACCTAAGTCCTTTATTTCAGTGTTGGCAAAATCGGAACCACCCCAAAAAAACTTCTGAAGTAAGAATTTTTCAAGATTGTTCCTCAGGCCAGACTTGGGAAAATTCAGCAGCTGCTCTTTTTGGGAAGGAAGGCCTCATTTCTTCAGATCTTGTTTGTTACCTTTTTTAGAAGGGAGAGAGGGAGGAAAGGGGAGGAAAAAAAAAGAAAGGAGGAGAAAGGAGAGAGAAAAGAAGAAAAAAGAGGAGGGGAAGAGAAAGAAGAGCAAAAAAACAAGAGATGAAAGAGAGAGTGTCTTATACCATCTGTTTTGCTACAGCCATGGAAAGGGTCTTAGAGGTCATTTAGTCCAATCTCTCCCTTAAGCTTACACTCCCTCTGCTAAAAGTCTGACAAGTAGTCATTCAAATCTCAGGCAATTTTTTTTTTTTTTTTTGTATCTAACATGACACTTTTGTGTGGATTACTAGTTAAAGTTTAGGGTACAGTGTCAGGACAGAAATTCTCAGTATAGCTGAACCCTTGTCCTTGAAGATATCATACTCACAGAAGTAGCCAGCTTTGACTGCAATTGGAATTATTATATAGTATTGAAAAGAATCCCCAAACATCCACCCCTCATTGCTACTCCCCTACAATGTTAAGCCAAGAACTATCAGATGCTTGGACAAGAAATATGAGTGTTTCCAAATATGGAGGGTGGTGAAGTTTGGGGGGAGACTAAATTTGATACTCTGAACTCAGACAGCCTATAAAAAGTGGTGTACACTTGACCTGAGGCATTTTAGACCCAGCTGGTCTTCCAGGGTTTATGAGGCTTTTTCTTTGTTTTTGAAACTTGTGAAGAATGTGGGGGTAACAATCCACTGTTCTCAGAAACAGCTTTTTATGATTATTTTTGTGAAGTCACAAGCTACTGGCATCATGAAAATGTACTTGCCTTTGGAAATCTGATCAGACTGATGATTACAATGACTACATCATCCTCCAAAGCAATCCAATTCACTTTGGTGTTTTAGCCAGTAATAAAAGCCCTTTTGCCTCCAATTAGATTATTACTAGAGTTCTGTCCCTTTTCACTATAGAATGGTAAGTTCTCTGAAGGCAGGTAATATTTAAATTGTTTTTCATCTTTGTTTCCCCAGCACCCAGCAGAGTGCCTCTTATCTAATAAATACTCTTGGGGGGTGCTGAATTAGAGAAAATAGTTCATTCATGTCTGGTAGACCTTAGATCAAAGAATCCATCTGTATAGAGAAGACTTTTGCATATTTGGGGCTAATTCTCACTTCTCTGGCTCAGTTGCTTGAAACTAAATGATCTGACATCTTCAGCACTGACCGTTTCTTGCACTTTTCACTCGAACCAAAGGTTTTCTTTATGGACACACAAGACTCAAAATATTAGTAGTTTCATTTTTAAATCAATGGAATAGATAGTGCTTCTATCTAATTCTATGAATAACGTTACCTCTCTCCTCAGGGGCCTGAAGGGTCCCAATGATTTAGGATATATTGTACAGGTCTAAGTGATTTATGGTACTATTCCAGGTAGGGAAAGCTTTAATTGGTGTTTAGATATGGGTTTGATCCTCTATGTTTGCATTGCTCTTTGAAGTCTTTTCATTTACATTTTTGTGCAGTAATTATTCTCTTCAGTTTTTGCTTCCATCTTCCTAAAGGACAAAGAGGAGGAAATGTTTTATCTTTATTTCAACATAATTGGTTTCTTTTGTAATTGTATGTATTTTATTTTATACATTTAAAAATGTTAATGTTATAGTTTTGATTTTCTCTTTAGCTCTCAGGAGATAGTGCTTGTCCATTTTCCTTGGGGGACAAGCTCTACAGCTAGAAGAACTTTTGAGTGTGCTTATAAGTCAGAAATATATCTCTTATTATTTAACTTTATTGAGGCCTTTGTTTTTTATATCATCATCTTTCTGAATATATTCCTATAATATTCAGAAAACTGTCCCTGATGACAAAAATTTAGTAAAAGAGGAGGAAAATTTTTTAGCCAAACCAAGCAACACTATCTGCTGAGTTTTACTTATAATCTCCTACAAAGAAAGGAGATATTTTCTCATATTTCCTTTAGAGACAAACTTGATAATGACTCAATGTTCAATTTCAGTTTTGTAATTGTTATTCTTTCCATTTATATTGTCATAGTCATTGTGTATATCATTTTCTTGGTTCTGTGTTCACATGTCTTCCCATGATCTTCACTTTTATAATTCCTTATGGTTTAGTAACATTCCATTGCATTCATGCACTACAACTTATTTAGCCTTTCTCCAGTAGATGGACATCAGTTTTTGTTTCTCGTTCTTTTCTATCCCTCAAATATTGCCATGGATATTTTGGTGTATATATGAGATCTTTCATTCTGGCTTTGACGTCTTTGGATATATGCCTAGCAGTGCAGTCTCTGCTGGGTCAAAGGATATGGACATTTCCGTCATTCTCTTAGTGCAATTCCAAATTACTTTGGAATTGCTTTCCAATATGGTTTGGCTACCTCCAATATTTCTAAGCCTTCTTTTACACAGTCTCGCCTCACATAAGAGTCTCTTGGGAGCTATGTGAATACTTTCTCCTTGAAATTCATAAGCAGGACTTTCCTTCAACTCCCTGTAGGTTCACAATGATTCATGGCTGTTTTTATCTTTTCTTCTCCCACATCTTTAGGCTAAGTTGTTTAGAAGGAGCCCAGAGGCCCTCCCACCTTGGACCTCCCAGAACAATGACTTATGTTAATAATTCACTTTTGTGTATCTTTTTATTATATCACAGTTATTTGTGCTCTGTCCCTCTACTGGACTGTATATCCTATAGTGTTAGCAATCATGTATTATCTAAGTGTTGCAATTCCCCTTTCATGATAGCTAGTAATAATAATAATAATTAGAATTCTGTGATTGAAAATGTTGAGAGATGATGGAGTTTGGGACAACTAACAATTTATTAATTAGGCTAGCTAATAATCTATTGATAGATTGATGGTCAGTGGTTTCTTTTGGAAAACCAAAGAGAAAACCATGGAGAGGCTGAAAATTTTAATATACTTTTGGAAAAGGAGATGCTCCCAACAAGTGAAAATCAACCTTGATTGATAAATATTTACTGAGGAAGTGGTTTAGAAGTCTTCAGTTCTTCTGGCTGAGAATGCAGATTGATCATGAAATTCAGACATCTCTGGGACAATCTGGACAGGGAAATCCATCTCCACTCAGACCACTCTGACTGGTTTTCTCCTTCATGAAGTGAGTCATCCTAAATTCTAAAGGAAAGTTACAAGGACAGGAGCTCACTTAGACTGGATTCTGTTCACATTCCTCTCTAAATAGAAGTAAGATCTCCTCTTTGGATGGGGTCCTGCCCAAGATACAGAAGCATAAAAGATCAAAGGCATCTCATTAAATAGTCATGTGCTTCAGAGACTGACTAACCTTGTTCAGAATCTAGTCCCTAAATGAGGAAGGAAACAGTCTGGATCCTAATCAATATAGATTATTAATGTAATAAAATAAAAATTTCTTTCAATTCATATAGCACCTTAAGGTTTGTAAGTTCTTTCCATATTCAGTTCTTTTATGTTAGGTTATTACCCCCATTTTATAGATGAGAAAACTAAGGCAGAATGGAGTTAAGTGACTGGCCCAGAGATATATGACATAAATGTTTGAGGTACGATTTGAACTCAAGTCTTCCAGTTCCAAAGTTGACAACTCCATTCACTGTGACCTAGCTGCCATCACTTTCACAATGAAGGATCCTTATGTATTTTTCTATTTCATTGAGCTGGACAATTGAAATGATTGAAATAATTAAAGGGAAGGGCTTGAGACAGCACAGACCTGGACTAGAAGGAAAATGAGGAAGGTAAATTCAAGAGGATTTGAGGGCATGAGAAACCCAGCCTCTTGGTGAAGTCTTTCTAAGGTCTTCTAGCACTGTTAACTTATGCTGTTTATTTTTTTCTTGTGTGTGTCCTATGAGTAAACAGGACCCCAGGCAGGAAGGAGATGAATCAGTTTCAATCCCACCTAGTGTTTTCTTTTTCCTTCTCTACATTATATGTGACCTTTATTTTGTAGCCTGGAGGTGGGGCCCCTTCTGTGCCTCTTTCCACTACTGCCCCCAATCCTTGCCTAGCCCAATTTGGATGCTTCTTTTATTCCCCTCAGCTTATCTGGAGATAGGAATTGGGTTTTTCATCACAAGGGCTTCATCACCATATTCTTTCCTGGAGGTTCACAAACCTCCAAGGGGTCTGTGGATAAATTTCAGGGGTTCTGTAAGCTTGGATGAGGAAATGTTTAATCTTTATTTCAACATAATTGGTTTCCTTTGTAATTCTATGTATTTTATTTTATACATTTAAAAATGTTATTCTGAGAAAGGGTTCACAGACTTCATCATACTGTCAAAGGGATCCATGACACAAAAAAATTAAAAATCATTGGTTTAAGGGAAATAAAAAAGAAAGGTGCTTATAGAATGGAGAACTATTGACTTATAGAATATAGGTATATTATACTAAGGCACCCTTCATTTAGTTAGCATGTATATAGTCTTAAGGTTTATAAAGCACTATACATATATTATAAACTCATTTGATGCTCATAACAACCCTGTGAGATAGGTGCTATTATATACTTTTTACAGATAGAAAAACTGAGGCACAGAAATTATGTGAAAGAGATACAAGAACAGAGAAAGAGAAAAAGAGATAGAAATAGATTTATGGATGAACAGAGAGAGGCAGAGATGGAGACAGACAGTGATAAAGAGAGACAGAGATAAAGAGACAAAGATAGAGATAAATGCAAGACAGAGACAGTCAGTCCAATTAAAACAGAGGCACAGAGAAAAATAGAGAGGCAGCTACAGAGATAGAGAAAGAATGAGACTTTGGGGGCAAAATTCTACAAGATTAACAGTTAATTTGGGGAAAGTTTGACTATAACTATGTGGTCTACTTTTATTTGCCCTACCAAACAGAGGTCATATAGTGGTTTTATCTATTCTTCCTTCTAGGGTAAAGGACTTCACCTCATCAGCCAGTTTCTTCAGTAATTCAATCATCCCTGTTTACCTGGACATTTAAAGAGACTAAGGGAGCTGGACTGTGTTCCAAAGGCCTTAGGTTCCAGGAGGAAAATCCCTTTTTGTTTTCTGGGTGGTGGCTGGAATGTGTCATGGTGGGTAGGGCAGACCTATGGGTGGTGTTTGGAGAGGGAGCAGAGGTAAAAGTGTGGTGGTGGCCAGTAATTGCAGGGCTTGGTGGTTGTTAAAACAGTGGCCAGAGATCAAAGCCAAGGGAGACTGAGTGAAGGCCAAGGGCAGGTCAGGTTCAAGACAGAACAAGGCAAGACTCAGTTCTTGCCTATTTGTCTGTGGCCAGCTCCAGGGTAAAGGGTGGGAGTGGACCAAAGGTGTGGTCAGCAGGCTGAGTCAGGATCAGATAAGTTGGAAAGTTGATAAGACCTAGTATTGGGTCGGAAACTGTGATCCAACTCTTTGAGTGAGAGGATATCAGATGTAGAGGAAAGGGCTCTAGAGATCATTTATTCCCGTCTTATTTTACAGAAGTGGAATCTCAGAGTTGATAAGTGACTTGCCTAAAGGTATAAAAAGTGCTGTCAGTTTTTGAGTCCAAGTCTTCCCCAAGGGTCTTTCAGGAAAGCATTAGTAGGTCTCTGGGTGCATCCCCAGAGTCTGAAGGCAAGAGGATATCTTTAGAGGGAGAGTAGTTCAAGGTTCTCTGGTTTCCCAGTACAGAGTACTCTTGGACTTTGGTTGTCCCACTTATTTTCTGCTCACTGCCCACTACCACCACCATCATTTATACCTTCTTCAGGCAGTTCTCTGGAAGAGAAAAAATTCATAGCTGGAAGATTGGTGCTACCAAAGACAAAACTCCTTGATGTCATCATTTTGCTGAGGGCCAGCACTGGCAGGAACCACATCTGGTCTGATTCACACTTAGCCACATGTGATGATGCTTGGACACACCTGCAAACAATAAGTTCCCTTTTGGATTTTTGGTTTCCCGTGTTTCTTCCTTATAAAAACCATCTTTCAGAAAAGGATTTTTTAAAAAAAAATCCTTTCTGAACTCTCTGATACAAGTAGAATCTTGAAGATTTATCCCTCTCTTGATATAACATTTTGATAGGCATTGGAGTTATAGTGATAAAATTCTGGTGGACTTTTAGCCTATAGCCCTCCTGAAATCATGGCATGTGGATGGTTTGAGTGTGTGTGTGTGTGTGTGTGTGTGTGTGTGTGTGTGTGTGTGTGGTATGTGTGAGTGTGTATCTGATCCAGCATGACCAGGATTCAAGTCCTCCCACCCCCTGACTGTGTGACTCTGGGCAAGTCTTTTAAGTTCTTAAGGTAATTGCATAGCTAGGAGTTTCCTCACTGGATATTCTCTAATACTGATGAAATCATTAATTTAAAAAAGTTTTTAAAAAGGCCCTAAATTTATCTCTGTCTACTGCCTTCTAGGAGCTCTTCCTAGACAGAATTTCAGAGTAGAATGAGTGCAAACTTGGAGCCCCAAGAACTGAATCTAAATCCATCCCCAGTATTTAATACCTGTGCAAGAGGCAATGTGGTTAAATGAATGGAACACTGGAGTCAGTAAAGTCAGGGAGATGTGGGTTCAAATCCTGCTTCAGATACTTCCTGACTATGTGGTCCTGGGTAAGTCACTTAATTTTTTGCACCTCAATTTCCTTATCTATAAAATGAAGGATGAATCCAATAACTTCCAAAGTATAATCTTCACAATAAGATTATAATTTCACAATTTTCAAACTATAACCTATTATCTTAGTTGTTAGACATCTGACCACAATTAAATGCAAGCCAAGGGATTTACTAAATAAACATAAGAGAAGTCAAATAGAGTAGGGACAGAGAGTGAAGAGAAGATATTAA
Organism: Myrmecobius fasciatus; assembly: GCA_023553655.1. NCBI lineage: Eukaryota > Metazoa > Chordata > Mammalia > Dasyuromorphia > Myrmecobiidae > Myrmecobius > Myrmecobius fasciatus. The sequence continues at coordinate 12,342 of JAJPUD010004048.1, forward strand.
TAGAGCATTGAATGCAGGGTCATTCTACTGAATGTTTTAGCTAACTTGAAGTCACTGTGTTTTATGGCTCCAGTTCCACTTTCTATTTTCTAATTCAAACTATCACCCTGGTACTCTGGGTTTCCAACTGATGGAAGTTGGCATTTCTTGTCCAGATTCAGACAAAACTTGCTATTTCCTGGTTATCTCCAACTGTATCTTCTTCCTCCTCTCCCCTTCTTCCCATATTCATTTCCAACTCTAGTTTTGAGATCAATAATCAGATCAACCCCCTATTTCTGGAAAAAGAATGCCAATCAACTATCTTATGGTCATTCACCTTCCCTCTGACTTGCTTTTCAAAACCCTACTCCTTGTCTATTATTCTTTGTGTAATCTTCCCTTATTTTGATACAAAGACCTTGAGGACAGGCACTGCCTTGCATGCAATGAATGTTTAGCAACCTGTCTGGTCCACAGTAAATGCTTACTTAGGAAATGCTTTCCTGTGCAGTATAAGGATATTAGACATCTGGGACAAGAAGCCAAGACACCTTTTGCTAAAGTGTTGTCTCTACCTGGAAATAGGTAATTCCCCGGAGAAAAAAATGAACCTTCCACCTCACTTACAAGGGAAAAAACAGAGAAAGTGAGGGTAGTGTAGAGTTACTCTTAATGAGTGAGATGGACAAAGGCCTAGTTCTGATGTCTAAATTAAAATTATCCTTTAGCAGTTGGGAATCTTTTCTGATTCTATCCCCCCTCTCCCAGCTATTAGGACTATATTCCTTCTCCTGTTCTCTCCCATGTTTTTTTTTTTTTGTGTGTGTGTGTGTGTGTGTGTGTTTACTAATTTGTGTACAAGCTATTTCCTTGAGAGGAAGAACAATTCTTTGTTTTTGTTTTTGTAGCTTTAGACCTGGAATGTTTCCCCTCCAGTCTTAGTCATTTCTTTCATATAGTGAGCTCTCATTAAGGAAATGCCCCTTTACCAATGCAGATCAGTACTTAACTGTGCATATATATATATATATGTATATATATATAAATTAAAACCTCCATCTCCTTCCCAAAAAATCATTCAAACAAATTTAAGATGAAAGCAGCCAAAATAATTGCATTAAGTATAGGATTGTGATTAATTTGTATAGATTTGCATGTCATGTTTCCAAAACTGTAGCTCTAAACTCTGTTATGTTCAAACACAGTATTAACATGAGAAAATGACTCATTATATAAACTAGTGTAGTCAGACTTTAATTAACTGGACTTCCCCTTACCGTACTTCCATTCCCTCAAAAAGCAAGCACGCTGAATTAATAGAGACTATTTCCAAGGAAATAATGGTTTGGTTTCTTTCAGAAGGCAGTCATTCCAGTGAGACTAATGATATTACAAGTCAAATCAACTAGCATTTTTTTTTTACAGTGCCTACTATGTCAGGCATTGTTTAATATATATATGTATGTAATATATCCTGATCCCAGAGTGCTGTGAATTAGGATGAATTAGGATGGTTATCTAAGCTTTGTTTGATCATAAACTGCTAGTGCTGAACAGTGACTCAGGAAGGAAGCTGATCATGGAGAAGGTCAAGGTCATTGTTTTGTGGTGGTGTGGATGCTGTTTTGTTTTTTGCCTATGTAGTTTATATGTGCCCACTTCAGTCTATCTAAATATCTCAAAGAAGGCAAGAATAAATCTCTCTCTCACTTTCTCTCTCTCTCTCTCTCTCTCTCTCTCTCTCTCTCTCTCTCTCTCT
>JAJPUD010004048.1:14092-42618 GCA_023553655.1 Myrmecobius fasciatus
TCTCTCTCTCTCTGCCTCTGTCTCTCTCTCTCTGCCTCTGTCTCTCTTTCTCTCACTCTCCTCATTAAAAAAAGCAATCTGATTTAGGTTATATGCATACCATGTACAATTATTTAAAACATTTCCATATTAGTGTTGTTGTGAAAGAAAAATCAGAACAAAAAGGAAAACTACAAGAAAGGAAAAGCAAACTTGTTTTTTTAAGATGAATATAGTAAGTATATTCAGTCTCCATAGTTCTCTCTTAGGATGCAGATGGCATTTTCCATCCCAAGTCTAGAAATTGTCTTGGATCAATTTTTTGCAGAGAAGAGCTAAATCTATCATATTTGCTGATCTTTATTCCTTAATGGAAAAGGAGAATCCCAAGTTCTACATACAAGGCTTGACTGCAACATGTGAATTTCATAATGAACACACAAAGGAAAAAGCAAATAAACTCATTTATCCAAATAACCTACAAAACATAAATCAAAAATAGTATACATGGGAGAATATATATTAGGCAATATGAAAGACTTTTTCCATTGGGAATGAAATGACTCAGTTCGACCAAAAGAAAGAGTCTCAGTTTCCATTAATGGGAAATTCACCAAAGTTTTTCTGAAGCAAGCTGAAGATAGAGATATAATAGAGACTGTCAGCTCCTCTACATATCAACATCTTCTCAAAGTTTTTCTTTCCCTTCAGAGACCTGAAGAGAAGTTGGAATGGAACATCTCATCTCTCAAAGACAAAGGCAAAGAACCCCTCTCTTTTCTTCTGCTCTTACCAACTCCAGTCACCCTCCATAAAGACTTGGAACACTGAGTAATCAAGTATCCACCAAGGAGGAAAGAGTTCCATATAACTGGAACCTTTAACCAAGGATTGCATTGCTATAGTAATAACTACCATTTATGCAGAATTTTATTTGCAGAGACAGTCTATTATAGTAGATAGTGTTAAAAAAGACCTGAGTTCCAAGTACCACTTTTTATACATACTAGCTATGGGGCAATCACTTCAACCCTTAATGCCCCAAACAGCTCAAGACTTTAAGACTCAGAAAAGGTACTGAGCTTTAGTGTTTGAAGGGGTTTCTTCACCAGGAGTTCCCCACACCAATTGTATTTATTTCTACCTGCAAAAAAGGGTTGATAAAGTATTTTATATACCTCTACAACCTGTGAAATAGTAACTATAGCTATTCTTATCTCTATTTTCAGAGTATTTAAGAGTATCCAGTTATACTTCCCTGAGCCTCAGCCACAGGCTATCAAATGAGTCTGACTTCCTTAGCTAGGCTGTAGTCCTTTCAGTTAATATTTAGAAACTGTGTATTTTCATAGAAAGAAAATTAAATTTGGTGTCAGAATTGGGCCACTTAGGACCTTTTGTGATGGTGGCACAGGGGTAACTAGGTGCTATAGTCAGAGCCTGAGCCTGGAGTCAGGAAAATTCATTTACCTGAGTTCAAATCTGATCTCAGAGAAACTGTGTGACCCTGGACAAGTCACTTAACCCTGTTTGCCTCAGTTTCCTCATTTGTAAAATGACCTGGAGAGGAAAATGTCAAGTCACTCCAGTGACTTTGCTAAGAAAAACCCCAAATGGGATCATGAAGAGTTGGACATGACTGAAATGGCTGAACCACAACAACCTTTGTAACGCCAGGCAAGTTATTTAATTTCGCAAGGCTTCATTTTCCTAATGCTGTGGTTTGAATATGCTCTTTAATATCCTTTCCAGGTCTAAGTCCAATGACTATAATTTTTGTCTGTTTAAAAATAAATTTTATTAAAGCTTTTTATTTACAAAACATATGCATGGGTAATTTTTCAACATTAATCCGTGCAAAAACCTTCTGTTCTAAATTTTGCCCTCCTTCCCCCCATCCTCTCCCCTAGATGGCAGGTAGTCAAATACATGTTATATATGTTACAATATATGTTAATTTTTGTTTGTTTTATCAGGTCCTGGCACATAGTAGACACAGTAAGTGTTGGTTGATGTCTTCATTTCAAGACTATATTTGGTGTTCATACCAACCAGTTTTCATCTGAATAAAAATATTAATGGGAGAAGGACTCAGGGGGAAGGAAAAAAGAGTATGGTTTGCCCCTCTGAGGGGAGAGACGATAGCATTCAGCACAGGGAGAGATGGCCTTGGGACATTTCCATGAGACATAGCCCTTGAATAAGAAAGATTTGAAATGAACTTATCAGTTTCATATTATTAACCACACGAGAGCACCTATTACACAGCTTATTCTCTTAAGTAGGTTAATCATGCCCCCTACAATCTTGTTGATACTAATTGCTTAACAACCCTATTTCACAGGATGAAGGTAGAGTTTTGCAGAAGTCCCCTAAGAATCATAAATTCTGAGCTAATGGAGACTGAGTTAATGAGGTCCTACTGCACAAAGGTAATTGTGTAACGGCAAACAAGTGTGAGGAGAGAAAGCATTTATGAAATGTATAAGGCGTGATACATCCCAACATCATTCCTTTTTAAGGTCTCCTCTGTCTCTCATCACTAATCTGATCACTAATGGCTTCAACTTCTGTGCTGGGAATTAGGTCAAACAAATCATAGTTTTGTAGGTGAAGCTGAGGCTCAAAGGTTTTGTTAGTCACCTACAGTGAGTCACAGCAGCTGAATCTAAATCCCCTTTGCCCCTGAGTCCTGCCCTGGATCCCTTGGTCTACTGAGATGGGAAAGTTTCTCCTGGTTACTACAAACTTTGCAATATAGGTACAGAGGCCACAGGAGAGAGCCCTTTGAATTTCAGGGCAAAAAGCATTCTCAGTAAGGGAGAAACGTGGACCTGCCAACGGTCTCTTAGATCCCAAATGACTCAGGGTTGTTGTTATTGGACAGTAGGACAAACACACACATTCCTGAGCTGTTACAAGGAGGTTCTGATTCCCTAAAGGACTTGCAAACCTGCCCTTTCTTGCAGAAGCAGCAAAAATGTTGTGGCTTCCCGAATGCATCCTCCGAGGTCTGAAGGGTGCATCATTCCAAGCCTTTGGCTGACTTCTGCAACACTCCCTGAGTAGGAGGAATCTGTTAATGAAAGGGACAGTGACTTCAGCAGGTCTCATGTTCCACTCCTCCCTCTTTCCCTCTTCCCCTTTTTAAACAAAAGGATTCTCTGTGTAACATGGTTGGGCAGACCAGAGCAGGTTAGTTCAGTGGGTTAGGGCATTATACTAACAAGGTCAAGGTTTTAGGCTCAGGACTATAATGAATTAAATTGTTTCATGTGAAAATCAAGAGATTTCCTTCTGCCTTTCCCTCCCCTCAGAAGGCTCAAGAAGCTATTTTATACGTATTTTGTCTCCCCCCTCCCATTTCCATAAACATTTATTTAGCTTCTACTTTATTCTAGACACTGCTTAGTATTAGCACAAGAAATGACTCATTATATAAACGAATGTAGTCAGACTTTAATTGACTGGCAACCTCTGGAATGTCCCCTTCCTCCATCCCCCACCCTGATTAGTTAGGCTGAAATTGTAGAAACCATTTTAGAAGAAATGATGGTTTTGGTACTCTTAGCTATCTGCAATGTAGTGATTCCAACTAGGCTAATAGTGTTAAGTTGTGGCCCTGTTAAAAGTATTTTAATCAAGGATAAAAGCAATTCGTAGGGTATAATGATTGCTATAGTCTGTTGATTGCTTATCCAAGTTCCGGGAGTCTCTGAGTTGTTAGTGTTGGGCTACTAATAGCAATTGCAACAACAACAACAATTATGACAACAATAATAACAATTTCATGTTGGGGAATGCCTCAATGTGCTCCTTTCTTCCCTCCATCTAGTTCCTTTCAATGATTCTTTCAAGAATCACTTCTTTCTAGAAATCTTTCTAGATTCTCTTTCCTAACCCCTAGTTGTTAATGCCCCTCCTAAATTATTTTGTATTAATTTTGTATATACTTATGTAATGGAAATTAGGAATCTGGCAGATTGTCTTTCCCAATTGAATATAAGTACCTGAAGGTGGGAGCTTTTGAGCTTTTTTTAAAATTTATTTTTAGTCTCATTTCTGTTTTTGCATCCTTAGTGCTTAGCACAATGCTTGGCACCTAGTAGGTGATTAATTCATACTTGCTGATTGATTGGAAATGTAAAAATACAGAGAAAAGAAACCAGTCTCTATTGTTAAGGAGCCTATATTCTCATGGAGTAACCATCAGTGGAAAAATGATCCTTAAACTGAGCTCTGACAATCACATTACACTTTTGAATTTGTAAAGTGCTTTTATATGATACCTTTCCTCATTTGAGTCAATTATTACAAAAAGGTGTGAGGAGAGAAGGCATTTATGAAATGTATAAGGTGTGATACTCATCCCAACATCATTCCTTCACTTTATAGATGAGGAAACAGCCTCAGAGAGGTTAAATGATTTGTTCACCATCACATAACTAGTAAATGCAAAGGGGTGGGGCTTAAAATTCAGATCTTCCTCACTCCATTAAGCACAGTTCCAAAGCTCTTTAATTCAACCAGTTAGTGATTTTACAATAAATACCTTAAATATTAAACATCTATTATGTACAAATTGACTCAGAATGTGTGAAAACTCACCACAAATTTTAGAAAACTAACAAATGATCATGATTCAGCTAGGATCCTGACCCCAACTCTTCCCTTAACTTATAACTCGGTAGTTTCATGTCTACATAATAAGATGCACTTTGTTTCTGAAGGAAACATTATTTCTGAATCTAGTACTTTGGGAGATGAAATAATCAGATTTTACTCAATAGCTCGATGTACATCAAAGACTCTCTGGGGCAGAATCCCAAATTTCCATCCCAATTCCACCCTTCTCCTTAGGCAAGTGTTGGGTAAGCATACTAGACCAGCCATTCCACAGAGCTCTATTTTTAACTCCCCAAGAACCAGTTTTCCTCTATTTTGAGAAAAATTTCAGCTCTGTAGTTTGGTTCAAAAAGTCCTCGCCCAGTTAAGAAAACCCATCATTGAAACCACTGATCTCAACCAACCTCCCTCTATACATACAGACCTACTGAGGAGAAAACCTCAGCCTGTGAACAGGCGGGTGGGGAACAGAGATATCTATCCTGGGTAGGACAGGAAGCTGCAACAGTGGCTAGGATGCCAGGTTCCAGAGATGTATATGTTTCAGGTGTGAGCACTGCCATTTAAAACAGAAAAGCAAAGTCTTTCTCCAGAATAAGGAGCCTTTCTTTACTCAGTAGAGTTCCATGGGGACTGTACTAGTGTCTCCTGCTCATTCTGTATTTCATCTTTAGAGAAGTTTGACAGGTGAGGTGATTGGATGCTCACTGTCCAATCCTTGAGGAAAGAGTTAACTTGAGGATTGGGGTGAAAACTTGGGATTGTACCCCAGAGAGTCTTTGATGTCCATCAGACTATCCAGTAAAGGCTGATTATTTCATTTCCCAAATCCTTGGACACAGATCCCTAAAAAGTAGTATATGAAGATGGAACTAGTAAAAGGTAACTGAACTGAACTCACAGGAACTGAATTCGACTTCCTGGATGTACTATGTACTACCTGTATGACCTTGGGCAGGTCATTTAACTCCTCCAAGTTTGAGAGAGTAGGACTAACTGACTTTTAAGATACTTTCTAGAACTAGATGTTTGATCATTTGGAAGTCAGAGAGAATAGGACAAAAGACATCCATCCCCAAACATCTGCCATCTTCCTTCAGAAAACTGATCAAAAAATTAAGTGCCAATCCCCTCATAGGTATACCATGAGAGAATGACATACCAATTCACCTCCTTAGATCTATCTGTTTCTTCAGGGAATGGACACGTTCTCAATCACCTTCCTCAATATTCAATTCTTCATTTCCTATTTCAAGTACAACCTACATTTTGGGTATTCCCTACCCTCTTCCTTGCCTTGAAATCAGACTCTGGCTCCTTGGCACCTGGGTTCTGATTAACAAGTTCTCAACTTATCTAGCTGTGTCTGACCTATTATGTGCTCCCCAGACATTTCTAAACCATGCTCCTTTCCTCTGGTACTTTCTCTGCACCCTGATTTTCACCTCCAGCTCCCTACTCTGAGTTGGCTTCCCTTCTATCAAGAGAGGGACTGCCTAGCTTATTTGTTTATTGCCAATCCAGAGCTAGGAACAGTGTCTGGCTTATAAGGAGAGCTTTATAAATGTCTTTTCATTCATTCAATTAAATTCTTAAAAACCAGCTTTATTCTTTTTTAATTTTTTAATTTTTTATTAAAGCTTTTTATTTGCAAACAATATGCATAAGTAATTTTTTCAACATTGACCCTTGCAAAGCTTTCTGTTACAAATTTTTCCATCCTACCCACCACCCCCTCCCCTAGATGGCAGGAAGTCTAATACATGTTAATTATGTTAAAATATTTGACAGATTGAATATGTGCATATATATTTATACAGTTATCTTGCTGTACAGGAAAAAATAAACCTGAAAAGGAAAACATAATGTATGCAAACATCGATGGAGAGTATGAAAATGCTATGTTGTGGTCCAGACTCAGATCCCACAGGCCTCTCCCTGAATGCACATGGCTCTCCTCATCACTGAACAACTGGAACTGGTTTGAAACATCTCATTATTGAAGAGAACCATGTCCTTCAGAATTGATCATCATATAGTCTCATTGTTGCCATGTACAATGATCTCCTGTTCTGCTCATTTCACTTAGCATCAGTTCATATAGGTCTTTCCAGGCCTCTCTGAAATCATCTTGTTGGTCATTTCTTACAGAACAATAATATTCCATGACACTCTATACCATAATTTATTCAGCCATTATTCAATTGATGGGCATCCACTCAGTTTCCAGTTTCTAGCCATTACAAAAAGGGCCGCTACAAACATTTTTACACATGTGGGTCCCTTTCCTTCCTTTAAGATCTCTTTGGGATATAGGCCCAATAGAAATACTGCTGAATCAAAGGGTATGCACAGTTTGATAACTGTTTGAGCATAATTCCAGATTGCTCTCCAGAATGGTTGGATCCGTATCAGTGTCCCAGTTTTCCTACATCCCCTCCAACATTCATCATTATCTTTTCCTGTCATCTTAGCCAATCTGACAGGTGTGTAGTGGTATCTCAGAGTTGTCTTAATTTGCATTTCTCTGATTAATAGTGATTTGGAACACCTTTTCATATGACTAGAAATGGTTTTAATTTCATCATCTGAAAATTGTTCATATCCTTTGACCATTTATCGATTGGAGAGTGGCTTGAATTCTTATAAATATGAGACAATTCTCTAAATATTTTAGAAATGAGGCCTTTATCAGAACCATTAAATGTAAAGATGATTTCCCAATTTATTGCTTCCCTCCTAATCTTGTCTGCATTAGTTTTGTTTGTACAAAACCTTTTTTAACTTAATATAATCAAAATGATCTATCTGGTATTCAATTAAAAGTTCCAATTCTTCTTTGGACACAAATTCCTTCCTTCTCCACAGGTCTGAGAGGTAAACTATCCTATGTTCTTCTAATTTGCTTATAATATCACTCTTTATATCTAAATCATGGAAACTCATTTAGATCTTATCTTGGTATGTGGTGTTAGGTGTGGGTCAAGTCCTAATTTCTTCCATATTAGTTTCCAATTTTCCCAGCAGTTTTTGTCAAATAGTGAGCACTTATCCCAAAAGCTGGGGTCTTTGGGTTTATCAAACACTAGGCTGCTATAGTTATTGCCTGGTTTGTCCTGTGATCCAATCCTATTCCACTGATCGACTGCTCTATTTCTTATCCAGTACCAAATGGTTTTGATGACTGTTGCTTTATAATATAATTTTAGATCTGGCACAGCAAAACTGCCTCATCAGCCTTTTTTTTTTCTCATTAATTCCCTTGAGATTCTTGACCTTTTGTTCTTCCAAATGAACTTTGCTACTATTTTTTCTAGATCTGTGAAATAATTTCTTGGGAGTTTGATTGTTATGGCACTAAATAAGTAAATTAGTTTGGGTAGTAACAGTACTACACTTTTATTATATTCGCTCGACCTACCCATGAGCACTTGATGTTTTTCCAACTGATTAGATCTGACTTTATTTGTGTGGAAAGTGTTTTGTAGTTTAGTTCGTATAATTCATGACTTTTCCTTGTCAGATAGATTCCCAAATATTTTATACTATCGACAGTTATTTTGAATGGAATTTCTTTTTGTATCTCTTGCTGCTGAACTTTGTTGGTAATATATAAAAATGCTGCTGATTTATGTGGACTTATTTTGTATCTTACAACTTTGCTAAAGTTGTGAATTGTTTCTAGCGGTTTTTTAGTTGAGTCTCTAGGGTTCTCTAAGTATACCATCATGTCATCTGCAAAGAGTGATAATTTAAAACCAGCTTTATTCTTCAATTTGAGGAAATTAAAGTTACTGAGCTATTTAATGGCTGAAATAAATATGACATGTCTGATTCTTTCTCATCTCTTTAAATTGCCTACTCCAGAGTTTTTTCTTGAAAGGAATAATCCTAAATTATTTGGTATTATTTTATCCATGAATCATACAATCTGATGTAGCAAGAATCTTAGAGGATAACTTCATTCAAGTCTTGCATCCTGTCTACTGTATTCCAAATAAGTGCCTATTCAGTCTCTTTTTGAAGACCTCTAGGGACTCACTACCACCCAAGGCAAACTCTTTCACTTTGGCTGGTCCTTATTTTTAGAGAGTTTCTTAATGTTGATCTGATGTTTCCTTTCTTTAATTTCTACTAAACAATCCTTATTCTGGCATGTAACTAGGGCTAAGAAAGACAAGTCCAATCTCTCTTCCAGACAACCTTCCAAATATCTGAAGGTTACTTTCTTGCCCTTTACATAGCAGTATGTTGGCAAAGATTTAACAATCTGCTCTCTAGATAGGTAAGAAATGTATACATGACAGTTTTAAATTTAATTTGTATTATTAACATTTTCTCCTTCCCTTTCTCAAGACAATCAACAAAAGAATAAATCAAACCTTAGATGAGTTTACCCAGTTCTGAGATTTAAATGTTCACACTGGAAATTTTATAATCAGTTCTTAGAGCTGGTAAAAGCTGTCTCCAGGACACTGTTGCCTCTAAGACTTTTTTTTTTTTTTTTTTTGCTGAGGCAATTGGGGCTAAGTGACTTTCCCAGGGTCACTCAGCCAGGAAGTATTAAGTATCTGAGACGATTTGAACTCAGGTCCTCCTGACTTCAGGGCTGATGCTCTATCACTATGCCACCTAGCTGCCTGGAAGACTTCTCTTTTTAAGGCTGAATCTAGGATCATAGATTTAATGCTAGAAAAATATCTCATCTAACCTTCTCATTTAACAGATGAGAAAAATAGTTTCAGAAGTAAAATGACCTTCCTAAGATCATGCAAATAAAAAAGTAGCAGAAACAACATGTAAAATCAGTCCTCTAATTCCTAAGCCAAGGCTTTTCCTACTACAATAGAGCTTCCTCTCTTCACTGGAATTTTCATCTGTTAGTTTGAAAATAAATTCAATTCAACAAATGATTAAATTACTTCCTAAACTTCAACTATATATCTTGGGCCACTACTTGTTCCATGAAGGTTTGAACATTTTTTGAACTTCTACCAGTATACCAGCTAATAAGCCACTTTTAATTTGATTACTTTTTTCTATTTAGTTTAATTCAGTTGATCATTGATTGTGTCTCCTAAGAATAAAGCACTGTATTAGGCTTCAGTATGCAGAAAAATGTACCCAGTCCCTGGCCTTAAGGAGCTTATAAGACATTACACCTTTAAGATAAATATTTGTTGGCAAAGAATTAGCTAAATAAATTGTCATTATATAAATATAGTTGAATATTACTGTACTGTAAGAAACAATGAATGTGAAGAATTCAAAGAAACATGAAAAGAGTTTAACTAACTGAGGCAATGTATATAACAACTAACCCACCTACTCCCATCCTCCACTTTTTTTTTTTATTATAAAAAATGGCTCACTGAGAAGGGCATGTGTTAGGAATATATCTTGAAATGAAGGTAAATATATGTTTAAAAAACCTGTACTCTATATGATCTTAATGATTTGATTCTCATTAATCAGTTCCTGTTATATGTTCAATTTAAAAAAAATTTATCTCAGAGAATTATTGTGAGGGTAAAATGAGAAATGAAAATACTTGGTAAACTACAAAATTCTATTTAGTGGAGAAGACCTACTGCTATGCTATTGTTACTACTAAAAAGAGCAATTGAAGCTATCAGACCTAACACTTGCATCTGTTAATTGATATTCAATATCAATATTCCCAATATCATTGATCAAAATAAAACAGTGTTTATGAAGATGAATTAGGAAAGCAGATAGTTCAACCCTCCATCACCACTTCAACCCTCCATCACCTCCTTTCCATTGGAAAATATATGTGCTATTAATGGTAGGACAGTTTAATGCCATCTTTAGTGAATTGAAACAGTCTATGATAAGTTAAGAAGAGCCCTCTGTAAATTAAGGAGAAGACCATGGATTCCATTCCTCTTTTGTTTGTTTGTTCCCCATGATCAGAAGTACATCATTTTGGTTAGCTACCTTGCAAATGGGTTCCATTGATGACAGCTCACAGGTTTCGTATGAAAAGAAAGTATGGTTTTGATTAGCAAAATTCCCCAACTCTACTGGGTAAAAAGCCTGGTTCTCCCTGGCTAAATATATAAAGATAATAATATGGACCTACCAAGCATTTCACATTTCATTATGTGACAGAACCTGCTCATACAACAAGCCCTATTAATATGTTTGTCCTAATGTGAATTCAATGAAGGTAACCCAATCTACAGGGAAATTATCAAAGGAAAGGCATTGTGCTCAAAGTTAAGGGTAATAAGCATAATGTTGAGATGAATAAAATCTTGTCCCTGCCATTAAGGAGCTTACAATCTAACAAGAAAGAACAAACATGAACACAAATAACTAGGATGAGTTTGAATGGGACTAAAGTGCTTTGAAAATTCAAAGGAGGGAAATTCAGAGCTTTCTGATTGATGGTGGTGGGAAATCATGAAGGGCTTCATGAAAATCTGGCATTTCAGTAACACCTTAAGAAGGGTTGAATATCACCATAAAGAGAAGATTAGGTAAGGGAAACAATGAATGGACAAATGGAAGTAAAAATAATTATGGCATGTTTACGGGTTGCTGGCTAGCGTGAAACTTTTTTTTTCTTTCTTTTTTTATGTACTTTCTTTTTTTTTCTTTTAATAAAGCTTTTTATTTACAAAACATATGAGTGATTTTTCTACATTGACCTTTGCAAAAACTTTTTTTTTCCCAAGCTTTTCCCCTCCTTCCCCCCACCCCTCACCCCTAGATGACAGGTAATCTAATACATGCTAAATAGGATAAATTATATGACAAATACAATACATGTATACATATCTATACAGTTATCTTACTGCACAAGAAACATCAGATCTAGAAAGAGAAGAAGAAAAAAACAACCTAAGAAGGAAAACAAAATGCATGGAAATATTCATAGAAAGCGTTAAACTGCTGTGTTGTGGTTCACACTCAGTTCCCACAGGCCTCTCTCTGGACGTATATGACTATGTTCATCGCTGAACAATAGGAACTGGTTTGAATCACATCATTGTTGAGGAGAACCATGTCCATCAAAATTGATCATCGTATAGTCTTGTTGCTGTGTATAATGTTTTCCTGGTTCTGCTGATTTCACTCAGCATCAGTTCATTCAAGTCTCTCCAGGCTTCTCTGAAATCCTACTGTTGGTCGTTTCTTACAGAACAATAATATTCCATAGCATGAAACTTTTTAAAAAATAATAATAGCCTTTTATTTTCAAAATACATGTAAAGACAGTTTTCAACATTCACCCTTGCAAAATCCTGTTTTCCAAATTTTTCTCCCTTCCTTCTTCCCACTCCTCCCCAAGAAGCAGATAATTAAATATGTTAAACATGTGCAATTTTTCTATACATATTTCCACATTTATCATAGCATGAGATTCTTAATCTCAGTATTGTGATTGTCCCAATTTGCTTCTTTGAGAGGCAGCATGGCATAGTGGATGAGGAATGGGAACTTGGGGTGAGGAAGACCAACCACAGTCATGGAAGTAGTTGTGTAACCCTAGGCAAGTCAATTACTCTTTATATCTCAGTTTCCTCATCTGTAAAATGAGGGGTTGGACTTGTTGGTCTTTAAGGTTTCTTCTAGTTCTAAACATAGCATGCAGTTATTTGATAGATAAGGGACTTCAGCTGCAGTTTCAGAAGTGGAGACCTAAAGAGTAACTTTGAACCTGAAAGAACAGTCATTCACTCCCTGGGACCCAACAGTGAGTGTACAAAGCAGTACTACATATCTCATCTCCACATTAGATTATAAGCTTTTTGAAAGCAGGAATGATGTTCTTTGTAGTTCTCCAGTGCTGTATGTGAGATATAGATTATCTTGGTTTCAGGAAAACTGAGTTCTGGCAGGTACTGTTAAGGTGAAAAGACTTCCAGTTTGGGCCTATTAATTTTGCATAAATACTCTCCCAACTAAGTAGGGTGAAACTCATTAATATTCTGTCCCAAAGCTGATTAATTTTTAAATTTTTTAATATGAATTTAATCATCATTTTCAGATATTAACATTGTAACATTCAGAAAAGAATAAGAACAAAATAATATTTTATGTGAAATGGAAATCCTGTTATAAACAGCTTGTTTTTTAAAGAGTATATATGAAGTTTAACAAGGTGATAATAAGATTAATCTGTTCATATCCCTTTCTGAATGTCTTGTCTTCTGCTTTTTAAATATTTTATTGATCATCTTTTCTTCTTTCTTTCCTCCCTTCTTCCTCCCTCCCTCCCTCCCTCCCTTTCTTTCTTTTTCTGTCACTCCCTTCCTTCTCTTACTCTTTCTTCCCTCCCTTTCCTTCCCTCCTTCCTTCCTTCCCTCCTTCCTTCCTTCCCTCCTTCCTTCCCTCCTTCCCTCCTTCCCTCCCTCCCTCCCTCCTTCCCTTCTTCCCTTCCTTCCTTCCTTCCTTCCTTCCTTCCTTCCTTCCTTCCTTCCTTCCTTCCTTCCTTCCTTCCTTCCTTCCTTCCTTCCTTCCTTCCTTCCTTCCTTCCTTCCTTCCTTCCCTCTATTACTCTCTTTTTTCTTTCTTTCTCTATGTCACTTTCCACTCCTCCCTCCACCATAAAAGGTCTCCATTGTACTATGTAAGTAGTCACCCGCAGCATATTATTGATGTCTAACCACTGACTTGTTTGATGGATCTTCCAGGTATAACTCTCAAAGATCATCAACTAAGAGGCAGTGGTTTAATTGTGTAAGGTACAAGACCTGGGGTGAGGAACATCTGTGTTTGAATCCTATCTCAGATACTGACCAGTTATAATGACCCTTGGCAAAGTACCAAGGGGCTTTTGGTGCTTTGAGGGCTCCATTTCCTCATCTATCAAATTAGGAAGTCCTCATCTATTTCTCCCATTCTCTCTAGCTTTAAATTTATGATAATAATAGGGACAGCCAGCATTTAAGACAGCCTTTAAGATATATTACATATATGTATCTCATTTACATATATTTATTTACACATATTATCTCATTTAATCCTTACATATTATATATATTATCTCAACCCTTACATGTTATATATGTCATTTAATATTTTGCATATATTATCTCATTTAATTCTTGCCATAACCCTGTGAAGTGAGTGTTATTATATCCTTATTATATGAGGTGATTTGTCCAGACTCATGCAAGTAGTAGATGCTATGATATTAATTTATAGAGGAGTTTCAGTCCGCATTGGAAGAGGAAGCTCCCCTTCTACACTAAGGAAACCACAGCTTTTTGAAGTCTGTTCAGATACCATGCACATACTTAACACAGTACATTTATTAAATGGGTCTGATAGGCTAAATCTGCCCCTCTCTGATCTCATGTATATTCTCTAAGGTGGGAGTTAGGGAACAAGCTAGAGAAGCAAATTAATAATGAAAAGGTAACCTTGAGCCCAGCCCTGGATGACTCATCATGACTTCAGAGTGGACAAGGTTTGTATCTGTGAGGCTAGACTTAGATTAAGTGGCTAGTTGCACAGAGAGCATGAGATTGAGCAAGTCAATTAGCCCTATTTCTCACTCTCTCAGAGCCAGACAAGGAGGATGACCACATTCCATAGGTCTACTCCTCTGCTGTCTCATGGCTCAGACCCATCTCTTGTAGTAGGATGTGGGGCATTTTCTTTAGTGAATATTGTAGAAAAAGAAGAGATTTTTTTACTGACCTGGTTCTCAAAGAATTCAAAACTTTTTTAAAATTTGGATTTTGTTTTAATGTTTTTTTTCTTTTAGATTAAGACTGTGATTTTATAAGAACTTTTCTTGCAGATTTGTACCTTCTCTGTAATTTATAATATTCAAAGAATTTCTTGTGGCATGAAAAGGTTAAGGGAACTGCTCAGGATCACACAGTCAGTATATTTTTTATGTAGAAAGTTAAAAGTGGTGCCTTCTCCAAACTTTTAAAATAGTCCCTATAGAGACTATGAAAATCATTCAAAGTCTTGTAGGAGCTTTGAGCTTCCAATAATTCTCCAGTTCTAATTCCAGGTATCACATTTATTCACTCCCTAGACTGACTATCTAAGGGTGTGTGAGACCATCTCTTCCCATCATGGCTTGGGAAGAGAGTCTCTCTTGTTCATGTCGGTGGGTTGGCCATTAAATAGGTAAGAATGCTTTGAAAAACCAGGGTCTAGATTTAGGATGATCTTGGTTCCCCAATGACTAGAGTTTTCCATCTAAGACTTTTTCTACACTTTATCTAAGATTTCCATCTACACTGTCTTTGGCTTGTGTATATATAGTTATTATATGTTATTTCTCTCATTAGAGTATGAATTTCCTGAGGTCAGAAACTGTGTTTTTGCCTCTTTTTGTATCTCCAGTGGTTAGAACACTGAAAGTACTTGATGAAGACTTATTGACTCCAACCACCTTTTACAAGCCCATTACATTTCTATGTATCCTTCAATTCATCAGCTATAAAGGGAAGAAATTAAACTAGAATCAACAGTTATTAAAGTATGGTTCATAGACTCTCCTCTCTGAGACTCTTTTAAAGTATTTTTGAAGTAAAAAAAATTTTTAAATACTGCTATAAGATGTTATCTGTCCATTAAGATGTTCTTTCCTTTTTGAGCTACATATCTGTGTGAGAATGAATTTTCTTCCTTTACTTCCCCCAAAACAACATATTATAATAGATTGAAGGTAGAAGCAGTTTTTAAATGATTGTATCAGTTGAATCTGGATCATATATCTAGAGATGAAAGAGACTTCTGTGGTCAACTAATTCAACTCTTTCCATTTGAAGCCCAATGACTGGCTCAAGGTCACCAAGGTAGCAGTCATCAGAGGTGAGATTTGAATTCATGTTCTCTAACTCTGGTTCTGGGCACTTAAATGGCAGAGTTGACAGATAGGTGGTCCAGTGGATAGAGTGCCAGGCCTGAAGTCAGGAAAACTCATCTCATGTGTTCAAATCCAGCCATAGACACTTACTACCTAAGTGATCCTGTTTGCCTAAGTTTCTTCATCTGTAAAATGAGCTACAAAATGAAATAGCAAACCACTCCAGTAACTTTACCAAGAAAACTGTGACTTTGGGCAAGTCACTTAATACTGTTTGCCTCAGTTTCCTCATCCAAATCAAACCAAATTTGAACTATATATAAAACAATGCTAATCTCATTATTTTTTTGTTTTGAGAAAGTTTTTTCATAAAAGATGTTATTAAGTTTGATATTAAAAACATTGTTATTTTATGAATCAAATTAAAATTTATAATTCAAAGTGAACAAATACTTGTAAACATTTCATATTAAACACTTTAAAATATATTTATCTTAATTTCTGAGACAGTGTGTATCAATAGATATAATCCACATAAACAAAGGTTCAATAATTTTTAAAAGCATAAAGCGTTCTGAAGCTAAAAAAGAGCAATTGGATTAGGTGAATTTTGAGGTCTAGAGAAGTAAAATATCTTCCTTGAAGTATGTGATCTCATTCCTATAGACATAGTTTCTATTCATGGAGCTTACAATCCATCCAAACTTTCTCACTTTGAAGTATTCTTTTTTTTTAAAATTAAAGCTTTTTTTATTTTCTCTCTCTCTCTCTCTCTCTCTCTCTCTCTCTCTCTATATATATATATATATATATATGGTTAATTTTCAATGTTCACCCTTACAAAATCTTGTATTCTAAAATTTTTCCCTCCTTTCCTCCCACCCTTCCCCTAGATAGCAAGTAATCCAATATGTGTTAGACATGTGTAATTCTTCTATACATATTTTCAAAAATATCATGCTGCACAAGAAAAATCAGATCCAAAAGGAAAAAAAAAAGTGAGAAAGAAAACAAAATGCAACCAAACAACAACAAATAGAGTGAAAATACTATGTTGTCACCCACACTTAGTTCCCACAGTCCTTTCTCTGGGTATAGATGGCTCTCTTCATCACAAGATCATTGGAACTGGCCTCAATCATCTCCTTGTTGAAGACAACCATGACTTTGAAGTATTTTCAACCTTGTTTTTCCATAAAACTTCCATGGAAAATCTATCTAGTATATTAAAGACTTTCCTCTAGAAACTCTTTACTTTATTTATATCAGGTCAACACTCAGAGTGTCTCTATGTATATATCCCTTTCTCCTGCATAACTGGCCCATTTAGTTTTCCTGATTCGTTTTTGTGCATTTTGCATGACATCCCTTAAGCCACTTTTTGTGAGTCCTTCCTGGGAGACAGGCTTCAGCCCAAGGCTATGTACCGAGGTAATGAGACTAGAAGACTATAATTTCATACTGGCTCTTGCTGCCCTATACTATAAAATGCAAATTCTTTAGCTGATATTTACTAACCCTCACAATCTGTTTCCAACCTAATTGCTCCATTTCATTCACTTAGATTACAGTTAAATTAGCCTACCAGTACTTTCCCAGTTTTGTATTGAAGCCCTCTTCCCCCACTCCCCTTTATTTACATATAGGCTGTCTTCCATGGGAAAAATATATTCTTTTCTCATTTCTATCCTCTGCTTTGCAAACCTTAAAACACTACATAAATATGCTATTATTAGAGATGGAGACTAGACCTGTGATTTTATTGGTATAGGAACTAGCAGGTGGGGAAATTCCTTCTACTGCTATAAGTCAATATTTTCTTTGCAGTCTGGAAGAGTTGTTTAGAAGTTTAGAGGTTAAGCAAATCACCCAGGATCACAGAGGCAATATATGCATCAAATTAAGCACCTCAGTATGAATTCTTATTATCTTGCCCAAGAGTTTGTGTCCTTTTCTCCCTTCACACCAAGCATTGTTAACTCTTCTGTACAAATTATGGGGTCATAGGACCATAGATCTGGAACGGGAATGGGGGAAGGAAGTAATAGGGGGGAGCAAGTCCTAGCCTTGGAGTCAGAAAGACTCAAGTATAAATAGTGCCTCAAATACTAATCAGGTACCACAGACACTAACCATGGCCAATAAGGTCAGTCATAAACCATGGTGTTGTTGCTGTTATTGTTGTTCATCTTTCCTTTTCAAAGAGGACCAATGACATCACAAGTGATATCTTAGTGTGCAAATTGGATTTAACTGAGGCAGAGTTGCATAAAATCATCAGCCTCATTCTTTCTTCCAGAGTCATTAAAGTTCAGTGGCTAGAAAAATAGTCAAGATGGCTGATGTTGGTCTGGGATGCAATGAATTACCTTGGAGTCTTCTATGAATGACCAATCTCTAAGCACTCCACAGTGCCTGCTTCACTCATTTTCATAAGCATTGGAACAAAATGTTGTCAATCACCCATTCAATTTAGGAAATCTTCTCATGCTTGAGATAGACATCCTCCTACCTTATCTATCAGTTCAAGGTCCATCAGTTACCCTCAATGCAATCTCCTCATGGTCCTTGAAGAATATACAGATATTATATATTGATCCAAGTTCATAAATCAAGTGTTTGGGATAGACATTGGTTTGAAACAACTAGAAATGGGCATGAATCCAAAGGGCACTAACCAATCACAATAGGACTCTTCTTTTCACTTTCCTGCTCAGCTGTGTTGGAATGAGGAGGTAAGAAGTTTAGTAAGCCCCAGGTGGGGAGGAGACCTTAGCCTTTTATCTCTCTTGTGGGACCAGAGCCATGTGTTCTAAAGAGCTGATAATGGTCTTTCTATTTCTCTTTCCTACTTTTAAGTAATGGAGTATTAAGGATAGCTATAACTTTGTGAATTTTGAAAGTTTGG
This sequence comes from Myrmecobius fasciatus, assembly GCA_023553655.1. NCBI lineage: Eukaryota > Metazoa > Chordata > Mammalia > Dasyuromorphia > Myrmecobiidae > Myrmecobius > Myrmecobius fasciatus. The sequence continues at coordinate 32,413 of JAJPUD010004048.1, forward strand.
AATGATGGAATACCAGAGGTCTGGGAGTTAGACTATATATAGAGGTGTTTGTGACCAATTGAGCATAATTCATCAGCACAACTGAATGGTGGGTTGCTCTTCACAACTCAATGCCAGAGTCTACAAGCAAGGGAGTAGTTATGTCCATTGGCTTTCCCATTACATTGGCCCATGATTGAGCAAGTATCTTAAAAATTGAGTCTCATTTTCTTTTTCTATAAAATGAAATATTTGATGATTTCTAAGGTTTGTCCTTTCCAACTCTAAATCTATGATTGTACAATGGATTTATAATCCAACCTACATTTTTTAAGTTGTGGGGTTTTTGAACCTCAGTTTTCTAATCTGTAAAGTGGGGGAGGGAAGATGATTTATACAATTCTGTCTAATTCTAAATCTATGATTCTGTAGATTTACAAGTTTTATAAAAAAAAAATCATCTACAAGGAGAAGACCATGCTTTATCCAGAGGGAAACTAAATACAAATATCCTGTGGAAATATAATTCAAGCTTATTCATTCCAGAGTTTTAAAGAATTAAACAGATACTTTCTTCCTTGATAAACTAGTTAAAGTAACATGGAGGCATTATCCTAATGGTGGAATTTGAGATGGTGTTACACCTGATTGGGGAAGACATTTTTTTCTGTTTATGCACAGGACGGGAGAGAGAATGCTTTCCCAGAGCTCCATTAAATGATTGAGGAAGCATCATACTGTAAGAAAAAGGGACTGGATTTGTAATCAGAAAAATTGATTCTGAGAGCTGACAGCTGTGACTTTGAGAAAAAAACTTCTTCCTCAAATAAAACAAAAGGGTTAGACTAGATTACCTTGACCTTCCAACTCTGAATCTACTATAACCTTAAAAATTTCAGTACCTAAGACTGGTCAGTGGAAAGGAGAGAAGATAAGAGTGACTATTTATTTAGATTAAAGATATGTGCATAATAACTTTTTTCCAACCACATTGGTTAGAATGTTAGAATGAGAGGTTAGAAATGCCCCAGGAGGACACAGTGACCTGTCAGTGTAATCATATGTCTTGAGAAAGCAGTGTACTATTCCATAAAAGATTCACCTAGGTTTCTAGGTCAAAATGCTCTTTGAATTAGAAAACAGTACAATTTAAAAGCCTTTTACCCTCTTGCTTCTTTCTTCTTGAATGGAATGCTGTACCTTCCCAGTAATGATACCATTTCACGTTAAGTCTATAGGCCCATTCACTAATTTTACTTCCTAAATGGGAAGAAATGTTCTGTGGAAGTATATAGGCTGGCTAATGGCTTAGTGAATGCCTAGGGGATTGATGCTACAGAGGACATTTGGTACATAAAGGCCTAGATGTACCAAAATATGCATAGAAGAACTTTCTGGGGCAGCAAAAAACTGGAGGCAAAGTGGCTGCCCAGAGATTAGGGAATGACTGAACACATTGTAATGTCTGAAAATAATGCAATATAAAAAAGATGAATAATAATTGAGAAAAACCTGACAAAATTCATAAATTGATTCAGTGAAACATGCAGGACTAGAATAATAAGTATAATAATAATGGCTAGCAATTATTTAGCACTTTGAGGTTTGCAAAGCACTTTACAAATCTCATTTGAGTTTCACAATAATGTTGGGAGGTGCTATTATTATTCTCATTTTATACATGAGGAAATTAGAGAGGGTCACAGGGTCACAAAGTTAGTAAGTGAACTCAGGTCTTGATTCCAGGTCCAGCTCTTTGTCCACTGTGCTACCTAGCTATCTATGAATATAATGATATAGATGAAAAGAGTGATAGAAGAAAGCTGACCATAAGTTTAATAGCAAGTCTTGGATATGGAGAATAAATAATAAAAAACTAAAATTTTATATTACTTTTAAAAGAAAGTGGCACCTAAATATATCTTATTTAACTGGGTTTTTATTTCAATTAGCTTTGTCTCTGAATCCTGATTAGTTGGATTTCTCTTGATCTTGAGGCATTAGTTAAAAAGGATCCACAAATCTCAGGATGGGAAAATACCCTCTCAGCAACTAAATGGCATGGTGGGTAGAAAGATGGCCTGGAATCAAGGAGTCTACAGTACAGATTTGTCTTCAGGTATTATCTGCCTCATTTTTTCTTCTGTAAAACAGGGATAATAATAGTACCTATGCTAGTTGGCTCAGTAGCTAGAGTGCTGGGCCTGAAGTCTGAAAGACCTGAGTTCAAATGTGCCCATCGACACTAACTGTGTGACCTTGCACAAGTCACCAACCATGTTTGCCTCAGTTTCCATATCTCTGAAATGAGCTGGAGAAGGAAATGGCAAACTACTCCATTATTTTTGCCAGGAAAACCCCAATTGGGGTCACAAAGAATCAGATGTAACTGAACAACAACAAATAGCAGCTACAGGATTGTTGTGAGAATTAAATGAAATAATTTTTGTAAAGTAACTTGCAAACCTTAATGTGCTATGCAAATGATGCTTGAGTCACAGATCTCTACATCTCTGACAAGGAGTTCATCTAGTCCTTGTTTATAAACTTTTTGTTGATTCCTAACTCTGAAGAAGGAAGGCAGATCCATGCCATCTGGAATACTTTCCTTCTATGACCCCTGGCACTTGGGGACACAGTTTTCTACTTTCAAGCAGCTGTGGCTCTGACTGCCTACTGAGCTGCTTAGAGTATCCCAGAGAAATTCAGCAGGATTAAGGATTGTTGATCATTTTGGTAAAAAGACAAAATATTTCCTTTCCTCAAGAAACTTCATATATAAATATGTAGGCTTTCTCTCTCTTCTGTCTCTCTCTGCATATATATCTATATCTAGATCTATATATAAATTATATCAAGTCACCTTGCCCCACTTAAAGTAAGTTATGAAATGCCACATCCGCATGAGTTACCAGGTGAACACACATCTAAGTGAATCAGTCCATCCTCAGCTTAGACTAAATACAAAAAATCCTTGATCAATTGAATCTTGCATAGTAAGAGTGTTTCTATTATTGAGTAAACATGGTAAAAATCTGTAGGGCTCACATAAAAGCAGAGAACTAGTTTAGAACATAAAATGTGTAGATCATCCACTGCATACCAGACCAGTGTTAATCATCTTGACTTTTGTCCTGCCACGGGCTTTTGATAACTCTGGAAAAGGAATCAAGGCAAATGCCTTTGTGTAACTTTTTGTTATTTAAATATAATTCATTCTGAAGTCAAGTCATTACCCTGTTTTGTCATTGGACCTCTTTGAAAACTGAACAAAAACATGAAGAGCTGATTGAGCATCTTACAGTAGAGAGAAGGGAAAGCTGTCTCTGAGAAAGGATTGCTTGGTAAGAGTGAATGCCTCAACTTTGGCCTTGGCCTTCTTCACCCTTCCCTAGCCTGGCCTAGATAAGTACCTTGCAAGCTATGATGGGTGCAGTAATCTAGAAACATTCATTGAGGCAGTAACACCTGGAGGCTGGGATTTTTTTCACCTGGGATTGAAAATAGATTGGATGGAATGAGGAAAGGTAGATTCATGTATTCACAAAAAGCTCAACAGAAAAATACCACCATTCCCAAGGGGAATTTTACGAGTACCTCATGAAGGGAGGAAGGGATTTCTAGTGCCTATGAGCCATGAATTATCCTTATTCAAGCTTGAGCCCACTTTGCCCTGAACTTTGGCTACTCTAGCAAGAGAGTTAGTTGAGAGAGGAGGAAGCATAGGGATATTTGTTCCAACTATACCACCTTAGTCAATATCCTTTCTAATAATTAATTAAGTCTGGTTTAAAAATTAATTAAGTGGTTTGTATCACTTTGACTAAGTGATACAAACTGATAATAATAGTGAAAAGCACACATATATGGGATCCTAAATATGTATGATATTATAAAAGGCACACATCATCCTTAATTCCTTAGAGCTAACCTAAAATATTCCAAGGGAGAAGGAAGCAGAGGGAGGAGATGTTTGTTCCAACTATGCTATCTTAGTCAATATCCTTTCTAATAGTTAATTAAGTCTACTCTAAAAATTAAGTGGTTTGTATCACTTTGACTAGGTGATACAAACTGATAATAATGGTGAAAAGCATACTTATATGGGATCCTAATTATGTATGATATTAGAAAAGGCACACATCATCCCTAATTCCTTAGAGTTAACTTTAGATATTCCAAGGGATTATGGTATAGATGTCCTAACTTGTAAATGTTAATAGGACATCAGATAGTTAACTCAGAACATGTACTATATATAAATAAATCCATAAATATGAAATAATATTGAGGATTGTCTCTAGCAGTTGGGACAAACAGCAAAGGTCCTATGCAAAAGGCAATATCTATGCTAAGCTTTGGAAGAAATTAGTGATTCTCAGAGAAAAAGGTGAAGAGAGTATAAATTCCAGACACTGGGTTTGATTAATGCCAAGGTATGGAGAAGAAAGATAGACTGTCATCTAGGAGGAGGAGGAGGAAGCATATATAGAGAGAGCAAAGGAAGGCAATATGCAATAGGCTCAAACCAATATTTTATATTTCATATTATATTTAATTTAACGTCTTAGTATTATCCTCCTCACTTCATTATTATCAATCAGTTGTTTTCAGTTATGTCTAACTCTTCATGACCCCATTTGTGTTTTTTTGGCAAAGATGCTAGAATGGTTTATCATTTCCTTCTCTAGCTCATTTGACAGATGAGGAAATTTAGGCAAGTGACTTGTCCATCTTCCAGATGAAAAGAACTGGTGCTCCAGTGAGACTCACTTGTTCCATGACACCATTCCTATTGCTTAGGTCACACAGATAGTAAGTATCTGAGGCTGGATTTGAACTCAGATTTATCCTGATTCCATGTCTTGTGTTTTATCCACAGGACCACCTAGCTGCCTCTTGTAAATTGGTTTTAAAATCAAGATCAATGAAAATATATAGGATTTTGTATAGAAAACATTATATATTGTATCTACCTCAGAGATATGGAGAGGATATAATCTTGTGTATGAATCAATCTAGAACTCCAGAAAGTTTTTTGACCATTTCTTCTTCTATGGTCAAAAATAAAGTTTAAATCTTGATTAAAAAAAAAATCACGAGCTGAGACAATTAGGTCCTAAAGCTATGGAATTCAGTCATTTCTTTAATTCTGAAAGTCTCTGGAGAATTAAGAAAAGCTTATGGTTGCTCATTCATTGGAGGATGATTGAAAAAAAGAAAATCCACAATTATTGTACATGAGTATAATGAAGTATTGTTTTGAAGCAAGAAATAAAGTAGATGAGAAATTCAAAGAAACATGGGAAGGAGTTTTCTCATCTGTAGAATGAGGTGGTTGGGGAGATTGCCTCTGAAGTCCTGTCTTTGACTCAATGCTGCAGAACAAAATGAACAGAACTGAGAGAATAATATACACAATAATTTGATGAAAAGATCCTTAAAAGGAAGTTGAAGTCTAAGTAATGGAAAAACAAATGAAATTTAAAGGGAAAAGAAGACAAAACATACTTCCTCCCTCACAGGAGAGAGGTGGAGTTAGGATAAGATATTGTATTTGTTGTCAAGCAAGGTTTCCATGTTAGATGTCTTTGCTTAATTGTTTTCCCAGCCACAAGGGAGGGTACCACCTGTAGGAGGGTGGAGAAGGACTATTATGTAAAGACAAAAGGTATCCGTAATTTTTTTTTTTTTTAAGAAATGCTTATGGTATTACTAAGTCACTTTGGCAAGTCTAAGGAACAATTAAAGCATAGCATGAAAAAAAAGTAGGACTTAAAAAGAAAAAAAAGGAATATTTCTGGGATGTTTAATTACAATAATATTTGCATAGCACTTCAAAGCTTGCAAAATGCTTTATAAATATCTCATTTGATGCTCATAACAACCATGTGAGATAGTGGCTATTATTATTATAATTCCCATTTTACAGATGAGGAAATTGAGGCAGACAGCAGTTAAGTAGCTAGCCCAGGATCACCAGCTAGTATCTAACACCACATTTGAATTCAGGTCTTCCTGACTAATATTCTATCTGTTGTATCATCCAGCTGCTTCTACAATTGGCTGGTTTTCCTAATCCTTTTGGAATTTACATATATATATATAGTCAGAACTCAGTTTAGGTACTGCTTCTTATAGAAAACCTTTTCTCATCTCCATTCTTATTGCTCAATGTCTCCTCATTATATGGTTTCTTTGTATTTGTTTAATTGTTGTATCTCCCCAAGAAAATATAAGTTCTTTGAGGATAGGGACTTTCTCACTTTTGTCTCTCTATATTCTGAAACAACTTGATTAGTGGATATAGAATCAGATTCAAAAAGGTCTGAACTTAAGTCCTGTGTCTGAGACATACCGATCATGTGATCCTAGGTCAGTCATTTTATACCTCAGTATATGACAGGAAACTCTTTCAGACTGTAAATTAGAGCAGTTGTGATTTTTCTCAGGAGAAAGTATTTCTTTATCAGTTCTCTAAAGCAAGGAAATTATAGGTTCTTCTAAAAAGGACCATTAGCCAATGCTTAACAGATAATGATTGAACACAATTATGATATTTTTCAAAACTTGCTATTATTACAAAAATTATTATTCAAAACTATTACAATGAGCAGCTTTGCTATTTAATATGTATCCAATCTGAATATAAATTACTCTAGGGGACTGTGTCTTATTCAACTTTGTATCCTTAGTAGGTAGCATGGTTTCTGCATTAGTAGATGCTCAATAAATATCTGTATTACTAAGAAAAGCATGGCCATGACACAGCACTCATATTGAGGAGGGTGTTATGAAACAAGTGCTATCAACCAACATTCGCAAAAGTGAAATTTTCCATCCAGGTTATTTATTCTCTGTGGAAAGATCAAGAACATAGCTTAGTTGTCTAAGGCTTTTTTTCCCTCAGGCAGGATTTTTCTTGTTTTCTCCCCATTTTCATAGGTCAGGGCCATTTTAGAGAGTTCCAAGCAAAAAAGGTCTGACCTTGCAGGGCTTCTAATGGTCCCCGCTGTGATCTTTCTTCCCAGCTGTTAGGCATGCCTGAGTGCCCCTGATTTTATAATTAATCATCCTTCTGCCTTAAGTTAATTGATGCCCTCATTATGTCATATTTACTGTAGATTCATTGAAGCCTTTTGCCAGTAAAATCTTTCTCTACCAATTAGCCCACAACATCTAGCAGCAAGAGTAATTTCACTGAATGATTGAGATCACTCTGACACCTCTGGCTTTTTTGTTGTTTTAAAAAAAATAAATTGGCTCCCACCTCAACTGTGTCCAAAACACATTCAGCCTCATGGCATTGTTACTTGGAGAGAGAGATGTTTGGTAATGATATTTCCAACACACATAGCTCTTCCCTTAATCACTGTGGACTCAGTGTGAGTGAAACCTGGGGCTTGGGGTTAATAACCCTCTGGGCTGCTGCCAAAATCTTCCAGATGAAAAGAACTGGTGCTCCAGTGAGGTTCTCCTGAGCCATGATACCATTCCTATTGCTTAGATGGCTTAGATTTAGGGAATTGGGAGGGATGCTAATATGAGACCTCTGTTACTTTCTAGAGGATTCTGGTGAAATATACATGCAATCTTTCCCCCAAAGGTTTCTGAGAGATATAGTCCAAAGGGAAAATATTTTCCTAAATACAAATCTATCTTGAAGTCTACTGGGTGAGACTGAATCTTTAATAATCAACCAACCAATGTTTGAGTTCCTACAATGTGTAAGACACTGCTAGACAGTGATGGTTAAAAAAAAAGAAATATAAGGGCAGGTCCTTAATTCAAAATGTTTAAGCCTCACTATATACAAGGCATTTTTCTAGGCTCTCAGGATACAAAACCAAAACCAATTCCTGTCCTCCTAGAGTTTATATTCTAATGGGTAGATAAAACATAAATAAAAACAAAATAATATATCTTTCTCTTCTTCCTTATTTTCTTTTTTTCCTCCCTTTTTCCTTCTTCCTTTTCCTTCCCTCCCTCCCTCCTTTCCTTCCTTCCAGATGGAAAAAAAATCCACTAACTGCAGGGATTAGGAAAAGGCTCATGTACAAAGTAGTAGCTGAACACCTTGAAAGAAGCAACTATGTTTTGTAGTAGATAGAAAGCTGCACTTGAAGTCAGCAAGAACTGAATTCAAACTTAAAGCCTTACTTGCTGTGTGACAAGTTATAAGTCTAGCTCAGTAAAATGGGAGTAATTAGTAACACGTACTTTCCAGAGTTATGAAGATCAAATGAAATTAAATTTATAAAGTGATTTGCACACCTTGAAGTGCTATATAAATATTATTATTATGTGTAATTGTTAAACTGAGTAATATTTTTAAGTTATAGATGAAGAGGGAGAGTTATTCCAAACATGGGGAAACAGGATGTACTAAGATTTGTCCTAAGATGGGAGATAGAATTCATGTATGGGAAATATATGACTGACTGGAATGTGGAGCACCTGAAGAAGAGTAATATGACATGACAGAAAAGACAGGTGGGTAGTAGATTAAGAAAGACTTTAAATGCCAGACAGAGGATTCTGCATTTTATCCTGGAGGCAACTGGGAGCCACAGAGAAATTCAGAGTGGGGAACTAACATGATCAAAGGTAGGGTTTCAGGAGTATTAACATGGCAGCTTTGGATTGGAGAAGGGAGACAGTTGAACAAGAATTCTTAAATATTTTTTGTGGCTTTGATGTCTTTGGCAGTGTAATAAGACCTATAGATCCTCTTTCAGAATGTTTTTAAATATATAAAATAAAATATATAAGATTACAAAGGAAACCAATTATATTGAAATAATTTCTGTTTGCCTGAAAATATATCTGTTTATGTGTCTGTATATCTATCTATTTCTTCATCTATTATCTATCTATCTATCCATCTGTCTGTATTTTTATAGTCTATCTATCTATGTCTTTCTATTTTTCTGCTGGTTATCTGAATATCTGTCTATCTGTTTATCTAGGCTGCTAAATGGCCCAGTGGATAAAGCACTAGGCATGGAATCAGGGAAGACTATCTTCACAGTTTAAATTCAGCCTCAGATATATACTAGCCATAATGACCTTGAGCAAGTTACTTAATCCTGTTTGCCTCAGTTTCCTCATCTGTAAAGTGAGCTAGAGAAGGAAATGACAAATCACTCTAGTATCTTTGCCAAGAAAACTCCAAATGGAATCATGAAGAGTCAGACATAACCAAAATGATTTCAAAGCAACAATCTATCTAAACAAGCTTACTGAGCGCAGATTAATAACCTTTGGTAGAGAGAGAAGGACCAATTTTAGGCAACTGTAGTAAACCAGACAAGAAATGATGAAAACTTGAACTATACAGGATACAGGATGAATGAGTGTAGAGAAAAGAACTGGTGGGAGAGATGTAAGAGAGAGTCAATAAGATAAAGAGTTTGCAATCTCTCTGGGGGGAAGAGTAGAGACAATAAGAAGAGATAAATACAGCAGGCACTTATGTGACAAAAACAAAAGAGAGACAGAGTAGTATAGCAGAAAGCATCCTAGATTTATCCCCAAAGGAACTGGCTTCACTTTTAGGCACTTCTATTTTCTTTCTGTGTGATGCTGGGCAAGTTATTTAACCAGTCTAGGCTACAGTTCTTCATTCATGAAATGAAAGACTTACACCAGATCACCTTTTAGGCCTCTAAATCATGAAATGCTTTGATAAGTATATACTTACCAGTTTCCAGAGTTTTAATTACCCCCCACAATGCTACTGTGAATATTTGGGCACATGTAGTACTGCTTTCTCTCTTCAGCCTCCTTGGCTGAACAAAGGCAATTGATTTCTAATGAATTCCAAGGATCATTATAGTGTAAGAAAGCTCAAAAGGCACTTGGAGAGAAAGTAAGGCAGGGTGTGACATGATGGCAAAAGCAGTAGATGGACTTCAGAAGACCTGGATTCTACCTTCAGTCATTATTAATATTGTTTTTTCTCAGTCCACTAAAGTAGATTGAATTATTAGCCTCTCCAGACTTTATCATCCCTTTCTGACAGAAAAGAAAAATGATTTATTCATGGTTATATGGCTAGTTTATGGCAGAACCAGGACTAGATGAAAACAGTATGTCCTGATTCCATCTTTAATATTCTTTGAATCTCATAAGTCTTGAATTTGCCTGAGTACTATGCCATAGTTGTTATTTCTTTTCTTTCTTCTTCTTCTTCTTCTTCTTCTTCTTCTTCTTCTTCTTCTTCTT
>JAJPUD010004048.1:47196-59159 GCA_023553655.1 Myrmecobius fasciatus
CCTTGACTCTCTTTCCCACTTATATTTCATTTGATGATCTCATTTCTCTCATTTATTCACTTATTATCTCTATGAAGATGATTCTTAGATCTTTTTTATTCAGCCCTAATCGCTCTCCTAAATTCTAATTTCACATCACCAACTACCTATTGGTTATCTCCATTGTACTATCTTCTTCCCATTCATCCAGAATTCACAATCCAGGCATCATCTTAGATACCTCAGTCAAATTGAATGTACATATTTAATTCATTCTCATATTTGCCATTTCCAACTTTTTACAGTGTCTCCCCTACATTTCTCCTTTTCTCCCCTAATAGTTAATTCCCCAGTGCAGGCCCACATTACCTGACTGCATATTCAGCATTTTTTTTCCACTGCTTCATACAAAAGATTTGGAAGCTTATTTACCCAGAGATGATAGCTGAACGCATACATGACATTGGAGATCAAATCTCCAAGGAAAAGAATATAGAGAAAAAACAGAGGTCATAAGATTGTGACCATCTATTCTCTGAGGAATTGCAAAATTTGCACAAAGTGATGCCTTCAGCACTGCCATTGACTAAAATTATGTGTTTGAACCTCAGTAGACCAACACCTGTTTTCTCCTGTCCCAATGCCAAAAAGCAGTAACCAACCTAATCTTTTTTCTCTCTTTCCATCCAATGGAGTGGGGTCCCTATTTGTTAATACTCTAGGATGGTTTCATTCTTTGCTTATGCAACTTTAATGATGTATTTTAAAACTAGACCTCTAGCTTCTGCTATTGGCCAAGACAAACTGGGTCTGCACACAGTTCTGTTTTTATAGTATTTTAAATCCGGTGAATCAGTACAGTCAATATTGATTTCTGGCATGCAGCATTTTTGGACCACAGTCAAATTAATTAAACAGTAAATTCCTGAGTGGGTATCCCTGCACATGGCCTCCACTCCAAGTTGTGCAAGATTTGGGTTCATGATGAAAAGGTCTTTATAACTCTGTAACTCAAGGAATGAGGAGGCCATACTATTACACTTCAGAGATATGTTGTTTTCCTTGTGAATCTTCAGGTGGATTATTCCTATTCTAACACTTAACTTTTCGTTCCAGTCAACAAACATTGACCATCAATTGAGGGAAAGGCATTATAGGAAGTACTGAGGCAGAGAAAAGATAAAGGAGCCATTAGAGACTCTTCAGAAAGCTCAGAGGATTCTCTATAAAAATGAAATCATTGGTCAAGTCCTTATTCCTTAAGGATTTCTAATGAAAGAGAGCTCACTATCTCTAGAAGCAGTGGGTTCCATTTTGGGAAAACTCAAATTGTTGGGAATTATTTTCCTTAACTCTAGACTAAATTTCCCTTTTTGCAACCCCTTCTCAATTGCTCTTGCTTCTGCATTTTGGGGCCAACCGGAATAAATTGTTTTAATGCCTCTTCTACATGACAATCCATTAAATGCTTGACTAATGTTCCTTCTTTAAGGGGTTTACAATCTAATTAAAGAGACAGAGCATACACACAAAAAAGATAAATGGCATTACCAAGCAGAATGAGGCATCCTTGGGCACAGGAGAACTATGTGATATTAGGTCAAGATTTTATGTCTTAGGGCATCAGAGATCAATTAATCCAACCATTTTATTTGACAATTTAAAGAGCTGAGGAATTTCTGGTTTCTCTAAACATTGTTTACTTCTCTCCATATACAGAGATTAGGGAAGGGGATTTTCTTTTTAGAGATTTGGCTTGTCTAGTCTCTTTGTACCATTTGTAACATTTGACAAATGTTTTCCAAAAGGACAAGCCTGAGCAAGGGATACCACTAACAGATTCCAAGTAAGAAGAGAACAATGGAATTTTTTTGGAGAAACTTTGGGGTCCAGAACCAGGACTAGAGGGTGGGAAGCAATACTGAATTGTGTAAAGAGCCTTGGTTTTAGAGTTAGACAACCTGAAATTTGACAATTTAAAAGGCTCAACTTGAGCTTCCTGGTCTTCAGCTTCCCAGCATATTAAGCTAAAGGGTTGGACTAACTGGCCTCTAAGTTATAAAGGAACAGATTACTATTCAGTAGGAGGCATATCTTTATAACAGAGATGTTGAGCAATCGAACTGGCTACCTTGTGAGGAAGTGAGTTTCTCATCACTGGAAGTGTTCAAAGAGGGGTTAGATGATATGTGTCAGGAATGTTGCCAACCTTAAAAGTCTTTTTGATGTGGTAGTAACCACCAGGCTACTTGGCCTTTAATTCAACAACTTTAATGCAGTCCCCTTTTTGTGTAGATGAAGAAATTGAGGTGGAAAGAAATTAAGGGCTTATATAGCAGTCCCATAGCAGGCAAGAAACAAAGCTATGATTTTAATCCAGTCCTTCACCTTCAAATGCAGTGTTGTTTCCATTGCACTAATCTGCCTCTCACTTTCAACATTAGGTGAGATGTTACAGTGAAAGAACTTTTAAGTAAGTCTAATAACTTTTCTAATATTAAGAATCCCCTCAATAGAATGTTAGCTTCCTGAGGTCAAGGGTTGTTCTACTTTCCCATACTTTCACATAATTTTTGCTTAATAAATGCATGTGAAACTTAATCCCATGGTTTGATCAAGACCTTTTGCAGGAAAAGTTCCATTTTCTCAGCTTTAAGTTTATATAAATTGAACTTTAATCACTTTGATTAAAACCAAGGGAAACATGGATTTTAACTCTGGAATCTGTGTGTGGGGTGGGAGTAGGGAGAGATTGCCTAGAAACAACCTTTTGATTGACATTGCTGCCAGGAAACCGTTACCTTTTGTTTCCCAGAAAACCCATAACTGAAGCTCTCTTGGATTAAGCACAGAGGATTCAAAGAATAAGTAAAAATTTCTGCCCTTAAGGGGCATTCTATTGAGAGTGAATACCTGATAATTTGAGGAATGAAAGTACTAACAATTGGGAGGATCAGAAAATCTTCCTTTAGTAACTAGGTGAGTTCAGAGGGAAGCTAAAGATTCTGAGAAGTGAGGAGGGAGATCATGGGAGCCAAAGGGAAATGAAATATTCGGTTCCTCCATTTTGCTGCCAGAATAACATATTTCTTGTTTTAATTTTCTATTATTTTCTTGTGGGTTTTTTGTCACCTCCTTTTCTCATTGAATCCTTCTTCCTGTCCCTTCTCCACTCAGAGAGTCATTTCTTATGACAAAAAGAAAAAAGAAAAAAAAAAAATCAAGTCAGCAAAACCAAGCAGCTTATTTACCAAGTCCAATGGAACATATAATGTTCTGCATCCATAGACCCCACACCTCTGCAAAGAAGATGGGGAACTGCATGCTAATATATATTCTTTGAGGCTAACCTCATTCAATGTAATTTCATAATATCAAGTTTTGATTTCTATTGTTATTGTTATTGTTGTTGTTTTTATTTATATTGTTGTAGTCATCATGCATGCTATTTTCCTGGTCCTGCTTGCTTCACTTTGCCTTAATTAGTCTTCCTATTCTTCTCTGAATATATTATATTCATTTTTTTCTTATAGTACAGTAATATTACTTTTCATTTTTGTGCTACAATTTGCTTACTCGTTCCTAAATTGATTGCCACTTTTTGCTTCCAGTTCTTCTCTACTACAAAAAATGTGGCCACAAATATTTTGGTGTATATCTTTTATCTAACTTTTATCTCCTATGGACAACTTATAAAAGCATAGTTTCAGATTACTTTCTAGATTTATTTGACCAGTTCACAGTTCTGCCAACAGTGTTTTAATGTATCTGTCTTTTCACAGCTCTTCCAACATTGATTATTCCCATCTTTTGTCAACTTTGCCAGTTCTCTGGGTATAAAGTGAATCCACACAGTTGTTTTGTTTGCATTTTAGCACTTTGAAACAATCTTTAATATTCTTGTTTTTAGTTTGTGATTCTTCTTTTGAAAATTGTTCATGCCCTTTATCCACTTATTTACTGGTGTTATATATGTGTGTTAATTTGTGTATAATTGTGTTAATTTCCTATGTAGCTTGAATGTTAGACCCTTACTAGAAAAATTTAATGCAAAGATTTTTTAAACCATTCAATATCTTCTTATAGAATATTTCTTATCATGGTCTGGCCACATGATTTTTCTACTCAGAAAACTTCAATGAATCCTTTCTCCTTTTTAGATAAAGTCGGAACTCCTTAGCCTGAATTTCAATACCTTGATAATTTGAAACTATCTTCTTTTCCACACTCTCGTCTCTGTTCCCTGACTATGCCATGAGTTCTGTCTTCCATGACTTTGCTTAAGCTTGTATGCCTGGAATGTCTTTCCTCTCCTTCTTCACCTGCTGAATTCCATCCTATACTTTAAAGTCCAGTTCAATTGCTACTGCCTGTACAAAGCCTTCTCATATTTCCTTCCTGCTGCTGTCCCTGCCCCCTTGGATCTCACATAGTATATTGCTTTGCATCTCTCTCTAAAGTAGACATGTAAGACAAGGTCGGCATCTTTGTAGTACCTTCCCCCATACCTAGCAAAAGGGTTTCTATATATAATAGGGGTTTAATCAATATTTGTTGAATAAACAGATGGATGAATGAATGATTACAACTGTACCCTATTGCACTTATGTCTAAGTTTATCTGTACCAGGAATGCCTTATATGCTTACCAGATGTCCCAACCTGTCAGATGATGTCTGAAATTCCATTAAAGGAGATTCATCCCTTTAGCATTTCATTTATTTATTTATTTTTGTTGTATGGGAATCTTTTTCACTGATATAGCCTGAAAATTCATCAGTTGGAGAAGTGATAGGGAATTATTTGGGGGCATTGAGGCATTACATGCCTGTAATCTCAAAACCAGTATCTTTGTAAGAATTGGGTGAGGGTTTAGTTTCCACAGTTATGAAACTTAAAATTGAAATCTAAGAAATGGAGGCTAGGATGAGAAACAAGAAAACAAAACTAATAAAAGGAAAATATAATTAGAGGTGGGGTATTGAGACCTGAAAATGAGGGGAAATGTAATCAGAGGTGGGGACTTAGAATAAGAAAAACAATTTAAAAAATATAACTGGGATAGGGATTTATTCACAAGTGGAAGGGAAGATGTAATTAAGGACTTGCACTCAGGTGGGGAGAAGTGATGATGTAATGAGGAGTGGAATTAGGCCATCCAGATAGGCTGAAACCTTTGTAATACTCAGCTAGTAGGAAATCAGGGGAAGGACTGAACTGCTTCCAAATAGGGTGAATGACAGAGGAGAAGTAATGGGGTAATCAGAAGTGGAGATTCACACTCACCTGGGGGGATTAAACAATCTGAATAGGTTGTAACCTCTGTAGTACTCAGCCAATAGGGAATTAGGGAAGGGGCTTGCATTTCAGGTATAAAAAAGACATCTATTGAATCCGTATTACTATTCCCTAAGATACCCAATTCTGCTGTTGTATAATTAAACACTTTAAACTTCACCCCTCCCAAGTTGAAGGAAGCTATTTCTCACATCTCATATCAACTTCAACCAAAATTTTCTGGTTTTAAGACTGGCTCTATAGCAACCAAACAACCCTACTGCTCCTCTTAATTATAGGGCTATTTTAAAATGATTATGCTTTTAAATGTAAAGACCAGCAAAAATAATTAAAATATATTTACAATTATCTATGCTTTAAATATACATTTTAATGTGAACTTATTGGTAATGTTGTATGAAAGGAAAAGGGGAGAAAAAAAAAGTAACACTTGTTCCTTGACTTTCTATTTGAGTGTGTGTGTATTATATATATATGTATATATGCACATATATACATACATATGTATTATGCATGTATATACTGTTATATATGACATAGATGAGTTTTATATGTATATACTTATATGTAATATAGCTGGAGGTGGAATACGTAACTGAGTGCTCTCTGTGACTGAGTAAACACACTACTTCTCATTACTAATAGCTAATATGCTTGTCAAATCTCTGTACAGGTTCATAAAACAGTCTAATATTTAGTAATCATGTAGATTATTAAAACTGTAATACTCTCTCACTTTTCAGCTCATCTCCACCTCAGCTTGAGTTGAAGAAATTTCCACTCCCTTTTGGGTTAGCTTTCCCCCTACTAAATTTCTAATCGTAAATATATGTCTTGACCAGATTTCTCATAAATGGCTATGAATTAAATAGCAATTTCAAATAGCATAGGAATGTGCATTAAAATAAAACATTGAAGTGTGAGATATGCATAGCAGATGAGGACTGGGGGTGTTGGTATTAGTGCTAAATCTTTTATCTCCACCACCTTCCTTCTTAATGGTCCAAAAGAAAACAGAGAAGAAAATGGTAAGACAGGTTACTTCTCAGTACTGCTCCAGGAAAGCAGGAGGTAGGAAGGTTCTATCAACTATACTCAAGTATCCTCACCAGCTCTGATCTTCTGATTCAGCTTGATCTAGTCCCTGCTCCAATCTGTTCTTGTTCACTCTTCCTATTATATCTCCTTTCTTCTAGTCATATTTAACTTGTGCTGATAGTGTGATTGTTTGTACTATTCCTTCCTTTTGATGGCAGGGGAATGACTCACTTGAGTTCCCTTTTCCTGTCTGCTTAGCAAGAGGATATTGTGACCTGTGTGTGGCTGTTCTTTCTTGTCTTCTCAATCTCAGACACACAATCTATTTGATTTTATAACTTCTCTCCCAGAAGGAAATCCCTTCCAAGGTCAAAGCTTCAGAATACCTGGGGCACCCTGGGTAAGGAATGCACACCTATTTACAGACATTACTCCCAACTCATTAAATGATTATGGCAATGTCTTTTGGAGAAAGGTTATAATTGTCATAATCTTTAATGGTCCTGTAGATGTGAGACTGACCTCCAACTAATGAATAAGTGAACTATTGTAGTAACTGAATCCTAGTATCTTGAAATTCTTGCTTTAAATGAAGCTCCCCAAAAGAAAGATACTAATTTCCTCCTGGAGAGATAGATAAAGGAACTGTTAATATTGGTCATATTATATGATCAAAGGCAACCATTTTGAAACATCATTTCATTGGGTATTTGGTGATCTTATATTTCAGTGCTCATGATAATCAATAGAAAAAATTACTATGAAAACAATTGCAGTGAATATAATGGAATATTTTAAATTGATGCAAAGCAAAGTAAGATCAAGGATAACAACACACATAATGACAATAATAATCTAAAAGGAAAGAACACATACAAAAATGAAACTCACAAAGTATCTAATCATGATAACCAAGATTTGTATCAAAAAAAGAAGTGGGAAAATTCACATTTCTTCCTCCCTTGAAGAGGCTGGGAAATATGCATGTAACACATTGATATACTATTAGACTCGGCTGATATTTTGGTTAGAACTTAGAGACTGATTTTTTCTTCCTTTTGTGGGGGAGGCTGTTATGTGGAATGGTTCTTTAGGTGGGACAGGAAGATAGATGGATTTGGAGATGAATAGCATATCAGAAGATATCAATACAATTTTTTTTTAAAATGCTAAAAATAACTACAATATACGAATCAGCAACTATTACAAAGGATGAAGATGTAGAAGAATTCCATGAACTCTAAACTATATTTTTGCCAGTATCTTCAATACAAAAGTGAGAATAGTGAGATAAATATCAGAAAACATATCAGCAATAAAGAATGAGAGACCAAAGACTTGTTTCTTTTAAGAAAGAATTAGAAGGCACTGAACACAATGGATATTGAATAACATCCTAAGAATTCAGTTGATTGTATTCTAATAACTAACAAATGCTTTTATATTGAAGTGGGAACCATTCCTCAATTGGCTGTTCATTTACAATTAGAAAAATGATCTGGTAGATCAAAGATCAAAATTAATATAAAGCCAGAGAAAAGAACAGAAATGAAAAAAAAAGATATGGCATGAGATGAAAATAATTCCATTCTGACTTATTTAAATAAGTTATTGATTAAGAAAATGGGATATGGACAAAAAAAAGGAAATAGACACAGATTACAACAATTTTATACAGATGTTTAGCTTATCTGAATCAATCTTCATAATAAGAAGACTAAAGAACTGAAAAGTACATTAGTCAGCAAACATTTTATTTCCTTGCCAAGTAGAGAGATATAGAGCCAAAGGCAATACTGATTTAGAAAATAAACTTATTTATAAAATCATACAGAGTAGAATGATGGAGGATTATCAGTAGCCTCACTTAATAAAATGGAGGGATAGAATGGAAGGTAAAGAAAGTTTTGTGAGAGACCTAATTAAGCAAGGCATACTTGAGGGCATTTGAAGATGAAAACAGGAGAGCAAAACAAAAATGGAAAAGATTTCAAAAAATTAAAACAAAATTTTCACCATTAGAGGTAGTGTGGTCCTGTAAAACAGTACTGAAGTTAGATTCAATGGACAAAATATCCCTCATGACCAGCTCATCTTGTTTTTCAATCACACATTTATTTTGATAGAATCCTATGCTCTGGTTCTTCTAAGCAATTCATTATTTGTTATGTATTATTGCTTTCCTATCCCCACCATTAGCAATTCCACTGCCCTTTAAGTGGTAGTCACTTCAAATTCTCCCATGACTCTTAACCTGATATGAAAAATCTATTAGAATATTGGTATTAAAAAGCAGGGTCTTTGCTTTGGGGAGAAATTATTATCGTTCGGCCATTTCAGTCATGTTGAACTCTTGGTAACTCCATTTGGGGTTTTCTTGGCAAAGATCCTGGAGTGGGTTGCCATTTCCTTCTCCAGTTCATTTTATAGATAAGGAAACTGAGGTAAACAGGGTAAGTGACTTGCTAAGAGTCATATAGCTAGGAAATGTCTAAGGTCAGATGTAAAGAAGATGAGTTTTCATGATTTCAGGACCAGCACTCTATCCATGGTGACACCTAATTATCCAAAGGGAAAAAAAGAAAAGAAAACAAAACAACCAAGAAAATGGGAGAAAATAGGAGTCCATAAAGGAGGTTGGCAATTTTCCAAAAGCAAATTCACCTGCTTTCTTGGTCCCGTTAACTTGAGGACCTGGTTCATTTATAAAGTCCAAGGAAAATGACCCTATTGATTGTCTGAATAACATATTTTTCATTCTCTTGGGTTTTCCTGTGTTTGGGGGCTAGGACAAAGGTACAGATCTTTTCAAGGACACCACAAATTCCCATGGCTTGTTCTGATTTTTCTCTAATATGCCTCTCATCTTTCGATAACTTCATCTCTGCTCTTCCCCACACACTTTTCAATTTCTTTTTTATATATCCTTTTTCCTCATTAGAATGTCAATTTTTGAGGATAGGTCCTATCATGCTTGTATTTGTATTCCTAGTGTTGAGTTCTGTTCCTGACACATAGTAAGAACGTAACAAAACCTTGACATATGACTGATTGACTGAAGCAAACGGGAGCAGATACAGGATCTTACCTTCCCTAAGGAATCCTTTTTCATTTTAGATTCTGTACTGCATCTCCATCACAGTGGCTAGCATATACATAAATGCATACATACATACATTGCATATATATGCATATATATTTTATGTTTCACTTGAAATGAATAATGCTAGGGTTTTTTTAAACAAGGTTATCTTTGTGTTTACATTTTTTCAAGGAATTTTGATATATAAATAGGAGCTACTTTATTTGAAGAGGGCATTACAATTGCATTTTTACCTATCAAATCAAATGCTTTTTAAAATATAGTCAACCAACTTGTATTCTCTATATCATTCAGCTAATTCAGCTAGTAGAGATGTGGTCTACTAGAGAATAACACTTGTGAAAGCCTGAATATTCCCTACTAATGCCCTCATTGTGGATTGTCTTCATGCATGAATAGATAATAGTCATAAAAATTTTATATAGAAAAAGTAGGCATGTAGGTTAGTGCTTGCCAATATTCTCTTGGTAGCTTTTTTTCCATATTAATAAAGTACAGGATTTTTCCCCTTCATGCCTCTGGCATCTTTCCTTCCTTTAGATACCTTGAACATCAATCCCCCAATGCTTTCTCTACTTTTGTACTTCCAGATAATATCTCATAAATATATATATATATATATACACACATTGTTATTGTTG
This sequence comes from Myrmecobius fasciatus, assembly GCA_023553655.1. Lineage (NCBI taxonomy): Eukaryota > Metazoa > Chordata > Mammalia > Dasyuromorphia > Myrmecobiidae > Myrmecobius > Myrmecobius fasciatus. Next base: position 57,255 of record JAJPUD010004048.1, read on the forward strand.
TTAAGTCATTTGAGTCATGTTCAGTTTTTTGTGATCCCTTTTGGGGTTTTCTTGGCAGAGACACTAGAGTGGTTTGCCATTTTCTTCTCTAGCTCATTTTACAGATGAGAAAACTAAGGGAAACAGAGTAAAGTGACTTGCCTAGGGTCACACAACTAGGAAGTGTCTGAGGCAGGATTTGAATTATGAATGAGTCTTTCTGAATCCAACCTAGCAATTTATTCACTGTCCCACCTAGTTATATATGTGTGTGTGTACATATATACATACATATACATATGCATGCATGTGTGTATGTATATGTAGTCTAATCCAACTCCTTTCCCCTTTTTTGTTGTGTTACTCCTCTATACCACATCCAGGTTTATGGTGTGGACATCAAAGCTGATAGTCTTTAACAAGGATGATAGCATCACAAGGGATGCTAAGATTCTCTATAGCTAAAACTTTCCCTAATTAAGTGTGAATAGAATACTGTACCCATTTTGTATGCGGTAACTGAGGATGTTTCTATTATTTGACTTTTCCTTATTGTTCATTTTGTAATTCTATACTGTGAATGTTATGAAAAAAAGAGGAAAGCTCTCTAGAACTTTGGGTGAACACTTTGCATCAAACTTATGGAATGACACAAACAAGAAGAAATAGGATGAATGAGAATGGATGGACTGTGATTTATAGTATGGGATGAAGCATCTACATAAATGAATTCATAGATTCACTTCAGTAATCTTGAAATATATAGTTTAAATAATAATAATAGGTAACAAATATACTTTATGTGCAGGTATGTATATCTATACACACATAAATCTTTAAAGTTTAAAAAGCAATTTATGTATATTTTTTCATTTGCTCTTTTACAACAACCCTATGAAGTAGATTAATTTTTATGTTCATTATATAGGAGAAAAACTGGGTATTCAAACTCAGGTCTTCCTGATTCTATTTTCAGCATTTCATTCACTGTATTTTGATTCTTATCTTGGTAGTGATAACATGTCAAACAGTTCTGTCATTAATATCCATGTGAGTTTCTAAAATGAATCTAAGATAATTTCTTTTCATTCTACAACAGTATTTTATTTTCCGAATTACATGTAAAGATAGTTTTCAACATTCATTTGTAAGATTTTGATTTCCCATTTTCTCCCTCCCTTCCTTACCTGCCCCCTCCCCAAGACAGAAAGCAATTTGTACATGTACAATAATTTTAAATATAATTCCATATCAGTCATGTTGTGAGAGAAAAATCAGAACTAAAGGGAAAAAATGAGAAAGAAAAAGCAAGTAAAGAATCAAAAAGAGGTGAAAACAGTATGCTTTGATCTGCATTTAATCTTCATAGTTCCCTTTCTGGATGTGAATGACATTTTCCAAACCAAGTTTATTTGTTTTTTTTTTTTTTTCATTTGTTTGTTTGTTTTTTTTTATTTTTTTTAAATATAGAAAGCTTTTTATTTACAAAACATGAGTGATTTTTCAACATTGACCTTTGAAAAAACTCTTTTTTCCCAAGCTTTTCCCCTCCTTCCCCCCAACCCCCACCCCCAGATGACAGGTAATCCAATACATGCTAAATAGGATAAATTATATGACAAATACAATACATGTATACATATCTATACAGTTATCTTACTGCACAAGAAACATCAAATCTAGAAAGAGAAGAAGAAAAAACAACCTAAGAAGGAAAACAAAATGCATGGAAATATTCACAGAAAGGGTTAAAATGCTGTGTTGTGGTTCACACTCAGTTCCCACAGGCCTCTCTCTGGATGTATAAGACTATTTTCATCGCTGAACAACTGGTTTGAATCACATCATTGTTGAAGAGAACCATGTCCATCAAAATTGATCATCGTATAGTCTTGTTGCTGTGTATAATGTTCTCCTGGTTCTGCT
>JAJPUD010004048.1:64159-92018 GCA_023553655.1 Myrmecobius fasciatus
ATTTCCTGTCATTTTAGCCAATCTGACAGGTGTGTAGTGCAAACCAAGTTTATTTGAATTGTCTTGGATCACTGCATTGCTGAGAAGAGCTAAGTCTATCATAGCTGACCATCACATAATCTTGTTATATTGTGCACAATGTTCTCCTGGTTCTATTCACTTCATTCAGCATCAATTCATGTAAGTCTTTCCAGGCTTTTTTGAAATCAGCCTGTTCATCATTTTTTTATGGAACAATAATATTCTATCACATTCAAATACCATAACTTAATCAGCCATTCCCCAATTGATGGATATCTATCTACTCAATTTCCAGTTCCTTACCATCACAAAAAGAACTGCTACAAATATTTTTGTACATGTGGGTCCTTTTCCTCTTTTATGATCTCTTTGTGATAGAGACTCAATAGTGACACTGTTGGATCAAAGAGCATGCACAGTTTTATAGTTCTTTGGGCATAGTTCCAAATTGTTCTCCAGAATGGCTAGAATAGTTCACTACAACACCAACAATGCATTTGTGTCCCAGTTTTCCTATATCCCCTCTATCATTAATCATTATCTTTTCCTGTCATCTTAGCCAATCTGATAGGTATGAGATGGTATCTCAGAGTTGTTCTAATTTGCATTTTGCTAATCAATAGATTTAGAGTATTTTTCTTTCTTTCTTTTTTTTTTTTTTGCTGAGGCAAATGGGGTTAAGTGACTTGCCAAGAGTCACATATAGAGTAATTTTTCATATGACTATATAGGGCTTGAATTTCTTCACCTGAAAATTGCTTGTTCACATGCCTTGGTCATTTATCAATTGGGAAATGACATGTATTCTTAGAAATTTGACTCAGTTCTCTTTATATTTTAGAAATGAGGCCTTCACCAGAAACACCAGCTATAAAAATTGTTTACCAGCTTTCTTCTTCCCTTCTATATTGGCTGCATTGTTTTGCTTGTTCAAAATGTTAAAATTTAATGTAATCATAATTATCCATTTTGCATTTCATAATGTTCTCTATTTCCTATTTGGTCACAAATTCCTCCCTTTTCCAAAGATCTGAAACATAAATTATTCCTTGTTCTCTTAGTTTGCTTAGGAAATTCTCCATTTGAAACTTATCTTGATATAGACTGTGAAATGTTAGTTTATGCCTAATTTCTGCCACATTGTTTTCCAGTTTTCCCAGTAATTTTTGTCAAATAGCAGGTTCTTATCCCAGAAGCTGGAGTCTTTGGGTTTAGTAGATTATTATATATATTGACTATTGTGTCTTGTGTACCTAAACTATTCCCATAATCCATCACTCTATTTCTTAGCCAATATCAAATTGTTTTGATGATTGTCACTTTATAATAGAGTTTTAGGTCTAGTATGGCTAACCCACCTTACTTTGTATTTTTTTTTCATAAGTTCCATTGATGTTTTTGACCTTTTGTTTTTCTAGATGAATTTTGTTATTTTTTTCTATCTCTATAAAATAGTTTTTGGCAGTTTGATGGGTATGGCACCGAATAAGCAGATTAATGTAGGTAGAATTGTTGTTTTTATTATATTAGCTTGGTCTACCCATGAGCAATTGATATTTTCCCAATTGTTTAGATCTGACTTTATTTGTGTGAAAATTTGTTTTGTAATTGTGGTCATATAGTTCCTGGGTTTGTCTTGGCAAGTAGACTGCTAGATATTTTTTATTGCCTATAGTTTTTTGTTTGTTTGTTTTTGTTTGTTTTTTTTTTTTTAATGGGATTTCTCTTCCTACTTCTTGCTGCTGGGCTTTATTGATAATATATAGAAATGCTGATGATTTATATGCTTTATTTTATATTCTGCAACTTTACTAAAGTTGTTATTTGTTTCAAGTAGTTTTTTAGCTGATTCTCTGGGATACTAAGATCATTTTTGAAGAAGAAAAGGAAAAAAAGGAAAGAAAGAAGGAAGAAAAAAGAGAGGAACAAAAGAAGAAAAGAAAGAAAGAAGTGAGGAAGTGTGTGGGACAGATGCTAGATCCCTTTTCCCAAATTAACTAATCAGAGACATCTTCAGGTACAAAGAGAAAGCATTTATTTAGTCCCTGCAGAAGAGGCCCAAGCACATCTGAGAGGCATTCAAGCTCCCACCGTGTGCTCGTGGTCTTGACAAGCTAGAAGCTTGTCAGGAGTTAAATAGCAAAAAACCCAAGCCTTTTTTATTGGATAGACTAAAAGGAAGTAACTATCCTTGACCAATGGTCACCATTGTCTGCTTCCTGTGGGTCCCATCACTTCCTGTAGCTGACCTAAGGTTTTTAGAGATCTGTAGGCTCAGAGATCATGTGACTTCCTGCAACCTGAGGTCCAAGGCCTGATCTTCTGGCTCTGGGAATAGGGATCAAGGTGACTTAGGCCTAGTCTCAGACTTTTTGAGAAAACTTCACCCAATCAGTCCCATTTAGTAGGGAGGGAGGAAATAATGACAGAAGAAAGGAAGGAATGAAGGAAAGAAGGAAGGAAGAAAGGAAAAAGGGAGGAAAGAAGGGGGAGGATGGGAAAAAGGAAAAGAGGGAGGTGAAAGGAAGGAAAGAAGAAGGGAGGGAGAAAGGAGGGAAAAAGACAAGAAGGAGGATAGACAGACCACTGATTGATAACAGGTGTGGAAGGTGGGGAATATGAGGGATGTCACCTGCTTCACAATTTTGCCCTAGGCTTCCCCCACCCAAGAACACAAATTCCTCTGCATGAAAGCCCCTCCCAACTATGTAATCATCAAAACTAAATTGGCATCTAGTTTTCTGAGTAGGGATGCAATTTCTTAAATAGAAGCAAAAGATTCCTTGCCTTCTCTGGATTCACTTACTCCTTCCCACCTCCCACCCACCCCAACTTGCAGTTCTGTTCATTTTCGGGTGATTTGAATGCTCAGCTCTGTTTGAGTGAGGGCAGCCGTCACTTCCCTCCTGTCTGGGTGAAAAAGAATACCATCTCTGTTTCCCACCTGTGGAATGTTTCCTCTAGGAGACAGGAGCTTCACTCCTTTGTTCTGAATTGGGGAGCAGGGAGGCACATTCTTTTGCTGAACCTGTTTGAACTCGCAGTTTTCAAGGGCTGAACAGACAGCAGCCTGACCTTGTTTCATGATATCGGTTCTAGTGAGGGTTCCAAACATAGCTCTGTAAGGATTTATTGCAGGAAGAACAGGGCACTGAACAGAGAATCAAAGGATGTTAGAGATAGGAAGAACCCCAGGGGTCAGCTTATTTCACTGCTCATCTTCCTGAGGAGGAAACTGACATTGCTCAAGGGGACACAGTGATTATGGGGATAGGGTCGCTAGTCTGCCAGCAAATCTCAGTCTTGCAACTCTTTGTACCTTATAGAATAGGTGCTCAAATATTCATTGAACAAACAAAAGGAATGTTCCTTGGATAGCCTCGGGCAAAACTGTGAAGTAAGCTTTCTCTAACTCCTATTTGTTTTATTCTTCTCCCTTCTGATGCCCCTACTCCAGTCCTGAGTGTGCTCTTGGTGCCTGCTCTCTGTCTGTTTATGTATCCTTCCTGCCCTTATTCCACCCAGGTCTACTTTCCTACTAAAAATCCCACCATCCAAAATTACTTGGCTTTCTTTCCACTCCCTGGCCGCTGACATAAAAACTACTTCCTCAATTTATCTGAATACAGTAAAATACTTTGAAACTCATCTAATTAAACTAATTAATGAAAATACTTATTCAAATGTATCTGTAGCCTAGATGCAATAGTATATTCCCTCAAAAACTGCACATGCCAGCTGATCCAGTGTGTCTTTTCCAATGTGGTCACATTAATAAAAATAATGAGGTTATGCTCATGTACATGTCTGTCATATATACATTCATATAGTTATACCCATGTATATTGCATGTGATTTATATGTCTATATGTGTTCTGCATATTCTGCATAATATTAGTAATAGTGAACATTTACACAGTACTTTTAGGTATGCTAAGCCCTTTACAGTTATTATTTTATTCTTATCACAATATTGGGTGGTAGGTGCTATTATTATTCCCATTTTACAGATAAAAAAATTGAGAAAGAGAAATAGTCTCATATGGCTAGTAAGTATGAGACTGCATTGGAACTCAGATCTGACTAATACTCTAGTCTTTATATCATATAGCTGCTCAATATTACATTATAATTTTATTACAAACCATGTTCCTCACAAAAACCTTTGAGCTAGGCAGCATAAGTATTATTTATTTATTTTTTGGGAAAAAAAAGAGTTTTTAGGTCATATCTGTGCATTCATTTTTCACATATTTCCATATTTTGGGGAGAGAAAAATCAGAACAAAAAGGAAAAACCAGGAAAAAAAGGGAGGAAAAAAGAAGGGGAAAAAAAAAAAGGTGAAAGCAGTGTGTATTGATCCACATTGAGTCTCCTTAGTTCTCTCTCTGAATGCAGTTGACATTTTCCACCCAAAGTTTACTGGGATTGCCTTGTCTCACTGAATTGCTGAGAAAAACAGTCTTGGCACAATCTTGTAGTTGCTGTGTACAATGTTTATTTAGTTCTACTCAATTCACTCAGTATCAGTTCACAGCATAAATACTATTAATCAGCTCTTATCAACACCATTATAGTCATCATTTATCCCAGGTGGAAATGACCCCAGGATGACATCCCAGGAATCTGGACCTAAGGTCGAGTGTTTGCTCTACCTCTCTAGCATAAAATGTATTGCTTTTGGAGTCAATAGATACTGATTTGAATTCGGTCACAGATACTTTTTATTTAGAAGACCCAGAGCAACACAAACTTTCAGAACCTTATCTGTAAAATGGATACCAGTTGACCTCTCAATTACCTAATCTGTAAAATGAGTGTGGTGATACCTGTATCACCAGCCTCTCTGGATTGTTGTGAGGAAAGCATTTTTCAAACCTTCAAACTTTAAAAACAAAAATGAGAAAGGAGGTGTGTGGGATAATGGAAAGAAAGTTACATTTGGAATCAGAGGACATTTGGGTCCAAATCCTGAATCTATGATTTACCACCATTTGACACATTGCTTAATCTCTCTGAGCCTCATTATAAAATGAGGTAGTTGGATTAGAGGATCTCAAAGCTCTTCTATCTCTATATTTCACATCAAAGGAAAGGAACCATGAAGGCTCATTTCTCTACAGTTATTTCTTTCATATACAGAATAGTTCATTCCAACTCCAAAGCTCCTCACTAATCCACTTCTTAATTGGGCAGTTAAGAGAATTAAACAAATTACATGGCTTGAGAGGTATCTGTGATTGATGCTGTCTGTCCTTTGTTCTGGAAGACAATTATGACATCGGGGAGGGGGTGCCAAGAATGCAAGTGAGGTAGAGTTAAGTGAGGGAGGGCTGTGCAAGGTCACCTACCTCACTTTCCCCTCCAGAACCATCTGAGTCCAGTGGCAAGAGATAGATCAGCAGGACTGGAGATAGCCCTGGATGCAGTGGGAGATCTTGGCTTTTTTAATCTTAAGGTGTCAATTTGACTGAGGCAATGCCCTATAGAAGCAATAGAGGTAGCAGGTTGTACAGGAGAGGGTAATAAATTTGTAATCATGAGGTCAAATCTTGCCTCACTCACTGGGTGACCGTAAGTGACTTTAACCTTTCTGTTCCTCAGTTTCCTCATTTGTAAAATGAGAGAGTTGGACTTGATGATCTCCAGATTTAAATTGATGCTCCCAAGATCTGGGTAGAGACCGTTCTTTTCCTTCCTTTCCAGTTTGTTTTATTTCACCTCAAAGGATCTTGGAGCGGCCAGGAATTAGTCAAGTTCAGTGATCATAGCTTAGAGCGTAGTAGGCAGCTGATCAGATTTCAAAACCACCACTCAGGCATGCAGAGAACCACATTTGGCAGCTTTTACTCAAAAGGGCTATTAAGCCTGGACAAGATCAGGGGCTGAATTTACCCTCTTACCTTAGCAGTGTGAGGTAATTCCAAGTCAGGGTGAAGGGCTAGCAGGGTATTAAAAAGACTTCTGTGAGTAGATGGTGAGTTGCACGGGACAGTTTTAGAAAAAAAAAATCAGGTTTGGAGCAGGCTCCAAAGAAAATTCAGGCACAGCCCTGGAGGCCCTGACATTTTTGCTTCTGCAGCTGCCGCCTGGCTCAGCTTAAAGCAAAGGGCCAGAGGGTTGGTGTGAATCTCTGTGAAGCCCCATGTTTTCCACCTCTCTGCAATTTGATGTTAAGCACAGTTAGCCTTCCCAGCTGTGCTTGCTATGGGAAGGAAAGATGCCTATTGGACTGGAGCTTTGGTCCTCATTTCCTTAATAACTCAGTCAAGACTTGGGGCACCTCCAGGGAGAGCCTGCCCAAAGCAGACTGTTCCAACCCAACAGGGTAGACAGAGGACAAAGGTAAAAATTGGAAGGACAAGCAATTAAGGATATAATGGTGAAGAATGGAGAAGAGATGGTAGGTCATTGCATTTGGACACTTTCATGAAAGGAAAGGATCTGTATCTACCTAAATATTTATAGCAGCCCTTTTTGTATTGACTGAAACTGGAGTAAGCAAGACCTTAATTCAAATCCAGCTTCTGACATTTACTAGCTGTATGATCCTGGGCAAGTCATTTAAATTCTTCCTGCTTTAGTTTCCTTTTCTGCAAAATCAAAATAATAATAGCACTCACCTCACAGAGTTCTGGTGAGGATAAAGTGTGATAATAATTGTAATGTACTGAGCAGAATATCTGACATTTAATAGGTGTTATAGAAATGCTAATTTTCTCCCTCAAAAAGAGAATAATAAAACAAATTATGAGCTATAAATGTAATACAATAGTATTATACTGTAAGAAGTGTTGAAGAGGATAATTTTAGAGACACCAAGGAAGGTTTGTTTATAAACTGATGCACATTAAAATAAGTAGAAACAATCTATATCGTAACAATATATTGTAAAATGAATAACTGTGATCTGTTCAGTGACCAGAAGATCCATGATGAAGAGTGCTACTCATCTCCTGTGAGACAGGTGATAAAAGCACTATACAGAATGATACACACATTTTTCAGGCCTGTTCTAAGTGGGAATTTGTTAACCTGACTACATATATGTAGCCTGGGCTGTGCATTTTCATTACAAGAGTTTTCCTTCTTTCATTGAAAGAATTGATTGTGTGAGAGGGAATGAAAATAAATATTTATTAGTTGAAAGTTATTTGTGGATCTAAAAAAGATGGTCCAAGAATTCATTTGCATAGTGTACTCCTAGACTGTGGTTCACCCTTATAATCTTTGAGAGAAGTCTGAGGCATACATAAGGTGATTTGCCTAGACAGTAGGTATCAGAGGTCAAATTTGAACCTTTGGCCCTCAATCCACTGTGCCTTGCTGCCTTTGGGTAGGTATGAAAATATTATAGAATGTGAGTGTTTAGGAAAAAAGACAAAATTAAAATATGACCATGATGTCATTAATTCATTTCAGCCATGTCCAAATCTTTTTTAACTTTTAATTTAAATTTTTTTATTAAAGCTTTTTATTTACAAAACATATGCATGGTCAATTTTTCAACATTGACCCTTGCAAAATCTTCTATTTCAAATTTTCCTCTCCTTCTCCCCACCCCTCCTCTAGATGGCAGGTAGTCTAATATATGTTAAGTATGTTAAAATATATGTTAAATCCAATATATGTATATATAGTTATATAGCTATCTTGCTGCACAAGAAAAGAAAAGAAAGAAAACAAAATACAAGCAATAGAAGGAGTAAAAATGCTATCTTGTGGTCTACACTCAGTTCCCACAGTCTTCTCTCTGGGTGTAGATGGCTCTCTTCATCACTGAACAATTGGAACTGGTTTGAAACATTTCATTATTGAAGAGAGCCATGTCTATCAGAATTTATCATACTGTCCTGCTGTTGCTGTGTATAATGATCTCCTGGTTCTGCTCATTGCACTCAGCATCAGTTCATGAAAGTCTCTCCAGGCCTCTCTGAAATCATCCTGCTGGTCGTTTCTTACAGAACAATAATATTCCATAACATTCATATACCATAATTTATTCAGCCAACCTTGCCACTACAAAAAGGGCTGCCACAAACATTTTTGCACATGTGGGTCCCTTTCCCTCCTTTAAGATCTCTCTGGGATACAGGCCCAGTAGAAACATTGCTGGGTCAAAGGGTATGCACAGTTTGATAACTTTTTGATTATAGGTTCCAAATTACTCTCCAGAATGGTTGGATCTATTCACAGTTCCACAAACAACGTACCTGTGTCCCAGTTTTTCTTCATCCCCTCCAACATTTATCATTATTTTTTCCTGTCCTCTTCACGGATCTGACAGGTGTGTAGTAGTATCTCATAGTTGTCTTAATTTGCATTTGTCTGATCAATAGTGATTTGGAACACCTTTTCATATGCATGTCCAACTCTTAATGATTTCATTTGTTTTTTTGTTTTGTTTTATTTTGTTTTTTGTTTTTTTGCTGAGGCAATTGGGGTTAAGTGACTTGCCCAGAGTCACACAGCCAGGAAATGTTAAGTGTCTGAGATCAAATTTGAACTCAGGTCTTCCTGACTCCAGGGCTGGTGCTCTATCCACTGCACCACCTAGCTGCCCCTTAATGATTTCATTTGAAAGTTTTCTTGGCAGAGATACTGGTTTGGTTTGCCATTTTCCAGATGAAGAAATTGAGACAAACAGGGGTAAGTGATTTGCCCAAGTCACACACCTAGTAAGTATCTGAGGCCAGATTTGAACTCAGAAAGATGAGTTTTCTTGACTTCAGACTTAGCCCTCTATCCACTTTACCATCTAGCTATCAGGGGATCATGATGATTGTATTCAAATATTTGAAGGACTGACATAGTGGAAAATAAATTCCAGAAGAATGTAAGCTTTTTGAGGGCAGGGAATGTGTTTTTTTCTTCCTACTCCCATTTCTGTGCATAGTATTTTGAACAAGTAAGCATTTAATAATTTATATACATACACGAACATATTTTCATTTCTTAAGAAGAACGGTAAAGTGAACAGAGAGCTAGTCTCAATGACAAGAAGGCTTGGATTCAAGTTTCATCCCTTAACTGAGAGACTAAGCAAGTTACTTCACTTCTGGGTATCCAGGCAACTCTTCAGCACTGTAAATTGTAGAGTAGTTGCTAGTTTGAATGGACAGAAAAAGTTTAATCACTGAAAATTTTCTATATCAATAAAAGCACAAATCTTTTTTTTAAATCCACATTACATCCTCCCCATCCCCACATTTTAAAGACATCTTTTGTTTTCAACCTCTTTTTCATTTATGAATATCTTCCTCCTACCTAATGAGTCATTCCTTATAACAAAGATTTTAAAATTAAAAAAAAATTAGAGAAACTAAACAACACATCTGTCATGTCTGGGGCATATGCAACATTTTACACCATATTTTTTTTTTTTAAAGACAATCTGGGTTAAATTACTTGTCCCATGTCACACAGCTAGGAAGCATCTGAGGTCACATTTGAACTCAGAATCTTCCTAACTGTAGGCCCATCTTGCTGTCCATGAGGCCTCAATCTTCCTATACCGTTTCGACAGTTCTATGAATCTACAGAAGACAAGCAACAACTCACTATTGGTTGCTCAGCAGTTTTTAAAATAAAACCTAGTTCTGAACCAGAAGAAAGTGGACTTTGAAAACTTTTATGAAGACCAACTCCTCCTGGAGAGTTTAGTTAGAATGAAGTTCAATTCTGATTGTTATTAATGAAGTCACTTAACACCTCTCTTTTCATGTGTGAGAAGCATTTATTTGCTTCTGGATTAGAAGTTGATTGCTACAGGATTTCTCCTTCCATAACTATAGACCTCCTTCTTGAGGTAGTTCAGGACTCTGATATTACCCTTATAAACCTCTCTTTGGAGGGATTTGTCATTTGGCTATAAAATTTCACACAGAAGAATCAGGGTTTACAAGATTTCAACCTGGGAGGCAAAGCCTGAGCAGGAAGAGGTTGTGAGATTTGTTTTCAGTGTTACTCTATTCCATTTTCAATGCTCTTTTCTCTTTCACTGTGTATCTCACCTTGTGGCTTTTGTTACTGTCAAAAAACATGATTAAACTCATTCTTACTGAGATGTTAAGAGTATGTTGTGATTGAAAGAACGATGAATTTGGAGCCAAGAGATCTTGATTCAAATATTGGCTTTGGAGGTATTCTGTAGTTGGCTTGTACCAGATTTCAAGAACTGATTCTTAAATTTTCAATGGGAGCATTAACAATTCCAAGATTGGTAAATGCTAAAAATCAGGGCTAGTTTTAATGTTTTGTTGATTGTCTAGATTTAAGAAAGTGATGGAGGAAATGCCAATAAACTTAAAATTGTAACATGCATACATTTTTCCATAAGAGAACTAACAAATCTCTGGCCCTGATCCTTTATGCCTATGGAATTATAAAGCATTTCTACTTTGTGAGGTTCATTTGCGAAACAAGATAATAACATGAGCACTACATAATTTTCAAGATTGTTACATGGAAAATACTTTGTAAATAGTAAAATAATACATATATAGCTAAAATCCATTATAGCTGCCCCACATAGCCCTTGCAACCCCCTCTATCTTCACAGGTTTGATGTGCTTTTTGAATGATTGAATATATACTTAAATCCATGGTTTGGAAATCAGAGTAAAATGCATTTAATTAAAATAAAGTGGTAAAGTAAATAATGTCATTTCCCCTTTTACTAAAACTTCCTGATTCTCACAAATTCTGACACTATTGGTGGGAAAGCAAACACTTCTTAGGTGGCACAGGGAATACAACACAGGGCTTGGAGTTAGAAAGACCCGAGTTCAACACTAGCTTCAGATACTGTGTGACCCTGGACAAATCAGTTCACTGCTGTCTCAGTTTCCTCATCTACAACATGGGAACGATAATAGTATCTAACTCCTAGGGTTGTGAGGAAATGACTATAATGATGCCTAGAAGAAAATCGAATATCATGTTCTTGAAAAGTCTTTATTTCCTAAAATTTTGCTATTTCATATTTAATGATTTTTTTTTTCATTTTACTGTTTATCTCTTAGATTTCACTAGTTATATGTATCATGGACAATGTTTTAATTATTCAAGTACATGGAGAAATATGAAAAACAATATAAGAATGTATAAAATTGACTCATCTTTTGAGAGAAAATTCATAAAACAACTTTTAAAAAGTTAATGCTGTTATCAAAACTAAAAATATCAAAGCTATCATATCTGTGTAATTAATGTTAATACAATGAGATAAGATCACAATGTAAAGTAATTAGCATAATATTTGGCACAAAGTAATCACTATATAAATGTTTGTTGTTGTTGTTATTCCCAGAGAGCTTACTATCCTAGGATTATGCAATTTCTGATACCAGTAATAGGCTATATACTTCATTGTTGCTCTACTTTGCTTAAACTCTTTTTTTTGTTGAAGTTGTCTTTCCTGTTGCATCTATGCAGCCCTGCTGCTGTCATCTGCTTCTTTTTGTTAACACCTGCTTCTGGGATTTCTTTTCCTCAAATGGCATATGCTCTTTTGTGAGATTGCCCTGGTCAATGCATGTCCAAAGCTAATCCATACATTTTCAGCTATCTTGATGGTTAGGGCCATACCCACACTTCTCATTAAAGAAACAAGTCCCTGAAGTTCAAATCATTTTTCAAAATAATCTCATCCTCATTGCATGGAAATTCCCCCAGACCCATTTAATTTTAAGTTGAGATGAGCAAATTTCTTTTAATTCTCATTATATCCCAGACTTCTAATACCAGAGCCATTCAGATTATCCTGGTGCTTGAATGAATATCAAAAAAGGCTCTCAGAAATATTTTGTTCTGCATTTCTGCAACTAAACCCTTGTTTGACAGAACAATGTGTAACAAAAGGGTCTATCTCTAATGGTAGACATCCAGGCATTATTGTGGTAGGGAGGTGGGGGCGATTCTGGACAAACAATCTCATTCTCCCCTGGACCCAACTTTTACCAAGAAGGCAATCATGTACAACTATTAAATTATGAAGGTGTTAAAATCCCATTCTAGGGGCAATTAGGTAGTGCAGTGGATAGAGCACTTGTCCTGGAATTAGGACGACTTTAGTTCAAATGTGGCCTCAGATATTTACTAGCTATGTGACTCTGGGCAAGTCACTTGGCTTTGGTTGTCTCCTCCTTTACCCCACCTCTCAAAATGGGGGAAAAAAATCCCCTGGGATAGCTTTTAGTCTTAAAAATGAGCTTTTGCCTCTCTGGTTTTGTTGAGACTTCAGGCTGCCCCTTCCTGGTCTGCTTCCTGCTGATAAAGCTGCTGCCTTTCTTGCAGGGCCAGCTAATAACCCGAGTAGTCCTGATCACCTTGTAGAGAAGGGTAAGATGGTTCTTCCCCTGGATCGGATGGAAAATCAGTAGCAACTCTGAAACACAGATGGCCCCTACAAGGACTGAGGATTATGTCCTTTAGGCCTCTTTGTTCCAGTGATTTCTTTAATGATTTATTTTTAACCTTCTGGTTTCTATTGTTGTTCTTATTTTCTTTATTAAATCACTCTCAAACACAAGATGTAAGACTGTGCAAGCATAGTTAGTTATGGAAGAGACATTGGGTAATGGTTCTAAAACATAGTCTAGGCTTATTTTCCCCAAGTTAAGCCATGTGATAGTGAAGACTTTTCCATTACAGATAACATGCCCCCTGCTATAAATAAAAGGCACTGTCCAAAAAGGCTTTTTATTTTAAAGGGTACTGAGGACCCAACAATGAGAGGTTTTAGGATCCTTCTAGCTATTTGAAAATCACAGGGGTGATTTCAGAAACAAGTAGAGGAAGATGATTGCTTTGTGATGTGGTCCACAGGGCTTAATCACCATTCCCACAACCGGTTGGCATTTGCTGGGAAATAAAACCGCTTCCTTCTACTTTTGATGCCAGGTTGAAACTTTTTAGCAAAGAATTGGAGCAGCCTGGGAGCCTAAATAAGTAACACATCAAAGAAGCACATAAGGTCCAGATACGAGGCTTTTCCTGAAAAGAATGGGTGCCTGGAATGACTCATTTGAAACTAGCAACCCAAATTACATAGGAAATACAACTATAAATCTCATAGTTCCCTGTAAATAGCAGATACTCAGCAAACATTTTGATTAGTTAAGATTATGATGAGTCCACACCCTCAAAAAGCTTATATTCTATTTGGGAAAACAAGATACACACATATAAAAATAATATATATTAGCCATCTAGTAAGGTGGCTAACCAAGTGTCCCTGAGGCTGGTAAATTGCATTCATCCTTATCCTTTACCTCATTTCAAGATTGCATTGCTTGGTGTCTACCTGCCAGCTCAATAAATGAATTAAACTCCTCAGTGCTTCATTTCACCCTTTACAAAGGAGTCTCAAGGAAGAGATCCATCTTTGGCTGTAATCTAGAATTTTTTTTAACATGGGAAAAAGTGCCAAAAGTATTTCAGAATACAGATATTAATCAAACATTGAATGGTGAGTTTTATTTCCACATAGCAAAAGGAATCATAGGGTGGTTAGAAAATAGAGTTTACAGCAGTGGGATCCCTGCTGGCCAAACATTGAAAATAAGCCTAGACTATGTTTTAGAACCATTACCCAAAGTCTCTTCCATAGGCCAAACAAACTACAGATTAATATTAGCTATGCTTTATTGTATTTTAATTTCTCTCTATCTCTCTGTTTCTTCTCTGTCTCTATGTTTGTCTGTCTGTCTCTCTCAATATTTCCTAATTACATTTTAATCTAGTTCATATTCCACATATGGAATTTGCTCAAATGTTACAGCTCTGAACTAGAGGTTAATAGTTAAAACCCATTTGATGTGACTATAATCTCAGTAATACTGTTTGAGGGGAAAATTGAGAATTTTAAAAATAGTCCATCTGGGAAGGCTGCTTTTTAGTCATTTTATATTCCTGCTTCAACTAGGCACAGTCTAATCAATACCAAGTGGTCACCTTTCTTTCTATTTCTTTTTCTGCAGTCATCTCTTTTCTTTTCTGCCAGTTATCCTTAACATGGTCATTACTTCAAGGAACTTTGCTGCTCTTAGCCTGGTGTCAAGAATTCCTGAGTTCAAATCCAACCTCAGACACTTATTACTTGCTTCCTAGCTTGAGCAAGTCACTTGCTTCAGTTTTCTCACCTGTAAAATGGAGATAATAATAGTACTCAGTGTTGTTGTGAGTATATAATGAAATATTTGTAAAATGTCTGGCACTTGGTGACACTATTTTATTATTATTTACCAGCTGCCTTTTGAGATTTCACAAGACCCTGTTCCAAATAAAAGGAAATTCAAGTAGAAAGTGGCCCCATCACAGACACAGGCTTGCCTAAGAGTCCATAAGCTTATGGATTTTGGCAGTAGGGGGAAGTGCACTCCCTACTGGCACCAGACCCTCCAGAGAGCTAAAAAAGTTGTCCTCTTTGCACTTCAAGGCTCACAATAAAAGAGGTTTTGGGGGTGGGGATCTCCCTTTTACTATATTCACAGAGTTCAGCTGCCAATTAACAGACTTTTCATCACCATGAAATATGACCCCCTGAGTCATCATGATTGGCAGTAAGAAGTCAGAAGATCCTTGCACATGCTCAGAAATGGGGTGGGGAAGTACCCTATCATCATGAAAAATGTCTGGAAGCACTTCTTCTCCCTTTCCCCCAGCCTCCTTGCATGTTAGAAATGTTGACTGAGGATGCCCTAAGGAGGGAGGGGGTAATATATGGCTTTTGCTTGTTAAATGTTTTTTAACATTTTATTTCTTCAAAATTTATAAAGCATTCCTTCTTAGTAGCTGTTCTAGGTGCTGGTGGGATTCCACATTTAAATGAAAAATAGTTCCTACCTAAAAGAATTTATAGCCCCTTAGATAAACTTAATTTATATTTATATATAACAATCCTATAATCTAGGTTGTATGAATATAATTATCTCTAATTTGCTAATAATAAAATGGTTAAGTCTCTGTTCTGATTTTTACTAGCTCTGAGACACTAAATAGGGTCTTAACTTTCCTGAAATGCAAAGTCTAGTTATAGATCTATATCTATATGTTATGGTATCTGTTGGCCAAGGATACCAAAGATGATTTATTAAACATATGCTATGTGTAAGCACTGGGCAAAAACTAAACAGTTCCTGCTTTCAAGCAGTTAATATTATAGTTGGTGGGAGAAAAGTGGAGGATACTCTATGTACACAAAAATATATTAATATTAAGTATGTACCAAAAAATACAAAGTAGTTTCAAGAAAAAGAAAGCATTAACAACTGGCAGGATCAGAAAAGACTTTATATGAGAGGGGTGGCACATGAGCAATTAGGGGCAACTAGGTAGTATGGTAGGTAGAGTGCTGGTTCTGGAGTTGGAAGGCCTGAGTTAACTAGCTTCAGACATGAACTAGCTGTTTGATCCTGGACAAGCCACTAAACTATTATCTGCTTCAATTTCTTAAAATGTAAAATGAGGATTAAATAGCACCTACCTCCCAAAGGCTGTTGTGAAGATGAAATGACATAATATTTGTAAAGTACCTAGCACATAGAAAGTGGTTACTGTAAAATGAAGTAAATAAATGTACAGTAAAGTAGTAGTGTTCTTGATATATAATAGGTGGTTAATGTTTCTTTCCTTCCTTCATTTTGAAAAAAAGTTTTTAAAAGTTAGAGATAAGGTTTATGCATTTGCATGCCAGACATGGAAGGTCGTCTTTGCAACATGATGGAGGCAGGAAATTGAATTTCATATACGGGAAAATAAATTAATGAGTCATTTTGATTGGAACAGAGAGTTTGTAAAGAGAAATTATATGAAATAAGTTTAGAAAAGTACATCAAAATCATATCATGAAAATTCTTAAATGATAGTCTGATAATTTTATATTTTATGTGAGGGACACTAGAATCATTGAAAATTTGAGTAGAAGAAGGCGCATGGTCAGATCTGTGTTTTAGGAAAATCAATTTGCCATTTGTGAAGAGAATGGATTGGGTAGGAAAGAAAGAAATCAGGAAGATCAGTTGGGAGACTATTGCAATTTTCTGGGCAAAAGAGTGATGAGGGTCTAAAATAGGATAGCAATTATATCAATAGAGAGAAAGGGGTAAATATGAGACATTTAGTGATGATAGAATTATTAAGGGTACCTAGATGTCATGGTAGATAGTGTGCTGGGCCTAGAATCAGAAAGACTCATCTTCCTGAGCTCAAATCTAGCTTCAGATACTAGGCCAAATAATAACTCTAAGGGAATCTATAGAGTTGTCCTCCTTTCAAGTTGACACTGATTCATGTAATTGAACCCACTTACATCTACTATAGTCTAGTACAATGCTAAGCCCAGAGTCAGGAAGTCCTGAATTAAAATCTGGCTTCAGACACTAAAAATGTGTGTGACTGTGGGCTGTGTGACTCCAAGTAAATCACTTAATCCTGTTTGCCTCTAGAAAATGAGCTAGAGAAGGAAATGGCACATCACTCCAGTATCTTTGCCAAGAAAACCCCAAATGAGACTACGAAGGAATAGACATGAGTGAAAAAAATGACTTAAAATCATTAAGATTTGACATTAACCACATAGATCACCTGGTATGTGAGGGAGAGGGAAGGAATCAATGATGACTTTTTGGTTTTGAATCTGGGAACTAAAAGGATGATAACACTTTTAGTGGTTGTCTGATTGAATTGGCTTGGAAGGAAATAAATTCTATTTTAAACAGTTGAGTTTGAGAAAACCAGGTAGAGATGTCCAAGAGGTAGTTGCTAATATGAGACTATCAGGTTATGCCTGAATATATCAATTGAATAGCCATCTGCTGAAAGATCATAATTGAATTAATGGGGACAATAGGATCAGTCCAAGGAAAGTCCAAAATAGATAATTTAGAATGAGAAGATGAAAAGGCTCAAAACAGAGCCTTGGAGTCTATCCATATTTAGTAGGTTGGAGACTGAGAAAAAATGGTCAAACCAAGGTAGGGAGAGATCCAAGACAGAGAAATGAAAATTAAGAGAGGAAAAAAAAATTATGTAGGAGGTAGCTGACAATTTCAAAAGATGTGGTGAGAGTTCCAGTAGGATAAGAAAAGATCATCAAATCCAACAGTTAAAAAGATTATTTCTCCCTTAGAGAAGAATTTCAGTTAAGTTGTAGAAGAATTAAAGGCTGTAATTCAATAGATCAAGGAGTGAATTTGTGGTGAGGAGATAAAAGTAGCTTCTTCTAACAGAGAATGCAGCAACTTGTTAAACTGCAGTGAATTTGGCCCCCATCTCTGCTACTTCTTATCTGTGAAAAACTGGGGAGAGGGTCACTACTCTTCTGGAGCTTTTATTTCCTCAACTTTAAAATAAAAAGGGTTGAACTACATGACTACTTAAGTCCCTTTCAGCTCTAGATTTATTATCCTAAAATAGGGCCATGAAAAGGAGGAGTGATATAATGGCCTGAGTAAAGTATTTTAAAGATGCTTTATGTTTATGTTATGGTATAGTGTTTTATCAACTGGTCATTTTCATAGCAAGAGAGGTCTTCTCTTGAGGGGAAGTAAGCTGGGATTTAGAAAGGAAAGCAATTATTGGACCTATACAAGATGGGGATAAAGAGAGAAAAGAGGAAAAGAAAAGGTAGGGAGAGAAGGAGAAAAGAAGGTACAGCTAGTGAGAAGTTTCATGATTGGCTGGGAACAAGGACAAGGCCATTTTGGGTGTGAAGGAATTCTCAGAATTATGGAGTGGCAGGCAAATCTTAAAAAAGGTTAAAATGAGGTGATTCAAATCAATTCCAATAGACTTGGGATGCAAAGTGTCATCTGCATCCAGAGAGAAAACTGTGGAGACTGAATGTGGATCAAAGCATAGTATTTTCACCTTTTTTGTTGTTGCTGTTTGCTTGTCTTTTTTTCTTTCTCATGTTTTTTTTTTTCCCTTTTGATCTGATTTTTCTTGCACAGCATGAATATGGAATATGGAAATATATTTAGAAGAATTGTATATGCTTAATGTATATCAGATTGCTTGCTGTCCTGAGAAAGGGGGAGAAGGGAAGAGAGGGAGAAAAATTTGGAACAAAAGATTTTGCAAAGGTGATTATTGAAAAGTATTTTTGCATGTATTTAGAAAAGTAAAATACTATTAAAAGAAAAAAAAAAAGGAAGGTTGAAGTTATATTGTGGAGACACTAAGCTTATTTACAGGGTAAGAATTTACAAGCCTTTTTTACAGGCTTTTTTTTTTTTTTTCCTGGGAGGTATTTGAACAGGGACTGACAATGACAGGAGAAATCTCCTCTCCCCATCACCACCCTTTTTAAATTCCAGGAAGTTCCTGTGACCTTTGTTGTGTAAAAACTTTTCCTCATTGAGTTGCACTTTCCTATGATGCTTATCTTCATTCAATTCCCTTTGATATGATGCTTAAGGTTTGGGGCAGAGACTGCTTGCTCAGGCAGGGATCCCCAGAACAGCAGGGAGAGAGAACCAATTCACCCAAACTGGAGAAGGAGTTCCATATACGAATCTACCCAACTTTGGAGTCCACTTCCTCCTTTTATCTCTTTATTTCCTTTGAAGCTAGGGGGGAGTGTGGTACAGTGGAAAGACTACCTCTGGATTAGGAGTCAGAGGACATGAGTTTGAATCTTACTTCTATTTCAGCCTGATTCAGTAGAATGAATATTGACTCTTGAATGAAAAGATTGGATCTCAAATTCTACCTTTGACTAACTCTTACTGAGTGACTTCTGGCAAATCACTCACTTTCTAGCTTTCACTTTTCTTTGGTGTAAAATGAGGCAGTTGGTATAGTTGATCTCTGAGGTCCCTTCTAGTTCTAAATCTTCGATGCTCTTTTTCATTTTTTACTCATTGGGCTGCTCAAGAAAGACCTGCTACCTGGAGATTTATGTGCTCTCATTGCAAACCTTGTCATGTTCAGGCATGTTGGGATTTCACAGACACCAAATATCAGCCTTCAAGAGAGAAATTCTCCAGGTGAAGGGAATGCTCTCATGATAATAAGATACTCTTCAAGATAGAGTCTGAAAATTACAGCCCATAAATTGTCTTGACTGCAGATGCCACCGTACACAACGTTCCCTCTAAGCTTTTAAAAGGAAAAGGAAACTCAGGGAGGTGGGCTGCAATTAAACTGGAGAAAACCTGTGTTTTCTTAGGTGAACCATTCTTCCTCCATGGAGACAATCACTTTGAACCAATGTAAAACAGTATTTTGAGTGACACCTTGTCAGTGGCTGAGTTCAGTTGATGTGAAAGGTAACCAGATGGCAGATCTTCTGGTCCTCTTGTCCTTGACATGCAATTATAGGAGATCTACAAGATGGGGATAAAGAAAGAAGAGAAAGAAGAAGAAAGAGAAGGGGAGAGGAGGAAAGGAGAGAAAAAGAAAGGAGAGAGGAAAGAATAAGGGGACAGAAGAGAGAAGAGAGGGCAGAATAGGAAAGAGTGGAAGAGAAGAGGGAAGTAGGAGAGAAAGGGAGCCTGAGCCAGAGAGCAAGAAAGAGTGAGAGAGCCAGAGCCAAAGCCAGAGACACACACTCAGAGACAGAGATAGACAGACAGACAGACAGACACACACACACACACACACACACACAGGGAAACAGAGAAAGAGGGACAAAGACAAAGAGACATAGAGACAGTGACAGACAGACAGAAACACACATCAAGAGAGACACAGACAGATATATACACATAGAGAGAAACACAGAGAGACAGAGACAGATACATACAAACACAGAATTCAGATATGAGTCTTAAGGGTTTATTTGAAGATACATTGTATTTTCCTCAAATCATTGTAACATTTAATTATGAAATTATGTAGTTTCTCCTTTGTAAACAAGATGTTTACCTAAAGAGTAAAGAATATAAATGTTTGGGGTTAACAAGTAACAGCCTAGGTAGAACTTTCTCTTTTTCCATGCAATCCATTGAATTCTAAACCAAAGGACAACTGCTATTAACCCTTTCATTTAATATATGTATGTCCAAATAAGAATCTGACCATGTACTCTTCTGTCCAAAAATCTTCAATGGCTATCACCATTAGTATAAAATACAAAATCCTCAGGTTGTCATTTAAAACTTTTCCCAACCTGATTCCTACCTATCTCTACAATCTTATTTCAGGCATTCTATTTCTCTCCAATTCCCTGTCTGCAATACTCCTCCATACATTTGCACAAGTAATTTCTCAAATCTGGAATGCAATTCCTCTCTGCCTTCTATAGATTACATGACTCATTTCAAAGCAAAACAAAAATGCACTCAGCTTCTTGAGGGCAGGGGCAATTTCATTTTTCTTATTGTATCCCAGTTCCTAGCTAGGTGCTTTGTTATTAGGACTTAAAGAATATTTATTGGTTTAAATTAAATTCAATCAGGAGAATAAGGGGCACTGGCAATTATATTTATATGTAGTTGAGGAAATGAAGATTATTAGCATAGAAAACAAAACACTTGGTGGGAAGGAAGGGAATATTATACCTGTCATCAAATATGTGAAGGGCTGGTAGGTAGAAAAAGCATACTAGTTTGGATTTACTCCAAAGAAAGAACTAAGACCAAAAGATAGAAATTACAGGGAGAGTGATTTTGGCTCAATAAAAAGTCAGATCACATAGATATCCAAGAGTGATATAGGCTGCTTCACAAATGAGAGTATTCTCCACCCTTTGGTGCTGCTGAAGCAGATTAGATGGCTGATCATTAGTGATAGAAAAGGGAGATTGTACCAATCTCTTACATGCCTTTCAGTATTATTGCTATTTCTAGGATGCATTAACCCATAGAATCTTAATGATTTGGTGCATAGATTCTTCACTTGCTTTCTTAAATCACTAAAAAAAATTTTTAAGTTGTTTAAGTTAAGTATGCTAAATAAGTTATCAATATTGGTGTGATTGTGGGGTTTTTTTTTTTTTTTTTTTTTTTTTTTTTTTTTTTTGGTTTTGTTTTGTTTTGTTTGTTTGTTTTTGGTATTGCAATTCAGTATAATAGAGGAACATCCTAGAGTAATTGGAGGCCCTTCCTAAGTCCCAATCAGTCTCTTGATTAATGATTTTTTTAAAAAGTGTTTATATTTAAACAATACCTAACGTTGTAAGTTGATTCCCTCTCCTTAATAACCTTGAACAGTAGATACTCTGATGATTTTTTTTTTTTTTACACATGAGTTGCAAAGTAGTTAGGACCTGCTTAAGGTCACTCATTTTCAAAGAGTAATCCATAACAGGCCAGTGTGATATTGTCAAATGAATAGTGTTCTTGGAGTCAGAAGACCTAGATCTAAATCCCTATTGTATCAATCTATAATAGATAAAAAATGGTAGGAGGAAAGAGAAAGCAGTACAAATAAATGGATATTGTTAAAGGAATATTTTCCTCCTCCCATTCTGTATTTGTAGTCATAAAATACTTTAAAAGATAATTATATTACAGTGATCTGGGCCTGGCTCAAGGCTGGCTCTC
Source organism: Myrmecobius fasciatus (assembly GCA_023553655.1). Taxonomy (NCBI): domain Eukaryota; kingdom Metazoa; phylum Chordata; class Mammalia; order Dasyuromorphia; family Myrmecobiidae; genus Myrmecobius; species Myrmecobius fasciatus. The sequence goes on from JAJPUD010004048.1 coordinate 85,672, forward strand.
TGGTAATTTAGTTTTCATATTGGAATGAAATGACACTTAATGGTCATGCATAAGTTAACAAAGAAGTTTTACTTAGCCATAAGAGAGAAACAATATTCAACAAGTATATCCAGTAAAGACACTATGTTGATTCAGCTAAACAGCATTCCCAGTGTTGGTCATATTGTTGGCTCTCAGACAGATGCTTCAGAGAGGGAGCTGGAGATCTTCATGACCAGGAAACCAGGTCAACAACTGACTCAATTCCTTCAGTCAACCAAATGTCAAGAAGAGTTTCAATACTTCTTAAGAAAGTGAACTAGCTTAACTTGTTAACCTAGACTATAACATTCAATTAAGTAATTTTCAGTTATTTTTTATTCTTCATGACCCTTTTGTAATTTCTTGGCAAATATACTGGAATGTTGTGCTATTTCCTTCTTCAGTTCATTTTACAGATAAGAAACTGAGGAAAACAGAGTTAAATGACTGGCCCAGGGTCACACAACTAGTAAGTATCTGAGGCTAGATTTGAACTCACAAAGAAGAATCTTCTTAATTCCAGGCTTAGCATTCTATCTACTGTGCCACCTAGATTACATCTCTCCTTCCTCATTTTACACTTGGAAACATTAAAGATAAGAATGATCAAATCGCTTTCAAAAAATTCCATGTATAGTCAGGAATATAACAGGATTCAGATGAATGTCATCTGACTCCAAATCCTATATTTTTCCTAAAATAATATTTGGATTTTTAGTTTGGCTTATAGAAATGAACCCAGACTCCATTCATTTTCCTACCTATGATCATCTATGAGGGAGACATGGCAAATCAAATCTGTATTGGCTGGCAAAATGGTCTATATATTGACACAACCTAAATCATTCCTTGACTTTCTCCTTCAATCTTGCAAATATCTTTAGTATATTCGTAGCTTTTTAGTCTTGACTTGGGCAATAATATCTGTAGGATTAATCTTGTTTAATAAAATCCAGTTAGATGTTGAGAGATCTGAGTACAGATCTGCTGTGAGGCTGAATGCTATTTTTGTAATGTTCATTACTTGATCTTCTGATTCCTCCTCCCCTTCCCTATATACTAAGCAATTAAATGCAAGCTTTAGGAGGGTGGACCTAGCATTTGGGGAGATCAGAAGAGGCTTTATACTGGAGATGTTGCTCAAAATGCATCTCAAAGGAAGAAAAGGATTCTATGAGGTGGATTAAGGAGGGAGTACATTCCAGGCATGTAGGCCAGTGCAAAGGCAGAGAGACATGATTTGAACAGAATGTTCTGAGTGACAAACTGAGAGAAGATCAATTCATAATGAAGGCACCTTCTAACCATAAATAAAGGGAGAATCACGTCACTTCTCTAAGATTCAACTTCTTTGTAAAATGAGACATAGTAGTTTGTAATCAGGAGCAGCTAAGTGGTCCAGTGGACAGAGTGCCAGGCCTGGAGTCAGGAGACAATTGGTGTTAAGTGATTTGCCCAGGGTCACACAGCTAGGACGACCCTCCTAATTTCAGAGCTGGTGCTTTATCCACTACACCAACCCTCAAATCTGTCTTTAAGGAAAATTTCTTTGGCTGCAGTGTTTAAGATGGATTAGAGTAGTGAGAGATCTGAGGCAGGAGGTAGTTGTATGAAGGGAAAAAATGGATTGAATGCAAGACATATGAAAGAAATATGAAATGGCACAATTTAACAACTGGTTGGATATATGAAGTCAAGGAATTTCTAAATCTGAGATATGGAAAAGATGAGTTTTTTGGTAGAAATAAAAAAAGTTTGGAAAAGGGCAGGGAGGAGAATTAGTTTAGTTTTATACATGTTGGTTTAAAAATGTTTTACATCTGGTTTGAAATTTCTAATAGGCAATTGCTAATGTAGGATACCCACAGTTAAGAGTAGTTGGCAGGGATGAAGGTGAATGAAGGGTGTTTGGACCAAGGAGGTGAACTAGGAGACAGTAAGTAGTATTACAAAAATCCAGAGAAAAGAAAGTATCAATAGCAGAAGAGGGTGGTCAATAATGCCAAATGTAGCAAATGGTTGAAAGGGATTAAGACTGAGGGGGAAAAAAACTATTAGATTTGGTAATTTAGAGATTATGCATTTTGATTTTCTTCTGAACTAATTCAATTCTGCTTCACTTACTTCACTCACAACATGCTGGGAGGTCTTGTGCAGTATCTCCCATGTCATACAATTAATTCTAAAGTTTAAGAGTGCCCTTGAATTACTTTTTTCTGCCCTGTGTAAATTCTCCATAAAATAGCATTTGTGGCAAGCTTACATTTGACATTCTGACAATGTGGCCAGCCTAAAGAAGTTGTGCTTTCTGCAGTAGAGTTGGAATGCTTGGCAATTTAGTTCATAAAAGGACGTCAGTGTCTGGTATCTTATATAGCCAGTAAAGAAGGAACCAGTTAACAGAGAGAAGTTGTAGAATTGAGAAAAAAGGGAGAGTAATTGAGGAGGCAATTTGCTGGATTAGATATGAAGGAATGGTATCAAGTGCACACATTTATTTGGGGGTACCCTTCATAAAGAAAAGAGCCACTTCTTTATCAGAGATGAGAAAAGGAAAATAGAAAGGGAAATTACATTAAGAGCTTTTGAGATGAAGAGAATTGGAGAAGAATCTTTGACGTATTTAGCTGGAGAAACGCTTCTTAGCATTGGTGATCTTCCCAGTAAAAATTTCCACAATGTTCTGTGGTAACCAACAGGTACATTAACCATATGCATTTGTCATATTGGGAAAGGAAGGAGGGAAAGCTATCACTTCCAGCTGTGGAACTTCTTCAAGTAGATCAGGTTTCATCTTCTGTGTTATAAAACTTATGGCACTGCAAAAAAAACAAAAACAAAAAAAAACATACTTCAAAGAGAAAGTCCCTTTATACTATCACCTCCTGAGGTGGGTGGGAGGATGATAGGAAGATGGAAGAGGCCAAAATCCAAGGAGGTAATTTAAGAAGTTAAAGAAAACAGAGACTCAGAAAACAGAGATTGCTTAAACTTGAGCAAAAGGCACATCAAATTGTCAACTTGTACACTGAAAAACACATCAGTTGGATACATTCATCTAAATCACAGTATTAGATATGATGATTATAGGCCTGATGTTAAATTATGAATCAAATTTATGGTCCTAATCACTAAGTCCTACTTCTTAGAATCAGAGAGCATAAACTAAGGGGAAACATTTAGGGAAGTAAGACTTAGTTTTGTGCAGGATGTATTAGTGACAAAGCCAAGGTACTGATTATATCAAGTTTATACTTAATATTATAGCAAGATTATAATCAAGTTCTCATTAAATTTGATTCTGGCCTTCTTGCTACTCTATACACAAGAAATTCCACTTCTCATTTCCATGTCTCTGCCCAGACTTTCCTTATATCAGAGTATCTAAGATAAGAGTATATCCTACCTCAGCCTCTTAGAGTCTCTTACTTTGTTCAAAACTAATTACAAGTACCACATTCTATATGAAATCCTTCTGGTCTTTCCAGCTGCTAGTGTCTTCCCTCCTAAATTTCTTTACATTTATTTTCTATATATTTTGTCTCAACTTATTTCAAAGAATCGAATGTCATGGAATATAAGAGGGGTTGAGCTTTAAGGACCTCTCCTATGGGATAAGTTCCAGAGCTCCTCAGACAGTTTTGGAGGACATATGGGGGTCAGTGCTGAAGGACTTGGTTCCTAACTTTCAGAAACAAGAAAATCCTTCTCTCCTACTCTGGTCACAATACATATATAGCCAGTAAAGAAGGAACCAGTTGACAGAGAGAAGTTGTAGAATTGAGAAAAAAGGGAGAGTAATTGAGGAGGCAATTTGCTGGATTAGATATGAAGGAATGGTATCAAGTGCACACATTTAGTTGGAGGTACCCTTCATAAAGAAAAGAGCCACTTGATATGTTCAATTCTGGATGCCAAAGATTTGAAAGAACATTGATTAGGTGGTATGTATCCAGGGGAGTGTAACCAGGAAGGTATGCAGTTTCAAATTCACACTATGCGAAGATTGGTTAAATAAACCCTTTAGCCTGGAGAAAGGAAAACCCTAGGGGGAGATGATGGCTGTCTTCAAGCATTTAAAGGGCTGTCAGATGGAAGAGGGATTAAATCTACTTTGTTTAGTTCCAGAGGGCAGAATTAGGAGGAAATGGTAGAAGTTTCAAAGAAGGAAATTTTAGCTTGATATAAGGAAAAACTTCCTTAACAATTAAAGGTATCCCAAAGTTAAACAGGCCATTTCAGGAAGGAATGTGTTCTCTCTCCTTGGAGTTCTTCAAGCAGATGGGGTAAAGTTATTGACTATATTGCAGAGGGATTTCTTTTTCAATCAGTTTCAACAAGAATTTATCAAGCTCTTTCTATGTTCCAGGCATAGTTCTAAGCACTGAGAATATAAATGCCATCAGGAAAAAAGTACCTGCCCCCAAGAAGCTTACATGGTCCTCTTCAAGAATGAAGGACAAGCAACAACATACTGATGGGGAAACATAGTACATAAAAGCAATCTGAATAGTGTGGGGAGGACAATAGAGCAGGGCCAAGGTAGTGAAAAAGTCCAAATGTAGGCTACAGAGGAATGAGGCACAGCTAGCCTGGACCTATACCTCAAATGAAGGTTCCAGGAAGAACCATACAATCACAAGTAGAGATTGTAAGAGTGATGGGTAGTTCTGATGTTCCAAGATTGAGTGAGCTCACAGCATTCTAGAGCATGGTAGCAAAAATCTAGAGTGCACCCTGGGTATGGGATGAATTACCTAGCACTTGAGATATTTTCCATGTCCTACCCTGAAATTCAACATTGCAGTGTCTAGATCTCAGAAGTCCTAGCTCTGAAATTTAATGATTCTACATGTTTATCAACCTTAGAATAAAAGAGTCTAGAACTAAGTCACTGATAGTTTTCCCTCCTACATCACACATAAGTATATGTAATAAATATCTAGTAAGGTATTTATGTAGTAAAGGTATATGTATATGTAAGATATATGTAGTAAATATCTAGTAAGATATTTATGTGATTCTGTGGAACTCTTACTAAATCAAGAAATATCTAAGAAAGAAATTAAATTTTTCTATTGCTTTGAAGTTGGAAAAAAACAACAACAACCAAAACCCCAAAACCAATGGTGGCAGGAAAAGTGAGGGCCAAAAGAGAATTCCAGCAGGATGATTTCAGAAAGCTCTGGTGGGACTTACATGAACTGATGTTAAGTGAAGTATGTAGAACCAAGAGAATATTATACACAGCAGCAACAAGATTATGTGATGATCAACTTTGATGAATGTGATTCTTTTCAACAATGAGGCGATTCAGGCCAATTCCAATAGACTAGTAATGGAGAGAGCCATCTACATCCAGAAAGTGAATTATGGGGACTGAATGTACATCACAAGATAATATTTTCACCGTTATTGTTGCTAGCTTGCTTTTTTTCTTTCTCATTTTTTCCCTTTTTCATCTGATTTTTCTTGTGCAGCATAATAAATGTGGAAATATTAGAAGAATTTCATGTTTTACATTTATTGGATCACTTGCTGCTAGGGGAGGAGATGGGAGGAAGGGAGGTAGAAAAATTTTGGAACACAAGGTTTTGCAAAAGTGAATGTTGATGAAAAGGTGCTCCAAATCACTATTGATCAGAGAAATGCAAATTAAGACAACTCTGAGATACCACTATACACTTGTCAGATTGGCTAAAATGGCAGGAAAAGATGACAAATGTTGGAGGGGATGTGGGAAGGCTGGGACACTGATACACTATTGGTGGAACTGTGAATGGATCCAACCATTCTGGAGAGCAATCTGGAACTATGCTCAAAAAGTTATCAAATTGTGCATATCATTTGACCCAGCAATATTTCTACTGGGCCTTTATCCCAAAGAGATCTTAAAGGAGGGAAAGGGACCCATATATGCAAAAATGTTTGTGGCAGCCCTTTTTGTAGTAGCAAGAAATTGGAAACTGAAAGGATGCCCATCAATTGGAGAATGGCTGAATAAATTATTGTATATGAATGTTATGGAATATTATTGTTCTATAAGAAACGACCAGAAGGATGATTTCAAAGAGGCCTGGAATATTATTGTTCTATAAGAAATGACCAGAAGGATGATTTCAAAGAGGCCTGGAAAGACTTGCATGAACTGATGCTGAGTGAAATCAGCAGAACCAGGAGAACATTATACACAGCAACAAGACTATATGATGATCAATTCTGATGGGCATGGTTCTCTTCAACAATGATGTGATTCAAACCAGTTCCTATTGTTCAGCGATGAAGATAGTCATATACATCCAGAGAGAGGCCTGTGGGAACTGAGT
>JAJPUD010004048.1:97018-111897 GCA_023553655.1 Myrmecobius fasciatus
TTATTGCTCTGTAAGAAACGACCAGCAGGACGATTTCAGAGAGGCCTTGGAGGGACTTGCATGAACTGATGCTGAGTGAAACGAGCAGAACCAGGAGATCATCATACACAGCAACAACAGTATTACATGATGATCAATTCTGATGGACATGGCTCTCTGAAACAAAGAATTGTCTCAAACCAGTTCCAATTGTTCACTGAAGAAAACCATATACACCCAGAGAGAGGGAAATGAAATATGGACCACAACCTAACATTTTCATGATCTCTATTGACATTTGCTTGCATTGTGTTGCCTTTCTCTGATTCTTTTTTTTTTCTTCTTGTAGATAGGATTTTTCTTGCATAACTTCTCAAGCATTTCAACATTATTAACATGTAGTGGACTTCCTGCCATCTAGGGGAGGGGAGGGGACTGTGGGTAAAATTTGTAATGGAAAGCTTTGTAAAGATCAATGTTGGGGAACTACCTATATATATGTTATACAAATAAAAAGCTTTAATTAAAAAAAAAAGAATGAAGGACAAACAAGAATAAGAAGAAATAATAGAGAGCTACTGGAGTTTATCAATTAGGGAATTCAAGTAGAGAGCCTCACTGTCTAATTTGCAGCTGAAACTGGATTATCCAATATGTGTTATCTCCTCTTATTACCTATGACTTCACAATATGTTTTAGGATAAACTATGTAAAGAACTTTGTAAACCTTAAACTATTTTAGAAATGCTAGTATTATCATTAAAATTTTAAATCCTTGAGATAAGAGATTTTTCCAACTTCTTAATAAATGTTTTTTATTCATTTAAAAAAAAAAAGTTGGCAACATGTATTCAAAGAGGAAATTCCATTATTAGGATTTCCTTATACTAGTGAAGTCACAGGGCCATTAGGTTGTTGTTATATAATGGAAGACTAGGATTGGGCAATAAGAACCTGGTCTTTTTGAGTATGCTCAGAGACTTCTGCTTAATTCAATTCTCACTTGGATTTCAGGTATTGGCTTTTATTTTATTTTTTAAAATTTAGGTAGGTATTGTTTCCAATATGTTTACCATGTAGACAAGATATTTTTGGTTGGCTACTGAGGTAGAATGTTTATAAAAGACATTTACAGATGGTTAAAATCTTCTTTCATACTGGTTGCATTTGAATTAGGATGACTCTTAACCTCTGGGGGAGAGAGAGGTAATGGACCATTTTCCCCCCACCCAGGTTTTGACACATGACCTTGAACATGTACATGTTTCTTTGCATGATGGTTTTGTTTATTTTGTTTTCATTTGTTCTTTCCTTCTCTAAAGTAAGGAAGCATCAACTAGGCTCAGGGGCCTGACCTCTATGAGAGTGGGTTTTGGTATAAGGATCCTCAGAGTTTATTTGAGCTATCCTTATACCTAAGAATTGTTCAATATATCAACATATCCTAGAACTCTATGGTATCAAGTAGAAGATGTAGTCATTGTAGTCAGTAGATGAGGTACATAGATAATGGATCACATATAGATGATATAGAAACAGCTAGATGTCAAAGTAGATAAGAGTGCTGGGCTGAAGTCAGGGAGACTCATCTTTCTGAGTTCAAATACGGCCTCATGTGTGACCCTGGCAAGTCATTTACTAGTGTGCCTTAGTTTCCTCATCTGTAAAAGCAGCTGGAGAAGGAAATGACAAATCACCTCAAAATCTTTGCCAAGAAAACCCCAAATGGGAACTAAAACAACTGAACAACAAACATAGATAATCTATAGATATACATACAGAAACATATATGGAGCTATAGAGATAATGATATAATTATGTAGATATTCCCTAAGAATTACACCTCTCTTAACCTGATTATCTTTCAAATTCACCCCATTCTAAACCAAGATTGTCCAGCCTACCTTGAAATACAAGGTTGATCACAATGATTGTTACAGTATGGCCAAGAGAGGACTACCAGATTCAAGAGCAAAGAGATAACTTTGTAAGGACCAGCAAATTCTACAAATTGTACTTAGAAAGGACTAAATTCAAATCTTATTTTTGATGTATATTGGCTATGACCCTGTGCAATGCTGTGATCCTCCTTTAACCTCTCATTGTCCTCAGTAACATTCTAAGACTATAAGTTGCAAAGAAAATGCTGACTTACATTGGTAGAGAAGGAATTTAATTATTCAGGAACTCTGTGTGTCAATAGTTATAAGTTCTTGGAGAATATCTGTATCTCTATGCGTATTTACTTCTGTATCTGCATCAATATCTATAGCTGTACCTATACCTATAGCTATCTGTATCCATACCTATAGCTGTATATGTTTATATCTTACTTCTATTTCTATCAATAGTTCTAGTGTCTATGGCTATCTTTTGTAATAGTCATAAATGAACTTTCTTTGAAACTACTCTTAGGAATTTCCCTTCCCTCTACCAAATATCTAGGTTTCCTAATTTTCTGTCACCAAAATTCTCTTTTAGTATGATCGTAGTTACAGAGCTGACTAAGGAACTCCCAGTTAAATGTTAAGGCAGCTAGTGGGTAATTGTCCAGAGATGATCAAAGACTTGATTGCCCTCTGATCTAACTAGCAGATTAGGGGCAAGATATGCCTATCAAGAACCATTGTCCAAAGAGCAACATAATAGAAACTCCACACCTAACTCCCAGACTATAGATAAAGGTAGAATAAGATAGGAGTAACCCAATGGGTCACTGGATTGTGGAACTAACTGGAAAGGGTGAAACTTCAGCAATGCCCTTCTCATTTAGATACTGAGAGGTTTCCTGGTAGGTCTCTGTGTGCCAGGTATCCTGGGTGAGACTCATCTATGAATATATAGAACTACCAAAAAATAAATTGGACTCTTTTTACTGCCAAAGCAAGATAGTTTATTTACATATGGTCGTGGATGTTTAAGTGCTGAATTCCAAAGGATTGATTTAAAGGCCACCTCATGGTATCTTTCTTACAGTGATTTTACAGTATTTTCAGGGATTATTTCATCTGTTTCTTTGTATCCTTATTGCCTAGTATGGTACCTGGTACATATAAAATGTTTAATAGATGCTCGTTAATTGATTGTTTATGTTCTTTCATTCCAATAAATACTATAATTCTATTGTGGACAAATTCTCAAAACAAAGCAGGTATTTAAATATTGGCTGATTTTCCATCTTTTTTCTGGTGTTCTTCTGGTAAGCTCCATGAAGGCAAGGACCATGTCTTATCTATGCTTTGTATCTCCCCCAGTGCCTCACAGTATGCATATAAGGTAGGTGTTTGCTGGATTGAGTTGTTGACTGATTTTTGGCAAATGAAGGTTCTTTACTACTGTCTTGCCATCAGTTGCTACTTGCCTTGGTATAGTAGAAAGGGAGTTGTCTGCCAGATAACATGACTCTTTTTTTTCCATGTCACTAAGTGCTTTATGACCATGCTCTCATTAATCAGTGTTCCTGTGAGGAGGAAAAGTGCCAAATTATGATCATTCTCATTTTCCTGAAGGGGAAACTGTAGACTTTGTGTCTTTGAATAAGTCATCTAACCCCTCCCTACTTTAATCAGAACCGAGCCAAGACCCTATCCATTAGACAGTTTTTTTGGGGGGAGGTGAGGGTGGGGATAGAAATCTTTCCACACAATTCTTACTGAATAATACTTACTAGAGAAATCCATGCTGCCCTCTTTATCCTTCTCTAATTATATCCCTGATTTGTTACACATTAACTTATTAATAGTGAAGAAAGATCTAAGGTTGGAGGAGAAATCTCAAAATATCAAATTCTCCATTCTTTGACTTCATCCTTATAGTTCTCAACACCTCCTTCATAATGCCCTTGTATTCTATCTCCTACTCTTGCTGCCACCCTATTCCCTACAAGGCAGTTGTTTTTTCATGGATCAGAAGGAAAGTTGTATTTAAGCAGATCAAGACCGAAATGCCTATAAAAGCATAACATTTCTTTCCAAGGAATCTGAAGATAGAGTGAGACCTTTCAAGCTCAACTAGGACATTTTGCTGTCTTATGACTGTAGAGTCATTCTTGATATAATGTAAGGCACAATGACTTTGGAAACAGACTTGGGGTTAAATCCTACTTTTAATCATCACTATTTTTATGACATTGTACAAGCCCTTAAACCCACCCAGCCTTAGTTTCCTAAAATATAAAATGAAAAGTTTGGATTAGATACCCTTTGAGGTCACTTAGAGCTTTAAACCTTTGATCTCTGTTTTAGAGAAGATTCTATAATCCATCCCCATGTGGAATAACATTCTTAAATATATTGCCTTCCCTACTCTCTATTTTGCTACTTTGGCAAATTAATTTTCATACTGTGTCCCCTCTTTGATAATAGAATTAGACAAAGATTTGGCACAAGGAGGGCTTATCATGCAAACCAGATGGAATGGTTAAATGTTTATGGGCCAAAAGGTCAGGTAATGTAGTCTCGGGATATTGCCCCATTGGTAAATGAGGGATAAGGAGGAAAGGTTAGGGACTAGACAGAAGAATTTAGGGATCAAATTTATTTGGGTAATATTTAAAGGATATTGTGAGAACTATAATTTTTTTTCTCTTTTACAAAACCTATTACCAATTTCTCCAGAAGACTCAGGAGACCACCCCAATTGTTCCATCTGTTTCCTGTTCCTTCATTAAAAAACATTTCTTCCTTAAGTTATGAGATTATGAGTTCCTTTTCTTGCTTGCCCTTGACCACATGTGATTTCAAGATTAAACACAGGGTGTATTTGTATATATACATGTATATATGCATGTATATGTATATACATACTCACATATGTTTACATCTATTTTATATATGTATAGGTTTATGTGTACTATATAAGCATACATATTCACAAATATGCAAACATGTTGCTATGTATATACACATATGCATATACCTGTGTATATCAACATGTTCATATATAACTATATATAGTTATACACATAATTATAATAGAATAGTTATATGCATATCTATATAAACACACCCTTATGCATACAAATATGTAAACATATATGTATATAATACACATATGCATATACCTGTGTACATAAAAGGTATCCATTTTTAACTATATGTAGTTATACACATAACTATAATATCATGTTATAGATATCTAAATAGTTATATTATTTTCATAAAAAGTTTCACAAATCTTCCTTTTTTGCTTCTATACCAGCCTAATCAACATAACGAATATTGCCTACAAAATTGTGTCTCAAACAACATACAAGTATTCATCAAGCTCATGGAAAGTGCTTTATCTTATATTTACATATATGAATATATCCAAACATATTTATTATATAATATGCAAAATATGTACATATATGTATATGTATAAATATGTATGTGCAAATATAAGATAAAACCCTTTCCATGAGCTTTATGAATTTTAATTCCTTTATTTTAAATCAAATGTGATGGTTAGTAATTGGACTCCTTAGGTCTTCAAATGGTTTGCTTAATGAGTCCAATGTTATTATGCAGTGACTAAATATAAGAAAGGGCAATATGGGGGTGGAAGAGGTAGGAGGAACTGAGGATGGGGTGGTAGATGGGAAAATGTCAAAAGCTCCAAATACCTCTAAGCTAGAGATTTTATCTTTTGCTTTGTCTTGAAGAGAAAGGTTCCTTCCAAGCTCTTCCATGAAAAAAAGGGCTCTTCAGGGCAGCTAGGTGGCACAGTGGATAGAGCACCAGCCCTGAAGTCAGGAGGACCTGAGTTCAAATTTGGTCTCAGACACTTCCTAGCTGTTTGACCCCGGGCAAGTCACTTAACCCCAACTGCCTCAGCAAAAAGAAAAAAGGGCTCCTCTTTTTTTCTTTTTCTTTAAATACTGATATTCTCCAGGAATCCCAGTAGGACTCTAAATCATGATTGATATTCAATTGTTCAGTTATATCTGATTCTTCCTGACCCCATTGACTGTGAAATGTCAGACCCTTCTATCCTCTACTATCTTTCAAAGTCTGTTCAAGTTCATGTTCATTGTTTCCATGGCATTATCTACAAATCTCATCCTCTTATTCCCTTTTCCTTTTGCCTTTAGGCTTTCCCAACGCAGTCCTATCTTCTCACTATGTAGTCCTTGCTATTCAAGAACCTCTCAAAAGTCTTCTTCAGCATGACAATTTGAAACCATCAATTTTGTGCCATTCAGCTTTCCTTGTAGTTCAGCTGTCACAGTTACACATTTCACTGGGAAAATAATAGCTTTGACTACAGAGACCTTTGTTGGAAAGGTGATGTCTTTGTTTTTTAGTATGCTGTTCTAGATTTGCCATACCTTTCCTTCCATGGAAAAAGCATCTTTCCATTCCATGCCTACAGTCACTGTCTGCAGTGATCTAGAAGCTCAAGAATATAAAATCTGACACTAATTTCATTTCTTCTCATTGTATTTGCCAGGAAGTGAAGGGAACAGTTGTCATGATCTTTGTAGTTTGGATATTAACTTTGAGCAAGCTTTTGCACTCTCTTCTTTCAACTTCATCAAGAGACTTCTTATTTCTTTTTTTGCTTTCTGTCATCAGAGCAGTATCAACTGCATATATGAGACTGTTGATATTTCTCCTGGCAACCTTAATTCCAGTTTTTAATTCATTAGCCTGGCATTTTATATGATGTACTTTGTACATAAGTTAAATAAATAAGGTGACATATACAGCCCTTTCCAATTTTAAACCAATAAATTGTTCCATGTTTAATTCAAATTATTGTTTCTTGGCCTTCATAAGGCCTCTGGAGAGCATTATGTTCATCAAAGAAATGAAGTTGAAGGATAATTCAAAGAAAAATGGATAAGAATGATGAGTGTGAAGAAACCACAGCACTTTGCAATGAATTATTTAAGGCATATGGAATAAAAGATGTCATCAAAAAAGATGGGCTATAACAAGAGATCATAACATATACATATATATGTGTATGTATGTGTATGTGTGTATATATATATAGACTCCATATCTCTTGTTTATATATATATATATATATATATATATAAAAACAAGAGATATGGAGTCATATAACATATATATATGAGATATGTATATATATAAAACAAGAGCTATGGAGTCATATAACATATGACCATGAGATATGATCATGTAACAACAGATATGAAGTGAGAGAATGGAGATATAACTGTGAAAACAATTTTCGTACTTCATGGTATCTTCATAATATTGAGAAAACTTAAAGATGGCCTCCAATATGTTGAGTGGATTCCCTTTGGTGATCTGATGGAAGGACACAATTCTGTAGGATAAGAACAGGCAGGAATGAACAAGCTGTAATTTGCATCACACTATGATATCACAGATAAATTAGTTAATTAACATAAATTTACTTGCACCAGATACTGAGCAAGATACAAGAACAAAAACTAAATAGTTCCTGCCCTCAAAGAGTTTAAATTTTGTAGAGCAGGGAGGGGTTCCTAACCTGGGATCCTTTACCTTATTTTAAAAATATATAATGTTTACAATTTCAATATAATTGGTTTCTTTTATTTTCCTATATAATTTATTTTATGCATGAAAAACATTATTCTGAGACTTTACCAGATGGCCAACAGCGTTCGTGACACAAAAATCATTCAGAAACCTATTATAGGAGAAATAACATGTACAAATATTTTTAAATACAAAGTACATACAAACATCTGGTAATTTGTGGAGCCAATTTATCCTCCTGTGAAATCAAGAAAGGTTTCATTTAAGAAATTGGTTATGAGGGCAACTAGATGGCACAGTGATAGAGCACCAGCTTTGAAGTCAGGAGGACCTGAGTTCACATCTCACCTCAGACACTTAACACTTCCTGGCTGTGTAACCCTGGGCAAGTCACTTAACCCTAATTGTCTCAGGGAAAAAAAAAAAGAAAAAAAAAAAAAAAAAGAAATGGGTTTTGTACTGAGCATGGAAGGAAGCTTAGGATTCCAAAAGGTAGAGGTGAGGGAGATTGAACTCTAGATATGTTGAACATTGGCACAGAGACACTGTGAGGTAAAGTAGTTTAAGCCCTAGACTCGGGTGAGGAAGACCTGCTTTGTATATTCCTTAACTCTTTGCCTTTGAATAAGTAACATCTGCCCTGAGATTTAGTCAACTTTCTAAGTCTATAAGTAATAGACTGATAGATGTTTGTCTAGAATGTTAGAAATCATTCATCTGGCTCCCTTATAATGAAGATGAGAAAACCAAGGTCCCAAGTGTCTAGGTCACATAGGTAGTTAGAGACAGTCAAGATTTGAACTCACACTCTCTGATTACAAACATAATGCTCTTTCCATTATAACCAGCTACCTCCTTTGTTAGGTCTGTGTTGTATTACTTTAATGCAATACTCATAAGAATATAGACTGAGAGCTAAAAGAAACCTCAGTGAGTATAGCTCCCCTCATTTTACAGATGAAGAAACTGAGGTTAGACTTTCTCAGAGTCACATAGCTAGTATCTGAGGCAGTATATGCACCCAAGTCCCTATGCATTACTCTATGTATTACTGATTCTTTTGAGAATGACTTCTTTCAAACTCCAAAATAACATTATAGGGTAGGATAATTGTCTATGAAGACAAAGAGAGGTTACTTTAACAAACAAGATTTTGTATGTCTGTGTCTCTGTGTGTCTGTTTATGTGGAACTAATCTTTAAACTCTTAATATGAGGTGAGGAAGGACAATCTTCCCCTATCACAATGTTCTTTGGCTTATTGGAAGCAGGGTCTTTATGGAGTTGACTGTCTTGCTTTTCTCTGTTTTTGTAGCAACAAGACGTGCACTTCATGTTATTGTTGAATTGTATCTAATTCCTCATGATTTCATTTGGGGTTCTTGGTAAAGATACTAGAGTGGTTTCCTATTTCCTTCTCCAGTTCATTTTACAGATGAGGAAACTGAGGTAAACAGAGTTAAGTGACTTGTTCAAAGTCACACAGCTAGGATGTGTCTGAGGTCAGATTTGAACCCTTGGTCTAGAATTCTACTCATTGAGCCACTTAGTTTTCATATTGCAACATTAAAAAGTATTTGTTTTCTTAATTGAGTCAGGAAACAACACTGAGTAATAAAACCACCACCTCATGGAAATCAGCACTGAAAATGTCAAGATTCTATTCTTTTCTAGAGCTTCTGGGTCATTCTCCCTAGTGTTAGGCATCATGGTTCAGTGGAAGAAGAATGAGAATGTGAAGTCAGGGGACCGGTTTTTAATTATGGCTCTGTTCCTTGCTAGCTATGAGTCTGGTTAAGTTGCAATCTCTATGGATATCAGTTTTCTACTTTGTAAATTGAGAGAATTATACTATCATACTGGATGTTTTTAAACTGTAAGCTTATAAAATATTTCTTTAACTATTTCAATATAACAAGTTTCCTTTGTAATCCTATATATTTTACTCTATGAATTTTAAAATATTATTTTGAGAAGGGGCATCACCAAACTGTCAAAACTCTTCCCAAAAGATAGAAAACCTTGGTATTTGGTTTTTTCTAAAATTCTTTTCAGCTATAAATATTCTTATCTCTCCTAGCTGTCTGAGTTCTCAGCCTCTTCAATTTATATTTTTGGTTAAATCTCACATTCTTCTCACTCTTGTTTGTCCTTCATTCTCAAAGATGATCATGACATTAGGGAGGTGATGCCATGAATGCAAGTGAATTGGATTTCAGTGAGAAAAGGCTGTTTAAGGTCACCAGCCTCAATTTCTCCTTCAGAGCCATCTGAATCCAGTGGTCAGATATAAATCAGGGTGACTGGAGATAACCCTGGATGCAGTGGGAGACCTTACCCTTTTTAAGCTAAGCTCTTTAGCAGGTCTCAGTTTAAATACTTTATAGTGTTGTTTGTGAAGATTCAGTGGGACAATTATATGTAAAATGCTTCATAAACCTTAGATTACTATGTAAAAGTGAGATATACATATACACATATAATTGTTTTCAGAGAGACTTATTTTTTAGAATGTAGTTTATACCCAGGATAGTTTATATTAACACCATGTGGTAAATGTCAAATCAGCATGAATATTTCTTATAAATCATGATTCAGGATTGTCAGTTCCCTAATTTCCCATTCCTTAGTGAGAAATATTTCTTGTTAAGAACTTTTAAAAACCAGTTTTTATAAACCACATTTCACGTGCTCAAAAACATGGGCCAAGATAAAATGCTCTATGGAAACTATCCAGGGGCAAATGTGTTGGGTTGTAGATTTTTTAAAGGCATGTTTAAAACTTTAATATCACAATTTTGCATTTATCTTTTGTATTTCATATCACTTAATTCCTTCTCTCCCACATTCCAGATCAAAATCATTACATTCATTTTCAGTTCATCAATTCTAGTTTGATCTTTTCCCCTCTGTATTTAAGAGAGGATCTATGAGTTAGAAGGATCCCAGCTAATCTGACCTGTAATTTACCAAGAATCTCCTTCTATATCATACTGTAATAGTGGTCATCCAGGCTTTGTCTGATGACTTCAATGAGGGGGAATCCACTACTTCTCAAAGCAGCCATTTCCACTTTGGACAATGCTAATTCTTAGGAAATCTCTTCCTTGAATCAAGCCTAATTCCACCTGGTTTCAGTTCCCACTCATGTTTCCTATTTCCACCTCAGGGGCAAAGTAGAATAAGACTGATTCCTTTTGGGAATAACTGTGCCTCAGATTTTCTTGAAGCTAGCTATCGTCTCCCCCTTTCCTTCTTGTTCTCCTCTCACTCCCTTCTCCAGTCTTCACTTCTCTAGGTTAAACATCAGCAGTTTCTTCATGTGACATAACCTTGAAGCTGTTCTCATAATGGTTTCTCTCCCCTTCAGCTATTCTTCTTTATCCACCTTCTGAAAATTCCATGCCTAGAACTGATCAAAATATTCAAAGCAGGGCCTGACCAGCCCTGAAGTACAGAAACACCTTTCTAGTGTTGTGCTCTGTGCCTTTTTTTTTAAAATGTCATCCAGAATTGTATTAATTTTTGGAATCACTAGAAAACACTTTTAGCTTATGTTAAATTTATAGCTCACTAAAAAATCTCAATTTTTTTTTAGATAAAAGACTAATCAGTTGCCTCTCCCCTCCTACATTGCACTTGAAGTTGATTTTTTTTTGGGGGGGGGAAACCAATGTATAGGTCTTCTACATTTATCCCTATTAAATTCCATCTAATTAGATTTAACTCCTTGTTTGAAACTGTCAAGGTCTTTTTAGATACCAGCTCTATCATTCAATGTTAATTATTATACCAAGGTCCTCTCCTACTGGAAGATTAATAACAAAAATAATAATAACTGACATTTATATGAGGTTTCCAAAAAATCTAAAAGCATTTACAAACTTAAAATTGCTCTGAGACTCTTGGGACACTCACATAACAATCTGAGGATTTGCAAAGTCTCTATCTAAATTATCTCATTTGAACCTGACAATGGCCCTGGGATTACAGGTTCTATGCTATCAGTCTTATTATTTCCATTTTAAACTCTGAAAATTTATATAATTTTTCCCAGGGTAACATAACTAACAAGTGTTAGAGGATCCTTTAAAAAAGATATGACATTTGAAAATAAAAGTATACAATGTTGTCCTTTTAAATGAGCAGTGTATAATTTCAGAAAAGAGAATTTCTTGCCTCTAAAGAAAACAACATTTAAAAAAAATTGAATTGGCATAGATTCACAAGAGTCATGGTTAGTGCATGTGGGAGAGAGTATTTTAAAGTATAATATGGAGCTACATTAATGTAACTGAGCATATTTCCATTTACTACTCTGAAATGAGTAATTCCAAAATATGTCACCATTTCCAGGTAATCCTGAGATTCCTGACAAACTCAGGTCTCATATCTGGGCATTGATATGTTTTTGTTCCCATTACATGATGGTCTCTGATGCCAAGAAATCAACTATTATTTCATATGAGAACCATGGTATGGTGAATGGAATATTGGGCTTCAAGAGAAGAAACATGGTTAAAATAAATATATCATAAAGTTGTTGGGGGTTCAAGTGGGGTAATGAATATAAAGCATTCTGCAAGCTTGAAAATTCTAGGCAATAACTGGTGATTATGATGTGGTGGTGGTGACAAAATCTTTATATCTTGTTTTATATATCTTATTGATGTTCCTATGATGCTGCTTTATACCATAAACATCACCAAGGATCAGTTCTTCTAAGACTTTTCACTTCAGCATATAGAATTTAGCCCAGGGAGTGAGAAAATTCCACAGCTCAGAGTCCAATTTATTTCTGAATCTGTTTATGGTCATCCCAACCAGACTTGAAAGCCTTTAGTGCTTAGGAACCCACTCTTTCCCCAGACAGCTCATTCTTCTTTTGGACAGTTCAAATTGCTAGGAACTATTTTTCTCCATATGGAGCCTAAATGTACCTTTCTGTGCCTTCCACCCAAAGCTCCTAGTTCTGGGGTCATGAATGAATAGAAAACAATCATCTGGAAGGTAGGCCTATTTTCCATTTTGTTTTGTACTAGCATGATGAGCACCCCATAAGTGTATGCTGAACTGAAATCGAGCCTCTTAGAAAATGAATCTCTTTCTGCCTTCTTCATGGCCTCTCTGCCACCATTCTTTGAGAGCTTATGGAAAAAGAGCAGATCCACTGACCTCTCCTAAGGGCAAAAGATGAATCAAGACATTGGTTTCACAAGATAGCTCAGATTTCAAGATTCCACCTTAGCCCATGTATTCTTTTTTCCTTCCTCCTGTCTAGTATTCCTTGGATCTCAGAGTTTTCATGCAAAGAGCCCAATTTTGGTTTTTTCCCTTTCTGTTCAGGCTGCCTGTTCAGTCCTTTGGGACTCCTTCTTTTCCTCTCAGATTCTGACTGAATTGCTCTTGGCACTTAAATTGTTCCAGGTTACACTCTTTTGTCTCTCCTTTGGAGAGACAAAATTTAGTTCCTTACTAAGGAAGGAAGATACAAATAGAGAATCCTATTTCCTCACTACACTTCACCATTACAGAGATTAATATTCAAACTTTGCTTTGTTGGATATACATATATTTTTAAAAATACAGAATGTCAAGTTGAGATGTTAGAGTTCATTTGAAGTTCATGCACTATTCTGGTGCTGATAGCATATAGAATTGTGTAATTTTATCGTGGGAAAAACCTAAGATCATGAAAGGGAAAATTCAGTGAAACATACTGCAAAGATTTCCCATCTTAGGGAAGAGATGGTGGGATAATGCAACAAGGTAGGGGAAAGAAAGGTCATTTTCTCTGAAGATGAGATAACTTGTCATAAACAAGAATGCCTGAACACAAAAATTGGTTTAGAAGCATTTAGGAAGGGGATGAAAATTACTGCTTAATGGTTCATTTCCAAGAACATGATACAGAGGAGAAACAACAGATCCCAAAGGCATCTCTTGTCAGTAAGTGAAGTAAAGAGTCTTTGGCTGCCCAAGCAAAATTTTTATCTCAGCAGAGACCTTCCCCACCTTTCACTCCTGGGCTGCTGAGATTGACACTGTAGGTTTCCCACTACATTCCATTTTCTAAATTTCCTCCTTTTCTTGCTCCCTCCCTTCAAGACCTTTATGAATGTGGGGGTAGGTCTGGCTTTTTATGTAGGGTTTTGGAAGAATTAAGCTTCAGAAAAATGCCCAGGGAAAAAAGGAAAATCTGAATCAAATGTTGGATTGTTTCATAGGAAATGTTTCAGAGTAGGGGATGGAGCTGACAGGAGCTTGGGGAGGGAGGTGGGCAGCCTCTGGGCGAAGGAAGTCTGGCATTTCCATGAGATTTCAGGGTTGAATCTGAACAGAGAAGAATTAGGTAATAGCATAAGCTCCCCTTGCCTAAAGCTATGCTTTCTATGATTTGTTGGTGCAATTTAGATTTTTTTTTTAATATCTGCTAATGAAAACCTTATTTGTCTGGTCTCCAAAATAAAAATCTAGACAGAGTGGATGGAGACAGGAGACTCTTGCCAATTCAGCAACCCAGATCTACCTCAGAGAATCTCAGATCTCTATTACCCACCCACTCACCCCATCCCCCACATTGGGGATTTATAGCGATCAATAATAATTTTCAAGATGTTTTTGACAAAGACTTCTATGGGCATTAACACTTTTTTTGTGCCTAGGGCAAGAATCACGAATTATTTTGGAATTTCACTTGGAATATAGCCATTGAGGTCAAGAAATATAACCTGAAACACCACATAGTCTTAGAGAATTTACTGAAGCATAATTGATTGAAGGTTAAGTGATTTGCCTATGGTGATAGGGTCAGTATGCATCAGAGGCAATACTTTAATCCATGCCTTTTTGATACCAAGCTTAATCTACTCTTTCAGGGGTTGTCAACCTTTCTTTGTGGAATCTATCCCCTTGGCAGTCAAGTGAAAACTATAGATCTCTTTGCAAAATTATTTTAAATGCATAATAATATGTAGGATTACAAAGGAAATAATTATATTTTTCTCATCCAAACTCATGGACCCCTTGAAATCTATCCATGGGTTCTAATCCAAGATAAAAATGTTCTTTTCCTCTCTCTCTGTCTGTCTGTCTTTCTGTCTCTCTCTTTCTGTATCTTTGTATGTGTCTCTGTCTCTCTATCTCTGCTTCTCTCTCTGTATGTCTGTGTCTGTCTCCATCTCTGTGTGTCTCTGTCTTTGTTTCTTTGCCTCTTCTTCTTCTTCTTCTTTCTTCTTTTTCTTCTTTGTCTTCCTTCTTTCTTCTTCTTCTTTGTCTTCTTCCTTCTTTCTTTCTTCTTCCTTCTTCTTTATTCTTTTTTGTCTTCTCCTTCTTCCCCTTCTCTTTCTTCTTCTCCTTTTTCTTCTCCTCCTCCTCCTTCTTTTTCCTTCTCCTTCTCCTCCTCCTCCTCCTCCTTTTTCTT
>JAJPUD010004048.1:111997-138587 GCA_023553655.1 Myrmecobius fasciatus
TTCTTCTTCTTCTTCTTCTTCTTCTTCTTCTTCTTCTTCTTCTTCCTCTCTCCTCCTCCTCCTCCTTTTCTTCTTCTTCTTCTTCTTCTTCTTCTTCTTCTTCTTCTTCTTCTTCTTCTTCTTCTTCTTCTTCTTGTTCTCCTCCTCCTCCTCCTTTTTCTTTTTCTTCTTCTCCTTCTCCTCCTCCTCCTTCTTTTTCTTCTTCTTCTTCTCTCCTCCTCCTCCTCCTTCTTTTTCTTCTTCTTCTTCTCTCCTCCTCCTTCTCCTTTTCCTTTTTCTTCTCTCTTCCTTTCTTCTTCTCCTTCTCCTTCTTCTTCTTCCTCTCTCCTCCTCCTCCTCATTCTTCTTCTTCTTGTTCTCCTCCTCCTCCTCCTCCTTCTCCTTTTTCTCCTCTTCCTCCTCCTCCTCTTTTTCTTCCCCTCCTTTTCCTTTTTTCTTCCTCCTCCTCTTCTCTCTCTCTCTCTCTCTCTCTCTCTCTCTCTCTCTCTCTCTCTGTCTTTCAGCTAGCTTGTGTCATAGATAGAGTGCCACAGTTGTCAGGAAAGTCTAAGTTCAAACCATGCCTCAGAGGATTATTAACCACGTGACTTTAGACAAGTCACTCTCTGCCTTAATTTCCTGATCTATTAAATGAGGATAATAATATCTAACCTTGTTGTGAAGATCAAATGAGATAATATTTGTAAAACACTTTGAAAATCATAACATATCATATATATTATTATTATTAGTTGTTTTTCTGACTTTGGAAAAGCTAGTTTTTGATTCTTAAATTCATTATGGCATGTCTAATTATAAAAGATGTCCTTGCTGCGAAATAAACTAATTCATATAGTCTGTGATTCATAGGTTGGAAATAAGATTATGTTATTATTTCTTGTGAGTTTTTCTAAATTAGGACCCTGCCTCTGAGTCTTCAGATGATTAAAAAAAGGAGCTGGAGTTTAAGAATACCTAGAAATACGTAAGAATACTCAGAAAGACCAAGCAAGGACCATTGGTCCTTCTAGTGTTTCAGCCCTCTAAATGTAAGATTAAATAAAGCAAGATACAATCATGAACCAAGTAACACCCAGGAAACAAGAATCAATGGTTCTGTGGAAATCCAGAGCCAGAAAGAAATCTCAGCAACAAAGAATATCATCAAACTCAATAACAAAGAATGGACCTAGGTTTAGCGAGAATCACAATAGACTTCAGGACCCTTTTATCTATTAAACGAGGTTCTTTCTTTATTTCAAGAAATGTTATTATGCTCTTTGATAATCCTCTTTGTTAGAAACTGTTCAGATCCTTCCTCTGAGCACCTAGTTTGACAATGTGTCCCCCAAATTAGCTATTTTTTCTTTCATTTTTGCCAGATTTGCTCCTGCTAGGACTTTGAGAGTTGTTACCCATCAGAATAATGGCTTGCATAAATATACCTCTCATTCATAATTCACAAAGTACTTTACAGACTATGCTTCAATTATCACCAAATCCCAGGATTTCAAAGTTGGAAGGGACCTCATCAACCAACTATCCAATCTATACATGAAAAGTCTTTGAAATTATATTTTACAATACTGTTTTATTTTTCCAAATACATGTAAAAATAGTTTTCAACATGTAATTTTTGTAAGACTTTGTATTCCAAATTTTTGTTCCTCCCTCCCTTACCTCTCCCCTCCTCAAGACAGCAAGCAACTTGATATAGGTTAAATATGTACTGTTCTTTTAAACATATTTCCATATAAATTTATTCTTAAAGGAGTTTCTGGTCACATACAGGTCATACCCCTTCTTTGTACTCATACAACCATTACTTTAGCATAGCCTTTCATCATCTCTCACCTAGATTATTACAACAGCTTCCTAATTGGTCTTTGAGTCTCAAGGTTTTCATCACTCTAGTCTACCCTACCAAAATAATTTTCTTTAAATGCAGATCTGACCATGTGACTTTGCTATGAAAGCTAATATAAGTAGCTTCCAATGGGTTCTAGGATATTTTATAAACTCTTCTATTTAGTTTCCTTATTCCTTCATAACTTTCCTCCTATCTTTCTACTTTGATTGGACATTATGCCCATTCCTGTACTCTGTGACCCATCCAATTGGGCAAATGACTTGACCTTTCAGCACTCTAGGCTCCTTTCTAAAACTATAAAGTACAGAGAAAATGTGACCTGAATGTATAGAGAGACTTTCCTCATCTGGGAGTTCTCTATTATAATTATTCATAAATTCATTCTCAATCCCTATTGACAAGAGGTGCAGCTAAGTGTCCTTCTAGCCCTAGAATACTAGCCCTAGAGTCAGGACAACCTGAGATAAATCTGGCCTCAGACACTTATTAGCTATCTGACCCTGGGCAAGTAACTTAACCCCAATTGCTTCACCAAAAAAAGATCAATCATAGGCTTAAAGTGATAAAGAACGAAAGATGTCCATTTGGTCCAAATCCACTAATTTTACAGATGAGTAAACAGACCTAATATGGTTAAGTGCCTTGCCTAAGGTCATACTTGTAGGAGGCATTAAAGGCAGAATTTGAATCCAGGCCTTATGACTTCAGAATCTTGCCATTATACTGCACTGAAATTGCATAGGTAGATGATGTCTTGAAGGGAGCTCTCTGGTAGAATTTCCATCTATCCTTGGCACTGTGTTATTTAAATATGTTTAATGACTTGTATAAAGGAAAAGACTGATGATGGACTTATCAAATTTGCAAGTGACCCAAAAGTGAAAAAATTTGCTAATATATGTCACAACAAAATCAGGATACAAAGAAGATCTCAATAGGCTAAGGAAATTGGGGCAATAAAAATTATAGAATTTAATAGGGACAATTGCAAGATCCTCTAACATACTTGAAAAAAAAACAACTTAACAGGTATAAGATGGAGAAGTGTGGCTAGCAAACAAGTTCACCTGAAAATATTTTAGTAGGAGTCAGTAGTGTGTTTTGGTGCCTGCCAATGGCTAATGTAATTTTTAGTTACATTATAGGAGGAACTGGATCAAGAACAAAGGAAGTTATAACTCAAATCTAAGATGTCAGACCACAGTGAGAAGATTTTGCTCCCTTTTGGGTGCCATATTTTATAAAAGACATATTTTGGAGCATGTTTAGAGGAGAGAGTCCATGATGCTGAAAAGACTGGATAATGTGTCATAGAGGATTCAGCTGAAGGAGACTAGTGCTTCACTTAATGATTAGGACTACATGACCTCCATGTTTATTCTTATAAAATATTATATGGTATGTCCCATCTCTTGAAGTAGATTAAAACTCAGAAAATCCAAAAATTCAAAAAAGAGTAACTGTCTGATATTAATTCCCTCATGAGAGTCTTTGTGGTACAGAACACAGAATTTGGGATTAGAGGTCCTAGATTTAAAAGCTGTGGGGTCTTGGACAAGTCATTTAACATTTTTAGACCTCAGTTTTGCCATCTACAAAATGGTTTTTTGTTGTTGTTGTTTAGTCATTTCAATCATGTCTGACTCTTTGTGACCTCATTTGGGGTTTTCTTGGCAGAGAAATTGGAGTGGTTTGCTATTTCCTTCTCCAGGTCATTTTATAGATGAGGAAACTGAGGCAAACAGTTAAGTGATTTGTTTAGGGTGACACAGCTAGTAAATGTCTGAGGCCAGATTTGAATTCAGGAAGATAAATCTTCCTGACTCCAAGCTTATAATTCTACCCACTGTGCCACCTAGCTCTCCCATAAAATGAGGAATAGGGTTATCTAAATGGTTTCTGTAGTCTCTTTCCAGCTGGATCTATAACCTATATTGAGATTATTTGTTTCCATCTGTCACCACCCTATCTTCCATTGAAACAGATTTCATTGATATAGGAGCTCCCTGGATGAGAAAGCTCCCTCTATCAAGGAAAATCAGCATCTCCCTTACAACCTAGCGTACTGTGAGTTTCAGTGATCTACCCAGGGTCACACAATCAATAAGTATCAGGATCTGGATCTGAACCTTTGTCTTTGTGACCAACTCTTTATCCATTATTTCATGATGCTTTTTATGCCCTTTCTATCACTTTAAAAACCTGTCTTCACCTACTTTCATGTCACAAAGGAAAAGTCCTTTCCAAGGCCAATTGCTTCTACCTTTGCTTTTGATTTTATCTCTTCTGACCTTTTCTAGGACCTCATTCCATCAGGGTGCCATTTTTTCTTAAATCACTAATTTTCTTCCTCTTCACTGGCTTTTTTCTCTCTGCCGTTCAGCATACTCTTGATTCCCCTATCCATCCTTCAAAGACTAGTTCAGATGTTACCTCTTCCAGGATATCTTCCTTAATCATTCCAGACAGAAGTGAGCTTGATGTTCCTTTTTCTCTATGGGCATAGCACTTAGTTGCATCACATATAGAATCATAAATTTAAAGTGAGAAGTGCTCTTATAGACAATGTAATCCAATTTCCTCATTTTGCAGAAAAGGAAATCGAGGTCTAGAGAGACTAAATGACTAATTCAGAGTCATACAGCTATAATATGTCTGAGGAGGGATTTGAACCCAGGTTTTCTAACTTTAAGTTCAGAACTCTATTCATGACATCACAGACATATTTATTTGTCACAGATTACCTTTTATACAATGCCCATTGCCTCTCTCTGGGTTGTCTATCTGATTCAGATCATAATCTGAACAATAGACATTCTTTACCCCCTTGATAAGTCAGGATAACAAAGTGGGAGTATTGTTGGGCTTGAAATCAGGAAGATTTTTATTTTTATATATATATATTTTTAAATTTTATTTTTATTAAATACACATTTCTTTATGAATCATGTTGGGAGAGAAAAATCAGATCAGAAGGGGTAAACCATGGGAGAGAAAAGAAAAACAGAAAAAGAAGTGAACATAGCATGTTTTGATTTACGTTGAATCTGCACAGTTCTTTTTCTAGATGCAGACGGCATTTTCTATTCAAAGTTTATTGAGATTGCCTTGGAAAGAAGTGAGTTCAAATCTTACTTCTAACTGTT
Source organism: Myrmecobius fasciatus (assembly GCA_023553655.1). Lineage (NCBI taxonomy): Eukaryota > Metazoa > Chordata > Mammalia > Dasyuromorphia > Myrmecobiidae > Myrmecobius > Myrmecobius fasciatus. The sequence continues at coordinate 116,993 of JAJPUD010004048.1, forward strand.
TCAAGCAATTTGATCATAGATAAATCCTTAACTTCTCTTAGCATCAGTTTCTTCAAATGTAAATCTGGGTGACGATGATGAAAACAATGATGATAAGGACAACTCTTCCACTTCTTCCTTCTCCCACTCTTTTTCCTCTTCCTCCTCCTCCTCCTACTAGGAGTACTATTACCAACATTATTTGGGTTGTTGTGAGGCACAAATGAGGTTGTCTATGTAAAGAGATTTATTTGCAAGCATCAAGGTACCATGCAAATGTCAATCACATTATTCTCTTTACTTTTAATTATCCTTTAGATTTTAAGCTTATTGAAATCAGGGATATGTCTTATATATATTCGAATTTCCCACGACACAGGCACATAGTAAGTGCTTGATAAATAGCTGCAAAATCCAATACTATACTTAACAATTTTGTTTATCTTAGCCCCAACTCTTTCAATCATAAAGCAAATCCTGGAGAGTTTAATAAAATACTAGATTGCAGCAGCACTATGGGACTATGGGATTGTGGGACTGTGAGACTTTGTCTCTGAAGCAGGGAATTTCAGTGCTAAAAGGGATCTTGGAACTAAAGCCCATTTTACAGTTGAAGAAATGGAGGTCTAGAGAGGCTAAGTGCCTTGACTAAGGGCAATATCTATATGAAGTTTTGTTTTATCTGTGTTCTATTCATCTCCTGTGTGTGAAGGTGTTGGCTATTTTTAGGGTGGATTGAATTGGTATTTTGTCTTGGTATAGGTTAGATTTCACTTTCAACGAACTCCAGGGGATTGCCTTAATTCTTCTGTGATGTTACAATAAAGTTATTTCCAATATTCCTTAAAATAAATGTGGACCATTGACTAGGGCTTTTTCTCTGGGGAAATCTTTTGAACAGAGTATATGATAATGGGATTTGACCTTTTTTCTTAAAAAGCAGTTCCTAACTTTTGCAAAATTATTGAAAGCTTGCTGTTTTCATTTAGCCAAAAAATCCATGAGCTTTTAAGTGGTTACTATGTGGCAGGCACATGAACTCTTGAGTTACAAAGAAAGGCAAAAGGGAAGGGAGTAAGCATTTATATAGCACCTGTTATATGTCAATGCATCGTGGTAAGTCCTTTACAAATATGGTTTCATTTGATTCCCCTAATAACTTGAAAAGTAGATGCTGTTTATAGTTGAAGAAAATGGTAAATAGAAATCAAATGATTTGCCTAGGGTCACATAGCTAGTAAATATCTGATCCTGGATTTGAACTCAGGTCTTTGTGACTCTAGGCCCATCATGCCATCTAGCTGCCTCTGAAAACACACAAAAAACATAGCACCTATCCTCAAAAAATTGACATTCTAATTCTAATGCCACAAGCTTATTTTCTGCAAATTAAGGCAACTCTGAGATACCACTACACACCTCTCAGATCGGCAAAGAGGACAGGAAAAGATAAAGACGAATGTAGAAGGGGATGTGGAAAAACTGGGACACTAGTACATTGTTGGTGGAATTGTGAATGGGTCCAACCATTCTGGAGAGCAATTTGGAACTATGCTCAAAAAGTTATCAAACTGTGCATACCCTTTGACCCAGCAGTGTTTCTATTGGGCGCATATCCCAAAGAGATCTTAAAGGAGGGAAAGCAACCCACATGTGCAAAAATGTTTGTGGCAGCCCTTTTTGTAGTGGCAAGGAACTGGAAACTGAATGGATGTCCATCGGTTGGAGAATGGCTGAATAAATTATGGTATATGAATGTTATAGAATATTATTGTTCTGTACAAAATGACCAACAGGATGATTTCAGAGAGGCCTGGAGAGACTTATAAGAAATGATGCTAAGTGAATGATCTGATTTTTCTTGTGCAGCAAGAGAATTGTATAAATATGTTTACACATATTGGATTTAACATATTTTAACAATAAATAACATATATTAGATTGTTTGCCATCTAGGAGAGGGGCTGGGGGAAAGGAGGGGAAAATCTGAAACATGAGCCTATGCAAGGGTCAATGTTGAAAAATTATCCATGCATATGTTTTGAAAATAAAAGGCTTTAAAATTTTTTTTAAAAAGAAGCTTATTTCTTCATCCTCTGCCCTAAGTCTTTCCACCAAAAAAAAAATGCCTCCATGGAAACATTCTCCAAAGAAATATGTCAAGGATCTTCTCCCTTCTTTGAATTTCTTCGGCATTTTCAATTCATTTCTTTTACTTTAGCAATTTCAAAACTGTGAACAAGTTTAGATCGTCTTGTGCCCCTTAGTCTTATGTCCAATTAGAGAGTAAATTCCACAAGAACTGGACCTGTACTTTTTTTTCAAAGATTCCACAGTATATGTGTCCCTTTGAGCTAGCCTTTTTACACATTTGTGGTTGAGGATCTCTACCTTAGACTCAAAATAGTCTGTAGGGCTAATCTTCTAAAGCTATAAGCTTATGAGCCCCCACTTATATATTTGCTATTTGGTAGTCAGCCAGAGGACACAGTTAGCTCAGAGCAAAGGCATTTACTGAAACAGCATAGTTAAAAAAAACAGCAACCACAAAGTATCTCCCCCCTAAACCTCAGGGAGACAGCATGATCCTGTGAAAAAGAGGCTGGATTGAATTTTAGAAGACCTGGATTCTGCCACTTATTACCCATTTAGCCTTGGAAAAGACTAATCTTTCTAAGCCATTGTTTCCTTACCAGACAAATGAGGGGATAACAAAAACAAAAATGAAACAACATCTATCCTTTAACAGCTTATCTTCTTTTGATTATTCAGACTGAATCATGGTATTTCATGATTTACTGCCATAGAATATCATTCATTGGAAGAACATTGGTACTGAAAATATATGGGTTTGTTGTTGTTGTTCATTTGTTGTTTTTTCAGGGATTGAACTAGATGGCTTATAAAGTTATTCCAGCTGTTACTCTATGATCCTTATAGAGCCCTAGAGATAGATGAAACCAAATCAAACCCTAATTACTGCTCAATAGACTTCCTGATGTTTTCAAAATTAAAATTAATTTTGTTATGAGAACTTTCAACAAATTGGGTGACATCCTTTGAGATAAATTGGCTCACCAAACGTTGCTGTGAAACCAAGACTAGAAATCAACACTTTAAGAAAACCAGGCAGTCAGTCAATAATTTTTTTAAGTGCCTACTATATGCCAGTAACTGTGCTAAGTGCTTGGGATATAAAAAGAGGTAAAAGACAGTCCTTGCCTCAAACAACTCCGAATCTAATGGGAAGACAAAAACCAACAAATATGTATTAGCAAGCTTTATGCAGGAGAGAAGTAAATAACTGAAAGAAGGAAGGCACTACAATTAAGAGGAGAAGTAGAGAAAGGCTTCCTATAGAAGTTAGGATTTTAGTTGGAGCTTAAAGAAAACCAGGGAAGTCAGGAGGTAGAAATGAGGAGGGACAGTATTGCAGTCATGAGAAACAGCAAGAACAAATATCTGCTGATGAGAGATTAAGTGCTATGTTGAAGGAACAATAAGGAGGTCAGTGTCACTAGATTAAAAAATCTGGGAGTAAGCTATAAAAAGATTGGAAAAGTGAAATGGGTGAGGCTAAGATATGAAGAGCTTTTAATGCCAAAAAGATTTTATATTTGATCCTGAGGACAATAGGGAGCCACTGAAGTTTATTGAATACAGGAGTGACATAGTTGGACCTTTGCTTTAGGAAAATCACTTTGGCTACTGACTGGAGGGTGGATTACAACCATGCAACTACATCATTGAATACTCATATACTCAAGAAATGAAATAGACTTGAATAGGAAAGTAAAAATTATCTCAAGCCTTGTTAAAGATGCCATATTTAAAAGGGGAAGAGAGTATTGGACAAACTAAATAACCAAGTCTTGGCAAGTAGAGATCTTTAAATATCTATTTTGGTGGTTAGATATATAATTAGGCTGTCTTTTTATATTAGGCCACACCCACAAAATGAAATCTCTTGGAGAGGAAACAATATATGGAAAAACTGAAAAAAAAAAACCTGCAGTAATTATAGGTTGTATTTAGGTTTTATAAAAAATCAGATTTGAGGTGAGGGAAGTGTACCCTATATTCAGACTGGTGTTTGAAAACAGGTGGTTTTTTTATTTTTTATTTTTTATTTATTTTTTTATTTTTTTAATAATAAAGCTTTTTATTTGCAAAACATATGAGTGACCTTTCAACATTGACCTTTGCTAGAAAACTTTTTTTTCCCCAAGCTTTTCCTTTCCCTCCCCCCACCCCCCACCCCTAGATGACAGGTAATCTAATACATGCTAGATAGGATAAATTATATGACAAGTACAATACATGTATACATATCTATACAGTTATCTTACTGCACAAGAAACATCAGATCTAGAAAGAGAAGGAGAAAAAAGACAACCTAAGAAGGAAAACAGAATGCATGGAAATATTCACAGAAAGCGTTAAAATGCTGTGTTGTGGTTCACTCTCAGTTCCCACAGGCCTCTCTCTGGATGTATATGACTATCTTCATCGCAGCACAACTGGTTTGAATCACATCATTGTTGAAGAGAACCATGTCCATCAAAATTGATCATCGTATAGTCTTGTTGCTGTGTATAATGTTCTCCTGGTTCTGCTGATTTCACTCAGCATCAGTTCATGCAAGTCTCTCCAATCCTCTCTGAAATCCTCCTGTTGGTCATTTCTTACAGAACAATAATATTCCATAACATTCATATACCATAATTTATTCAGCCATTCTCCAATTGATGGGCATCTTTTCAATTTCCAGTTTCTTGCCACTACAAAAAGGGCTGCCACAAACATTTTTGCACATGTGGGGCCCTTTCCCTCCTTAAAAATCTCTTTGGGATATAGGCCCAGTTGAAACACTGCTAGGTCAAAGGGTATGCACTGTTTGATAACTCTTTGAGCATAGCTCCAAATTGCTCTCCAGAATGGTTGGATCCGTTCACAGTTCCACCAACAATGTATCAGTGTCCCAGTTTTCCCACATCCCCTCCAACAGCTATCATTATCATTTCCTGTCATTTTAGCCAATCTGACAGGTGTGTAGTGGTATCTCAGAGTTGTCTTAATTTGCATTTCTCTGATCAATAGTGACTTGGAGCACCTTTTCATGTGACCGGAAATAGTTTCAATTTCTTCGTCTGAAAATTGCCTGTTCATATCTTTTGACCATTTGTCAATTGGAGAATGGCTTGAATTCTTATATATTTGAGTCAATTCTCTATATATTTTAGAAATGAGGCCTTTATCAGAACCTTTGGATGTAAAAATATTTTCCCAGTTTACTGCTACCCTTCTAATCTTGTCTGCATTCATTTTGTTTGTACAAAAACTTTTCAACTTGATATAGTCAAACTTATCTATTTTGTGATTAATGATGACCTCTAGTTCTTCTTTGGTCATAAATTCCTTCCCCCTCCACAGGTCTGAGAGGTAAACCATCCTACATTGTTCTAATTTGTTTATAATATCATTCTTTATGCCTAGATCATGAATCCATTTTGACCTTATCTTGGTATATGGTGTTAGGTGTGGGTCAATGCCTAATTTCTTCCAGACTAGTTTCCAATTATCCCAGCAGTTTTTGTCAAATAGTGAGTTTTTATCCCAAAAACTGGGGTCTTTGGGTTTATCGAACACTAGATTACAATTGTCATTGAGTATTTTGTTCTGTGAATCTAACCTATTCCACTGATCCACTACTCTATTTCTTATCCAGTACCAAATGGTTTTGGTGACCACTGCTTTATAATATAGTTTTAGATCTGGTGCAGCTAGGCTACCCTCATTTGCATTTTTTTTCATTAATTCCCTTGAAATTCTTGACCTTTTGTTTTTCCAGATGAATTTTGTCGTTAACAGGTGGTTTTTTTTATATTAAATATTACTCCTGAATGATCAACTCAAATATGTTTTAAAAGGGGTTTTCTAAAAACAAATAAACAAACAAAAAAAACCTTTTTCTTTCATTTCAATAACAAAGAAATAGGCTTGTAGCATTGATTTTTTTTAAATCTATGATCACACCATTCTCTAAATGAAGGTACTCTATTCTCTGGCCTAATTATAATCCATCAACATCTTCTCATCCTATCTGATTGTTGTCCATATCCTCCCAGAAATCCTCCAAAGAGGATCTAACTGGATATCTTTTAGGACTTTTGACATTTTGTGGGTACCAATTAAGTACTTTGTCCATCTTTTCCACCTTAGTTTCTCTATATGACTAGCATATTTTTTTAAAACAATACTTTGGTATACAGATGATAAAATCATGTAACCTATTCGGGAAATCCAAGGGCATCTTTAGCACTATTTAAATCATCTGAAATGTCTAACATTCTATTATTTATTATTGCTTAATTTATTTAACAAGCATTTATTAAATGCTTACTAAATGGTAAGTACTGTTCTAGATGCTGTGGAAGAATGACAAAAATATTTTAACAGTACTTATCCTCGAAACAAGTACACATTCTCTTGATTATTCAGATATGATACCCTATTTGAATTCTATTATTCACAATTTGCTGCCATCTAACATTAGTGATATTTGCATCACTAGAAAAACATCAGTATTAAAAACTTGCTTTTTCTTTGTTTTTTGATCAGGGAAGAGCACTTGTTGAAAGTGCTGAATAAAATTTCCTGCATGCAATCTAAAGTATTTTCTTTTTATTTAATCCTGGGTCAAATTTATTGTTCATCTATTGAACTCTCCTATTGTTATTATTAGTGATCACATTTGTGGTCTTAGATACTAGTGTGGGTTGCCATTTCCTTCACCATCTTATTTTACAAATGAGGAAACTGAGGCAAACAAAGCTAAAGTAATTTATGTAGGATTATACATCTAGTAAGTGGCTAAGATCAGAGTTGAACTCAGAAAGATGAGTCTTCCTAGTTCCAAGCCCAGTGCTCTGTCCACTGATCCACCTAATTATCCAGGGTTGGTCTAAGATGTGTGTTTTTATGTATGTACCCAATGGGCTACCCATCCAATTGCTTGTCAAAAACTGAGTCTGTGCATTATTTATCCACTTGATTTTTCCAGTGTGTATTTTTAGGCCAATTTCTTTTTAGAAGCTGTGGATTGCCTTGAGGACACCATGTAGTAACCCAGGCCTTTAGCAGAATATCTTCTACAACAGGAACACCTAAAAGACCTCAGCATTTGTGGGGAATTCCTCTTCCATTTATATTCTTTATAGAACATGCCTCAGTAATTATTCTTAATCAGTTCAACTTATAGAAATGTTATGAATCAGAATCAATCTTGATTGTCCCCTTTAAAAGTCATCAATTTGTTTAAATAGTTAGTCCCATGGTTGTAAATGTACATGTTATCTTTAGTTTTCTAATTTTCTGTTGATTTTAATTTTTATTCTGATTATTCAATGTTCTGGCTGCACACACTCAGTTCTTTCACAAATGATGGGGCCAGTTACATTTCCTTTTGTTGTGCTGTTGTTCAAGGATCACCAAGTCCTTTAATGTCCTTCATGAAGACCTTCATCTAAGACAGATGTAATGTTTCTGAATAGTCTATAAGTCCTTGTTTCCTTTAATTTTTTAATTTAATGCTCTTTGATTGGCATATTTTTATTGTCCTTCCCAGAATTTATTTTTATATTGAAGTCACTTTATCATCAGAGTATGTATTGATTCATTTTGGAGGATCATAAACATATATTGTGTTGCTTTGCATATACTTTGCATTGACTTTCTGTACATTAAAGCATATTCACTTTATATCCCCTTTCCCAGTAAAATTTAAACTTCTTTAGGACAGGGAAGGCTTTATTTTATCGATATGTCCCCAGGGCCTAGCAAAGTACGTTGCATGTAGTAATTGCCTAATAAATGTATGCTTAATTGAACAGAATAGATTTGAATTGTCAAATTTTTCATGGAATTTATTTACTTAAAATTATCGAAATTTTAGAGAACATTTGGTCCAAATCCTTCATTTTATAGATGTGGAAACAGGCCTAAGAGATTAAGTGTCTTGGCCAAGATCACATAAGTAGCATCAGAGATAGGATTTGAGCCCTGCATAGACCAACTCTAGAACAAGTGATTCTCCCACTTCCTTTGTTTTCTTTGCTTCCTTTGACATTTTCTACAACAGGTGTTGGCATATAAGTTGCAATTATTTTTATAGTGGCCTTTTTGCCTAAGCTTCTCATGAGTGTTGAAAACTGAAATGATTGTGTCCTATGAAATTATGTTTCTTGGTGCCTTTAGGCAATAGGGGTTTAATAGAACTGACACATAATGGTTCCAGTTGTTAAATTTTTAGCATTAGCATTTATACTTTAGAAATAAGCAAATATTACAATTCAGGTCTTCTTTAGAAAAATTATTTTAATCAGCAAAAATCTGCCTTCTTACATGCCTCCCCACTGAGAACACAAGAGAACTGAAATCATGGTTATCTCTTCCACATTGCAACTTTCCCCATCCCAATTTCCATATAATGTGAGTTGGCATAAGAAATTAAATGGGAATTTTTAGTGAGTTTTGCAAAGGCCAGAAGATGACAGAAAAAGTTTAGAAATTTAAAAGTGCATAAGATATATGCATTGCATAATATCCACATATTTAATCTTTTAATACCATAATAATTCAAACCTTCTCTGGTATGAAGGGAAGGTCAAAAGTCTTGTGCAGTTTTTTTGATCATAGGGGGCACGTGCTCCTAACTCCATGATATGGAAAATATAACTATAACTAGAAAAATATAGTCATCAAAATAAATTTCCAGCCATTTAAAAGTTTTAAAATTATTTTATGGCTTTCTATGTGGCTAAGGACTTCATTGCTTAATTCTCCACCTGATAGTGATGAATCTTTCTGTAATTCAACCAGGTTAGGCCTTGGCCAGATGCCACAGCCTATCTCTGAGGTCATGTTCAAAATCTTGCCAGTTTGATAGAACCTTTCTGAGTTAACTCTGCTAGCATTGTCTTTGGATACTCAAGATCACTTCCATAAGATGATGAGACATTGATTGGAGTAGAACTTTTTCAAAGGAATAAATTCATTTTGGGAGATTAAAACAAATAAAGAAATACTTCCAGATTATATTCAGGTTTAGTATGCTCAGTCTAATCCAAGAGTTCTTAATTTTTTTGTGTGTTTCTAGACTCTTTTGACAACCTAGTGAAGTCTATGAGCCCCTTCTTAGAGAGAATGTTTTTAAATGTATAATATGAAACACATAATATTATAAAGGAACTAAAAACTAGTAAAATAAACATGGAGGCTTTTTTTTTCTCATTCAAGTTCATGGACTCCTCAAATCTCTGTAAAAGATAAGAACTTTCGAACTAATCAATTCCTGATAAATACAGAACTGCTATTGTGAAGGAATGTACCACTTCTTTACATCCTCCTTTAAGAGCCCTTCTTTTCTTTAAGAAGCTAAGTGCCATCTTCTCAATTATTAGTTCTCATTTAGTAGATAAAGAAATTCTATGTACTAAAAAATCTATTACAGGTTGTTAAGATGGTTCAAGGGGTTCATACTAAAAAAATTAATGGTACCTTAATCAATAAATACTTACAAGATATTATAAGTAGTATATTAAACTACCTTAGAGGCTCCCAGGACATTTTCTTATTGTTGAAAGGGTTTTATGGAACAAAAAAAATTTTTAGAACAAGTCCTAAGCCTTTCCTGATCCTCTAAAATACTAGTTTTCTTACTCCCAAACTGCCTTGTATTTAACTACTTTGTACAAATTTACATATATTCACTTTATAGTTATGCTATGTATATGTATGCTTCTGTTGTTGCTGTTCAGTTGTTTTCATTATATCTGACTTTTTGTGATTCCATTTGGGATTTTCTTGGCAAAAATACTGGAGTGTTTTGCCATTTCCATTTCCAGCTTATATGACAGATGAGGAAACTGAGGTAAGCAGGGTTAGGTGATTTGCCCAGGCTCACATAATTAGTAAGTGCCTGAGACCAGATTTTAACTCAGGAAAATGAGTCCTCCTGACTTTAGGCCTAGAGCTCTATCTAATATGCTACCTTGCTGCTTAAATATATTTATTCAAAGATGCACACATGTGCATGCATACACACATGTATATTTATGTGTATCTATATGTAGCTATATGTATATCCATATCCATATAATATATATAAATCAACAAATCTATCTCTATATACTTGCCTTTGTAAGCTAGTTGCCACTAGGGTTGGTTTTATTCTTGCTACTTATATCCTCAGCATTTATCACAGTGCTTGGCATAATGCAAGTACTTAATAAATAAACAAGATACTTTTAGTTAACTAAATATATCATAAAATTTTAATTTAAAATTTAATTCATTAAAATGAATAAATAATAAAACTTAATAAATATTCACTTTTACATATTTCATTTCTGATGCTATGTGATTCTTGGCAAATCATATAGCTGCTCTGGATTTCAGTTTTCTCATCTGTAAAATAGACTAGATGACTGTTGAGATTCCATTTGGTTCTAGATTTCTAATCTTCAGTTTCCTCATTTATTGAATTGGGTTAATAAGATTTGTATTATCTACCTAACAAGGTAAATACACATAAATTTCTTTGCAAATTTAAAGTAAGCTTTTATTTTGCACTTGGAGTGCCAGGCACTGCACTAGGTGCTTTACAAATATTGACAAATTTAATCTTCACAATAATTCTGACACGTAGTTATAATTATTATCCTCATTTTTCTATTGATAATCCTGAGTCTGAGAGTCTAAATGACTTGGTAACAGAGCTAGCAAGTATTTGAGACCAGATTTGTACTCACATTTTTTTTTTTTTTTTTGGTATTTAATCCATTATATTACTTAGCTGCTTCTGAGGGCAGTATATAAATGTCTGTTATTATAATATAATGTCTTAGGTGCAAACTTTTCTTCTGTTTATTTTAGGTTCCTCTGCCTCACTAAATGGAGTATAACAAACATAATTTAACTTTTTCTTGATAAAACATGAACATTTTATATATAAGCATCAATTATTGTACACAGAGTACAAAAGACAAAGGAATAACACCTGAAAGGGATTTGAGAGATTAAGCAGTCCAACCTTTATAGATAAGGAAACTGAGACACAGCGAAGTTATTGATTTGCTCAAATTCATATAGTAATGAAACTTGAATTTGATTTCTAGGTCTACTGAGACATGGACTAGTTATCCCTCCATTAAATAACTTCAAATTACTGGGCTTTTAAAACTTATTTTTTGGGGAATGACTGAACAAATCATGGTGTTGGATTGTAATAGAGTATTACTATGGTATAAGAAATGAGAAGCTCATTGATTTAAAAAAAACAAACATGTAATGAAGAGCAAAATGAACAGAAGCAAGAGAAAATTGTATTCAGTAATAACAGTTTTGTTTTAAGAACAACTTTGAATGAATGCATTTTTTCGACTAATATAAATATCCAAATTGACTACAAGGATATGTGAGGCAAGATATTATTATTTACATCCGGAGAAAGAACAGATAAATGAAGTATATGTAGAATAATTTTACATCTCTATAACTATTTGTGTTTTATATTAGCCATCTTTAGGATAGGGAAGGGGAAAGGAAGTAAAAAAGAAATTTATTTAATAATTTTGTTACATTGAAAGGAATAACAAATTGTGCATAGTAGATTTTCAGTTTCATGTAACCATCTTTTTTATCATACTATGCTATGTCTTATTGCATAAATTAAAAATAAAATGAAAAAATGTAAAAACAATTGTTCTGAATGTTAAAAAAATTGTTTTTACAAGTAATTGGGAATAAATAAAATGTTAAAGAAAAAAAGTGATTCTGTATTTTTCTTCATGGTCAGCAGTAACTTCTTCCTTTATATGCTTCTGTCCCTGAGGTCTTATTTTACCTACTCCCTTGGAAGTAAAGTCCTCAAAATCTTTGTAGTAGTTTTTACTTAGAATCTTACAGAACTGGGGCTTTATTCTGAACAATCCAGGAAGCCTAGAAGTTTGACCTCTGGATTGGGGGTGGAAGGAAGGGAGGAGGGTGGTATGTATAGCAGTGTAACATGTTTTTAAAATTACAGATCAAAGATAAAATGAGACGCTGTCCAATTCCAACCCTGTGTCAGCAGTTCCCTGCATCGAAATATTTCTTGCATGTATGACGGAAGAGGCAGATTGCTTTCTTCCCAGATACAAAAGGTTCAAATTCACACAGTTGCTGAACCCTTGGGTGTTTACATGTGTTTAAATGACCATGAACAGCTATAGATAAAGGAACAGAGAACATTCTTGTAGAAACTGTCCACCACACAGAGCAGCTTGTCTTGAGTGAGACGTAGATTAAGAATTTCCTATTTATATTTTTACTGCAAAATTTGCACTGGTGAAGGGCATTCAGTTTGGCAAAAGCTTTCACCCTTTTCAAGCATGGGCTCTTTCATTCTTTCATCTCCAGCCAAATAGATAGAAACAAGAGTGAGACTTTTATAGCGTTCACATGCTTCTTTATGTTGGAACATTGATAAGAGATCCCTCTGAAGCAGGAATAATAAAACTCATTATCACCATTTTTATTGCAGCTGTTAACCATTTAAAAAAAAGTGGTAAGAGATATGATTTGCTGTAATAGAAAAGGTCTCATTGGGAGGAGATCTGAAAAATTAAAATAATTGTGATTATTTTTGTCCAGTGCTTAGCTCAGTGCCTGGCACATAGTAGGTACTTAATAAATGTTGATTTATTTATCTTCTAATTTAAACTAAAATTATATGGGTAAATAAGGTTGTGCCTATAGAATTAACTCCTAAGTGGATCAAAGGAGAAGAATCCTAGAATTTTAGAATTTTCAGAGATCCTTTAATCCAATTTTTATATGATAAATGAAAAAAATGGAGACCCAGAAATGGGGAAGGATTTCTTCAAGGTCACAGACCTAGTAGATAAAGACTTAAGTGTCATTCAATCAGTATCACCCACCATATTGAGAGACGGTGAAGGTAGGGGGGAGTTGTGGAACAACTGAAAGAGGTCATTGTTTCTTCATCTGCAAAATGGAGATGCTGGACTTCTAAGGATCCTTTTATCTCCAAATTTATGATTCTATAAGTATGAAGACACATGTAACTGGTCACCCTCTGATCTTCTTTTTGATTGCTAATCCTTAAAGTTCCTCACTGAGTATTCTGATCATACCTCATATTTATGTTTTTCCTTTCAATATATTTGAAATAATCTCAAACACATCAAAATGAATGTATCTAAAACATGAGTTGTTGTGACTCAGTTCCCATTGGTGCTGCCAAGACTCATATTTTATTGGGGGTACATGAGTAAAAGCACCCTAGGGCTGCCTTCTTCTGGATCCTACTAGTGCTGCCATAGTCCCATTGACAATACTATGGCAAGGTTTGACACACTTCTTTGGAGTTCCTCTTTGGCACTGAGCCTAGGGATTCATTTTTTGTGACATCCTCAGTTGTCAGACTTTTGCAAGAAGATTTGATTTCTGGAAGGAAAGGACAAAAGGTCATTTGGAGCCAAGTCTTGTGAATAAGTTTGGTAATCATGCTGATTCATACTCTTCTGGATTTAAAAAAGAAAAAAAAAAGATTGATTTTTCTCCTGTGGTTCATAACTAACTCTAAAAACAGCTTCAGAGGAGGAATTCTAAACATGTTTTGAGCAATAGAAGTGATCTTATAATGTGGCTTCCCAAGGTGGCTACTTTGAAGACCGTTATTCATTGGGATGGAGAAGTTTTGGGTACATTCATGGGAAAAAGAAAGAAAAGCATGCAGGCAAAACATCCTACCTCAGCCTCATAAACACATCTGGCTCCTACACAAAACATAAAAAGACTAAAAATGTAACTTATCAACAGAAGAGTGGTGGAGGGTAGATAATATCTATGAAAGAAGGGTTCTTGTAATTTTTGAGTCATGCTTGCTAAGGAAAGGGCTAAATTGGAGTAAAGGGGGCAGATATGCTTTCTTATAGATTATTAAATGAGCATATTATATGTGAGGGATTTAGGACGGCTGATGAAATGAAAGGTTTCAGATACAGAGGGGAAACATCTAGTAAGGAAAGGTTTCTTTTATTCAGAAGGTAAAGGACACATTATGGGACTTGGAGTGAGAAAGGCTTGAGTTCAAAACCCAGTTCTTGAACTCTCTAAGTGTGTGACCCTGATTAAGTCATTTAACCCTTGTGATCTTGTTTCATCTTTTAAATGAAGGGGTTAAACTAAATAATTGCTAAAATCCCTTCCAGTTCTAAATCCTATGACCTAGGAGAAAATCAATTAAAAGGCCACAAAGGCTAGGCTAAAAAGTTTAGAACAAATAAAAACAGAAATCTTTTAATCTCTTCAGAAAGGTCTTGTATATGTTGCCTTTAATATTCAAAGCTGTCTCTCATCATAAAAAAGAGCAGAAAATGACCAACCCAGAGCCCCAAAGATATTAAACTATGCAACTAAAATAAATAAGGCTACCTCAAATAAAAATTTACAAACTAAAGTTCTTGTTTCAATATTTCTTAGGGCAATAGAGGATCTCCGCCAACAGATGCATAAAACATTAGGACAGTTAAAAATGTGGGAGTGAATGATAAACATTTTAATTGAATGACAGTTCCCAAAAACAACTATAACAACAAATATATTTGCCAACTGTCAACCTATTTATTTAAAATCCAACTGAATGAGCATAGTGTCCAGTACAAAGTAGACTATTTTCCAACAGTGTCATTAAAATTGTATTTCTATTAAGGAAAGATATGACCCAATAGCCCATGGTAAATTAGATTACTATCTACCTATTTTATGGGTAACTAGGTGATGCAGTAAATGGAATGCTTTCTTGGAGACAGGAAGACTTATCTTAAGTTCAAATCTGTCTTCAAACACTTAATGGCTGTGTAACCTGGACAAGTCATTTCACTCTGCCTCCATTTACTCATCTGTAAAGTGATCCTTAGAAGGAAATGGCAAACCACTCCAATATCTTTGCCAATAAAATTCCAAATGGGGTTATGAAAAATTAGATATGATAGGGAAAAAATTGAAAAAATAACTCAATAACAATTTACTTTAAGGCCATTAAGTGGCTTAGATATATCTTCATATTAGCAAAGAACTCATAGGATTGTAGATTTAGAACTGCAGGGGATCTTAAAAGCTATCTAATTTAACTTTTTCATTTTTTGAAGTGGGAGAGCTAAGATAACCAGAGAAGTCAAATTATTTGTTTGATGTCACTCAGACAAATTCCATTGGCAAATTTGGTATTTGAATCTAGATTCTGTGACCACAAAGTCAGTGTCTTTTCTACTTTACCATACTGGCTCTGCCATGGAATAGATGAGATTTTGCGATCAACATATTTGTAGTTTATCTTATAGTTTCTGAGCAATATTGGAGAAAGATCACTTTCACCTTCAGATTCTCAAGTACAAAGTGTCATTTTACCAGTAACATGCTTTTGTGTTTTGCAAGTCTCAGGCAAGAAGGACCATCTGGCATCTCATATTGGAGATCAAGGTTGAAGGGAGATTATTTTTTATTTGGTTCAAATTAGGTTTGAGAAAATGGAGAAATTAAATCAATGGGAATTTATCAAGTACCTACTATTTATCAATGGAGCAGGAAGATAAAGAATGAGGTTTAATTCCATCTTTCCTTCTAATTTACTTCCCCAGAGGTCCCTTTCTGCTCCTCAGTTGATTGCAGTCTAGTGCAAACAATCTCTATGGGCCAACTGATCAGGCAATAAGAATTTATTAACCACCTATTATGTACCTGGCACTGAGAATATGGATAAATGAAATAATCCTTGACTTCAAGGAGATTACATTTTACAGGGGGAGATAATTGTACATATATAATCATTTATAAAATAAATAAAATTTTCTTGTGTATGTATATGTGTGTGTGTGTCTGTCTGTCTCTGTGTGTGTAAATTTCAGCAGATGAAGATCAGTAAAAGCTTCATGTAGGAGGTGGCATTTGAACTGAGTTTTAAAGCAAATACAGATTCTAGAAGTGAAGAGGGAGAATATTCCAAAATGGGGGACAGATTGTACAAAGGTCCTACAGTGAACTTTTTAGTTAAGGAATAACAAAAAGGCTAATTTAATTTTATTTGACCACAGACCACACCCTATCTCACAACTCTACTTGTTATCATAAAAAAGAAAATATAGTTGTCTTAGTATAGACTTGTATCTACTACTAAAACAATCCCAAGTATATATCTTATGGATAGTGAGTCAGAATCATTGCTTACATAAATAGAGGACAAAACATAAACTTTAACAGGGGACATAGATTACTTATAGGCACAGATTATAGACATACCCATGGAGCACAATGTAAACTGGGCTTTGACAAACACATTAAAAAAAAAGTCTATAGTACAATCCTTGAATTCAAGTAGCTTAATCTTTCATTAGGAAGACAAAATAAACACATAGAAAATAAATAGAGAACACATCATTTGGCACTCCTGTCCAAATGGAATTTAGAAAAGAGAGATGCATGTGGGTTGAAGTAACTGGAAAAATTAATCAATCAATAAGGATTTATTAAAATCTACTGAAAAACTTCAATAATGAGATAGGACCCAAGTTGATCCTTGAAGAATGAGTAGGATTTGGATAAGTAAAAAGTTGGGATAGAAATAGTATTATCTTCAGTATAAAGATGGAAATGAACATAGCAAAAGATTCTCAAGAGGGCTGAAAGGTTCTTTTTTTACAGATGAGAAAACTGAGACAGAAATGTTAAATGACTTGTCCAGGATTACACATCTAATTAGTAATTCAGGCAAGGGAATTCACATTCAGTATTTTGGATTTCAAATCCCACTACTCTATTTACTGTACAACTTAACTAGTTGTTTTTACTCTCTAAACAGTGGTTAAATCAGCAAAAAGCTCAATTTTACAAAGCTTAGTTTTGCAAATCTGATGTCTTCATTTCTTTCTCTCCCCTGCTGGGTTAGAGAAGGTACTGTGGCCTCTTTTTAGTCATCTATTGTGGGAAGCCACGCCATTTTTAGCAGCAAACATTTATCATGTTGTACATTCTATGTCTGAGGCCCCCCTGATAAAAGATCAGCCTTGAGTGTTTATTTTGGTGTGACACAACTCTGATGTATATTTATTTGAGTCATTGTATTTTTACACTTTCTTTCCAGGAAACCAAATCACCAAGAGAATTCTCATGGAGTTCAGGTTCTCAAGTACAGGGTGAACTAAAATACCTCCTAGATTATTGTCAGTGGTTAAACAGAGTGACTTTTCTTTGGGTTCTCCAAGTCTGCCATTTGGTTCAGGGGGCTATTCTTCTCCCTCAAGGTTGGTTGCTACCATATAATTCAAAATGAAAAAAAGTTGTTGAAGACATTGGAGAAGAGAGCCATAGAAAGCACCAGGTTTCCCACGAGGCTTGGCAAATAGTAACGTTCTCCAGACTCTTATAAGCTTGTAGGAAACAACTCTCCCTTTTTTTTGGGGGGGGGTAGGGGTGGGGAAGAGGAGGAATGAAGCTTTCAAAATGGTAATATTTCACTTATGGTTCAGTTTTAGAGATTTACATTCCATGTGAGCAGGCCTCATTCAGCTGTTAGAACATTTTTGTCTCAGGTTGAAGTTTTGGCTTCCTATGGGGCAATATCATTTAAAGTAGTATGTTAACAACCAGAGGGTAGATGGTCACATCTCAGCCAGCCCACAATAGTCAGTTGTGGACCTTGTATCCAATACAATCAATTTTACTTTTTCTCACAGTCTTTGGATCATGAACAAATGACCACTACCTAGAGGATAATTTTAATTATAATAAATTAGATCATGGCTCATGTATAGTACCTCCACAAAATGAGAGTAATATAAATCACAAAATACAAATTGGGGATGGAACATATAATTTATTCTTACACACAAAAAGAAACAAAAAAGAGAACACAGAAATATTTATGAGCAGGTGAATTAAGCTGCATTTAGTTAATAGTAAAAATTTGTTAAGTACCTACTAGGCAGTTTACACTGAGGTTATCAAAAAAAAAAAAGGGAGGGGGGCAAAAAGATAGTTATTACCCTCAAGGAGCTTAGTATCTAATGGGAGAGACAACATGGAAATAAATATATACAAAGCTATCTATATACAGAATTAGTAAGAAATAATTAGCAGCAGAAAGACTGCAATTTAGGAGGACTAAGATAGACTTCTTATAAAAGGTGGGATTTTAGAGGGGCGGAGCCAAGATGGCGAACTGCAGACAGCGTCCTCTGTGAGCTCCTGAGACCTTCCCTCAGACCCAGACAAATTGAGCCTCCAAACTGGTTCTGGAGTGAGGGCGCCACCAAACACTTGGACTACAACGCACTTCTATCAAATATCTACTTTGAAAGAACTTCTGAGGTCAGTATTAGATGGGCAGGGGATCGAGCAGCTCCCAGCCCTCAGACGCCAGTGCGCAGCCGGGGTGCAAGTCCGGGGCTGGCTTCCCAGACCAGAAGATTTTAGGCTGCCAGGAAGTCCCTGGGAGACGCTTGGGCCACTTTGCTCTGCTTGTGGGCAGGTGCTTTGGCAGGTCTACCTTTGATAAAGGGTGGATTGAGAGCAGCTGAACGTGTGGTCCTAGTGCGGATCTAGCCAGATCAGCCCCAGACCAGAAGTCAACTCGGCAAATTGCCCCAGGGCAAATTGAAATCACTGCTGCTGCTGCAGAATTCCCTGCTGGTGACTGATACCTCTGCTGAAAATCATGAGCAAGAAAAAGAGAGCTCTCACCATAGACAGTTTTTTCGGAGAGAAACTAGAGAAGTCCCCAGATGCCGAGATTCTGAAAACAACCCCAGATAAAGCCACAGGGGTGGACTTAAGCTGGTCTCCCTTTCAGAAGGCTTACCTGGAAGATTGCATAAAGAATCTCAAAAGAGAGCTAGAAGAAGATTGGGGAAATAAATTGAGAGCAGTGCAAGAAGGAAATATCGCCCTGCAACAGAGATGTGAAAAACTGGAAAATAAGTCTGGTGAATTTTGGAAAAAGACAACAATTCACTAAAAAACAAAATTAGTGAATTGGAAAAAGACAAAAATTCACTGAAAAACAAAATTAGTGAATTGGAAAAAGACAAAAATTCACTGAAAAACAAAATTGGTGAATTGGAAAACGTTACCAAATCACAAGAAAATAAAAATAGTGAATTGGTAAAAGACAAAAATTCACTGAAAAATAAAATTGGCAAAATGGAAAAAGAATGCAATGAACCAAATAATTCAATTGGCCAGTTACAAAAGGAGCTAAAAAAGATAGCTGAAGGAAATAATACCTTAAAAATTAAAATTAAACAAATTGAAATGAACGACCCAATAAGACTTCAAGAATCAGTCAAACAAAAACAAAAAATGAAAAAATAGAAGAAAATATGAAATATCTCCTAGGAAAAACAACTGACTTGGAAAACAGATCCAGGAGAGACAATCTAAGGATTATTGGACTCCCTGAAAGTCACAATGAAAAAAAGAACCTTGATGCTATCTTCCAGGAAATCATGAAAGAGAATTGCCCTGATGTTTTAGAATCAGAAGGCAAAGTTGGCATTGAAAGAATTCACCGATCACCTCCTGAAAGAGACCCCAAAATTAAAACCCCAAGGAATATCGTGGCCAAATTTTAAGACTATTGCACCAAGGAAAAGATATTACAAGCTGCTAGAAAAAAACAGTTCAAATACCGAGGAAGTGTCATTAGAATTACACAGGATCTGTCAGCTTCCACATTGAAGGATTGAAGGGCCTGGAATCAGATATTCCGAAAGGCAAAAGAACTTGGATTACAGCCAAGAATAAGCTATCCAGCTACAATGAGCATCATCTTCCAGGGAAGAAGATGGTCATTCAATGACACAGGAGAATTTCACCTATTTCTAATGAAAAGACCAGATCTGAACAAAAAATGTGACCTCCAAACACAGAACTCTAGAGAAGTGTAAAAAGGTAAAAAGGAAAGAACTCTCAAGAACTATATCTCTACTAGGGGTATCCTTAAAGAATGGGGGTATAATTTCATTTTACTTTGATAATAATCAGAAAGAAATTAGAGGTGGAAGGTACATCATACTGTAAAAAAGGGGGGGAGGGGAATGGAGATAAAATAAAGTAAAAATAAAAAGGAGGTAAAATAAGGCAAAGTCTCATGAAGAGACAGAAAATCTAATGTAATTGAGGGAAAGAAGGGAGGGTGATGAGTATTCTTACTCTCATTAGATTGGGCTCTAAAAGAGTATATCAGACGCATTTGATTTCAGGGAAAAACTTGGCCCTCTGTATAGGGAAGTAGGAGGGAAAGGAGGAAAAGAAAGGGATAAATTAATAGAAGGATTAGGGGAAAGGTGTATAAAAGAGGGAGGGTTCTAAAGGGGGGAGGACTGTTAGAGGGAGGTGGTCATCAAAAACAAAATACTGGGGAGAGGGGAAGGGAGTAAGGAGAAAGGGAAGAGAAAAATATAACTTTGGGTAAATAAGATGGCAGGAAATATAGATATAGTCATTTTAACTGTGAATGTGAATGGGATGAACTCTCCCATAAAACGTAAATGGATAGCGGACTGGATTAAAAGCCAAAATCCTACAATATATTGTTTACAAGAAACACATCTAAAACATAGAGATACATACAGAGTGAAGGTAAAGGGCTGGAGCAGAATCTTTTATGCTTCAAGTGAACAAAAAAAAAAGCACTGGTAGCAATCCTTATCTCAGATCAAGTAAAAGCAAAAATAGATCTAATTAAAAGAGATAAGGAAGGAAACTATATTTTACTAAAGGGTACCATAAACAATGAAGCGGTATCAATACTAAACATATATGCACCAAGTGGTATAGCATCCAAATTCCTAGAGGAGAAACTAACAGAGATGCAAGGAGAAATAGACAGTACAACTATACAGGTGGGGGATCTCAACCTTGCTCTCTCAGAATTAGATAAATCAAATCACAAAATAAACAAGAAAGAAGTTAGGGAGGTAAACAAAATGTTAGAAAAGTTAGGTATGACAGATCTCTGAAGAAATTGAATGGTGATAGAAGGGAGTATACTTTTTTCTCAGGGGTTCATGGAACTTATACGAAAATTGATCATGTGTTAGGGCATAAAAACCTCAAAATCAAATGCAGAAAAGCAGAAATAGTAAATGTATCCTTTTCAGATCATGATGCAATAAAAATCACATGCAATATAAGGCCAGGAGAAAATAGGCCAAAAGTTAATTGGAAATTAAATAATCTAATCCTGAAGAATGAATGGGTGAAAGAGCAAATTATAAACACAATCGATAATTTTATCCAGGAGAACGACAATAATGAGACAACATACCAAAATTTGTGGGATACAGCCAAAGTGGTTATAAGGGGTAACTTTATATCTCTAGATGCTTATTTGCATAAAATAGAGAAAGAGAAGATCAATGAATTAGGGTTACAATTAAAAAAACTAGAAAAAGAGAAAATTAAAAACCCTCAATTAAATACCAAATTGGAAATTCTGAAAATAAAAGGTGAGATTAATAAAATTGAAAATAAGAAAACTATTGAATTAATAAAA
>JAJPUD010004048.1:154126-172051 GCA_023553655.1 Myrmecobius fasciatus
ATTCATATACCATAATTTATTCAGCCATTCTCCAATTGAAGGGCATCTATTCAATTTCCAGTTTCTAGCCACTACAAAAAGGGCTGCCACAAACATTCTTGCACATGTGGGGCCTTTTCCTTCCTTTATGATTTCTTTGGGATATAAGCCCAATAGAAATACTGCTGGGTCATAGGGTATGCACAGTTTGATAACTTTTTGAGCATAGCTCCAAATTGTTCTCCAGAATGGCTGTATCCGTTCACAGCTCCACCAACAATGCATCAGTGTCCCAGCCCTCCCACATCCCCTCCAACATTAATCATTAACTTTTCCTGTCATTTTAGCCAATCTGACTGGTGTGAAGTGATATCTCAGGGTTGTCTTGATTTGCATTTCTCTGATCAATAGTGATTTGGAGCACCTTTTCATATGACTATAAATAATTTTAATTTCATCCTCTGAAAATTGTCTGTTCATATCCTTTGACCATTTATTGATTGGAGAATGGCTTGAATTTTTATAAATATGAGACAATTCTCTATATATTTTAGAGATGAGACCTTTATCAGAACCCTTAAATGTAAAGATGATTTCCCAATTTATTGCTTCCCTCCTAATCTTGTCTGCATTGATTTTGTTTGTACAAAAACTTTTTAACTTAATATAGTCAAAGTTATCTCTCTGGTTTTCAATTAAGAGTTCCAGTTCTTCTTTGTACATAAATTTATTCCATCTCCATAGGTCTGAGAGGTAAACTATATTACATTCCTCTAATTTACTTATAGTATCACTCTTTATATCCAGATCATGAACCCATTTAGATCTTATCTTGGTATGTGGTGTTAGATGTGGGTCAAGCCCTAATTTCTTCCACACTAGTTTCCAGTTTTCCCAGCAGTTTTTGTCAAATAGTGAATACTTATCCCAAAAGCTGGGGTCCTTGGGTTTATCAAAAACCAAATTGCTATAGTTATTGCCTTGTTTGTCTTGTGATTCTATCCTATTCCACTGATTGACTACTCTATATCTTAGCCAGTACCAAATGGTTTTGATGACTGCTGCTTTATAATATAGTGTTAGATCTGGTACAGCAAGTCTACCATCGTCAGCCTTTTTTTTTCATTAATCCCCTTGAAATTCTTGACCTTTTGTTTTTCCAAATGAACTTTGCTACTATTTTTTCTAGATCTGTAAGATAATTTCTTGGGAGTTTGATTGGTATGGCACTAAATAAGTAAATTAGTTTGGGTAGTATTGTCATTTTTATTATATTTGCTCGTCCTACCCATGTTGCATGATCTTTATACACAAAAGCTTTACACTTTTTGTTCTTTACACTTTATACTTCTTGTTGGAGAAGAGCCTTTAACTAAGGCTATATTTTGCCCTCTTGAGTGAAATGCTTTGAAAAAATTAATTAACAATAAAACACTGAAGGATGTTATATTCTTTATATATTACATTGCATTCTATATACTTTATACTATATGCTGTATATATTACATATGATATATAGCTATATACTATATTCTGTATACCTTATTTTATATATATGTATATATACATATACATACATATACACATATATGTATGGGTTTATAATAGAAAATTGTCTACAAGACTCTACTCATATTTTTATCAAACATATGTCTGTTTTTATTTTTATTTCTCCTCAGTAGAATGCAAATTTGACCAAGCATTCTATACCTGTCAGTTATTGTTCTTATTATATTTTACCCTTCAACAGAATATAAATTCCTTGAGAGTAAGGATTTTTCTTTTGAAAATCCTATCTTTAGAACTTTGCCCTGCATATAGTATCTAGTGCATGTTTGTGGAATTGTTTTGATTGAGTTGCCCTTGTTGCTTCACTTTCTGCAAGCTCTATTCTCCTCTTCAGTGGTTTTTGCTTTTTTGTGAAACATTATTATTAGTAAAATTCTGAAAAATTTCTCCTTGTCTACTTTGCAAAGTGGCTTATGAGATTATAAAGCCAGTATTGCCCTTGATTGGCATTATCCTTGACAAGGAAAATAAGGATTTTATTGGCTGAAGTTGTTTCTTGGGTTTTTTTGGCCTTATTGTGATAACAGTTTTAAATTCATTAAAGTTCTTTAAAACAGTGATAATAAATGAAAAGGTTTTTGTTAAAGTAAGTTCAGTATAGTGATTTCATGCAATGCCTTCTCATCATCTTTATCCTTTCTTCTGGTTTGGGGTTAATGTTGACCTTTGCTATAACTAGTTGATGAACTGATTATACACAGATGACATATAAGGAAATGACTTGTTTCTGCATAATTGTGGTTTAATGGGAATTTTGCCTCCCTCCCCCCCAATATGTCTGTTTCCTCTAGAATTTCATCATGGCTCTTTACCCTGACTAGTAGTCACTAAGGATTTTTTCCCACAGCAGAGAAGTATGACCAGAATGCACTATTTATAGAGAAAATGTTTTCCTCTGAAATTGATTTTAAAGGTGAATTGCTTTAGCCACAAAAAATGAGAATGAAAGTTAAAAGATTACTAAAAGGAAAGAAAAACTAGAAGGTCTGAATGAACTCTTCCTGAACTCCCCTTTAAGAACAAGGGATAAAATTATGATGTAGAAAACTTTTCCCATTTCAGTGACCATCAATGTGCTCATGTTCCTTTGTCTCCAAGGAAAGCCATCTAAAAAATAAGTTAACACCTACAGGCTGGTAAATTATTATTACCTCTCTCTCTCTTGAGTCAGTCAAAAAAAATTAAGTGCCTAATTTCTGCCAGGCTCTGTACAAAGCACTGCAGGTACAAATATGAAAAAAACAAAAAAACAAAAAACAGTTCCTGTTGCCAAGGAGCTTACAATCCAGTTAGAGAAGACATTACCCACAAGAAAGCTAGAAAGGGGTATGGAGAAGGTAAGTATTCAATGGAGTGCTGTAGATAATCCTTTTATTTTTTCATAATCAATTCACTATCTCACACATCACAATGGCTATTCCAAACCTTTTCATCCTTCCTCCAATTTCCCATGACTCTGTCACTTCACTCTTTAACTGAAAAACTTGGCAAAAGACTTTATTGAAAAAATTGAGGCCATTCACCAATTGATCCCTATTTATCTTACATCACTTAGACATTTTCCTACCCTGTTTCCACCTTCATCTCTTGTCTCACATGAAGAGGTGACTTCTCCATGCTAAGGGGAATCATTTAAGATGCATTCTTTTTTTTTTTTTTGCTGAGGCAATTGAGATTAAGTGACTTGCCCAGGGTCACACAGCTAGGAAGTGTTAAGTGTCCGAGACCAGATTTGAATTCAGGTCCTCCTGAATTCAGGGCTGGTGCTCTATCTACTGCACCATCTAGCTGCCCCTAAAATGCATTCTTAATCCCAATTCATCCCACTTTCTTTAGCAGTTCTAACTGGTTCAATCATTATCTCTATGTCAATTATTCTTAGAATTTCTTATCCAATTGGGGGACACTAACTTGTCCCCCAACCTTCAGTCTCATATCACCAGTTCCTGTTGGACATCTCAATCTGGATGTCTGTCCCACAGACATCTCAAACTCAATGTGTCCAAATCAAAATTAATTATATTTCCCCTCAAAGCCTTCCCTCTTTCTGATTTTTTTGTTATTGTCTAAGGCAGGGGTGAGGAGCCTCTTTTTTTTTTTTTTTGCCAAGGACCATTTGGATATTTATAACATCATTCACTAGCCATACAAAATTATCAGTTTATAGAACTCAAGCAATGGGTGGTTGCTGTAATTAGTTTTTAGTTCATCATTGCCTGTGATTGCTTTAGCATATGATTTTGTGGGCCTTATATGGCCCATTGATAGGACATTTCCCACCCCTGGTTTAAGGCATCATTGCTCTAGCTTCTAGAAGTTTGGAATCAAGAAAACACATCTTTGTCAATTCAAATCCAGCCTCAGACATTTCTTAGCTGTGTGATCCTGGGCAAGTTACCTTAACCTTATTTGCCTCAGTTTCTTCAGATGTAAAATAAGCTGGAAAAAAAATGGCAAACCACAGGCTCATAATCTAGGTATCATCCTTAACTTCTCACTGGCAGTCACCCTACATATCCAATATATTGTTAAACCTTGCTGATATAATATCACAACAGCTTTACAATACCTTTTTTCTCCATTCACAGGATCCTGGTACAAGCCCTTATCATTTCACATCTGTATTATTGTGATAGCCTCATGCTTGACCTCCTTTCCATGTGCATGTTTGGTCTCTCCTCATCCTGGTTTATTCTCCATTCATCAGCCAAAGTAATCTTCCAACAGTACAGGTTTGAACATGTCATTCCCCTACTCAATGAACTTGTGTGGCTCCCTTTGCTCTCCAGGATTAAAAACAAAATCCTGTTTGGCTTTTAAAGTTCTTCATGACCTGGTTTCTTCCTGCCTTTCCAACCTTTTTAGATTCTCTCTGGGTTTTATTATTTAGAAACCCTAGCCTCCCTGCCATTTCTCAAGCATTATGTACCATCTCTCAACTCAATGAGTTTCATAGAGCTCTCCCCCATCTCTGGAATGCTTCTCCTCATCTCTGCCTGATGGCTTCTCTGTCTTCCGTGAATATCAGTTTAATTCTTATTTTCTACTAGAGATCTTCCTCACTCCTCACTCAAAAGTGAAGATATATGCATATATAGGTATCCCATAAAATCCAATTTAATTATATGGTATCTTTTATTTGAGATGTCTAAATATTGACTCATAGGTCCTCATAGCTTTCCTGTGTTAGGAAATGTTTCTATTTGATGGATTAATAATTATAATATTTAGCTTTTATACAACACTTTAGAATTTACAAAGTGCTCTCCATATATTATCTTATTTTATCCTTATAGCAACCCTAGGAGTTTTTGTTGCTGTTGTTCAGTCATTTCAATCCTGTCTGATTCTTTGTGACCCCTTTTAGGGTTTGGTTTTTTTTTTGGCAAAGAGATTGGGGTGGTTCTCCAGCTCATTTTACAGATGAGGAAACTGAGGCAAACAGGGTATGATTTGCCTGAGTCATATAGCTACTAAGTGTCAGAAGCCAGATTTATACTCATTTTCCTTATTCCAAACCCAGCACTCTATCCATCCTAGCTGCTTTAAATTGAGAAACTGAAGTATATGCATATTTGTTTTTACATATATATACATATATATATGTTCATGAACACACATCATGCACACAAATGCATACAGACACAGAAACACTTAGACTATTTGTTGAAAATCACCCCCAAAAATGTAAAGACAAAATTCCAAAACTTCTGTAAACACAAAGTACTTGAAATAGGAAAGTCTGATTAATTTCTGGTGATCTGCTTTTTTGTTATTTAACCTCAGGATTCACTTCACAATCTTGAAAACAAAGGACTTCACTGAACTCATTTTATAGTATTTGGTCAACACTGAAGACTGTTGATGTGTTACTGGCTCATTTCCTTTTTAAAAATACATCAGGGACTGATATGCAATGTTGCGTCAGGGAGTTTATTTGGAAGGGATGAAGACTAATTTATTTTGGGCTTTTACTGAAACATTTGCAGGGAAAAGTAGGGGCCATTTATAATAATAATATGCATCCATATATCCACATATGTAACGTGGTCATTCTTTTCATATTTGATGAACTAAATTTCTTTATCCTGATGGATATTCTATCTCTTAATGACAAAAAAAAATCACTTAAAGCATGTAAGTACCTTTCTTCTAAGATTATATCCAACTTATTCTGTATATATATTGTATTTTTATTTGCATGTTGTCTCTTTCTTGAGGTCCGAGATTCTTTTTGACTAGCTTTGTAATCCCAGTGCTTAGCATATCGTACACACCTAATTAAATGCTTATTGACTAAAAACTTTATTTGGTTGTCAAGGAAGTTCTTTTTTATAGGATTCTTGCCTTTGGCAGTTCATTTTGTGATATTGGGCAGGTCATTTTATTATTTATAAATATTTATGAGTATTATTTATAATTATTATTTAAACTATATTAGCAAAGTAACTTTATTATTTATATCAGAGTCCAAGTTTCAGGATATATCAGAATCCAAAATATGTAGATTGAGGGATTGGACTATTTGTCCATTTAAGGTCCTTTCCAGTTCTAGTATTATATATGTTAGTAAACATTTATTAAGTGCTATTATGTTTAGGCACTGTGCTAAGTACTGAAGATACAAAGAAAGGCAAAACACAATTCCAGCCTTCAAGGAACTTAAAATTTAATAGGAGAGATAACATGCAGATAACTATGAAGAAACAAGATATATGCAGGATAAATTGGAAATTTAAAAACAAAAACAACAACAACAACAACAACAACAACAACAAAAAACAACGGGAGAAGGGAATAGAATTAAGAGTGACTCCGAAAGGCTTCCTATAGAGAGTAGGATTTTGGCTGGAACATGAAGGAAGCCAGGGAAACCAGAAAATAGATATAAGGAGGGAGAGGATTCCAGGTTTGAAAATGGAGTTTCTTGTTAGAGGGATAACAAGGAGGGTATTATAATTGCATTGAGAAGTATATGAGACTCAGTAAGGTATAAGAAGACTAGAAAGTTTTTTTTTTTTAATTAAAGTTTTTTATTTGCAAAACATATGCATGGGTAATTTTTCAACATTGACCCTTGCAAAGCTTTCTGCTACAAATTTTTCCCTCCTTCCCCCCGCAGCCTCCTCTAGATGGGAGGTAGTCTAATACATGTTAATTATAGGACTAGAAAGTTGAAAGGCTGTGAATATCAAACAAGATTTTATACTTAATTCAGATAGTGATAGGGATCCACTGGAGTTTATTGAGGAGGAAAGTGACTCTGCTTTAGGAAGATTACTTATTAGCTGAGTGAGGGATGGCCTAGAAAGGGAAGAGGCTTGTATTAGGGAGATCAACCAGAAGGGTAGGGTCAATAAATAGTCCAGACATGAGGTAAACCAGGGTGCTTTTAATGTTAGATGAGACAAAGTGCAATCATCTTATGTAATTCTTTCATTTTTAATATTTAGAAAACTCAGATATAGACAGTTGAAGTGATTTGCCCAGTTAAATAAGGTTTGATCTCAAACAGGGAGTTAGGACCAAAAACTTTAGGAAGAATCTGGAATTACTGAAATTAATATGGCAAAAGGCAAATAAATTAAGCAATTCAGCATTTATTAAGTGCCTACTATATGTAAGAAGTTATGAAAAGTCCTGGGAACATAGAGAAGAAAGAAGCAGCCTCTTCCTTCTAGGAGTTTATCATCTGCTGGGGAGCAGTCCTGGTCAAAGGCAAGTAGGGTTCAGATGACCTCAAGGTCCTTTCCAGTTTTAAGTTTATTTTCAACTGCAATTGCTCAAATTCTGACTTGGTGCAAAGAGTAGAAATCTTTTAGGGCTGGCAAAATTCAAGTAATGAAAGGATCTAAGAGGAAGATATTATATTTAGTAATGCTGGTATTCTGTATAATGGTCAGTCTGTGAAGTTAGTGATTCATTGAAGATGGAAGGAGGGGAGAATATTTCAGGCACATGCACACACACACACATGCAAACACACACAAACACACACTCATTCCTTGTTAACTTTCCCTTTCTCTTGTGAGTTTAATTTGAAGATTCTTGTAATTGAGCCATCCCTTTCTAACACATTCAGAGGAAAAGCAAGCCATTTCCAGGAGAATCAAATCAGCAGCACAGTGAAGCAAAATTGATTCCAAATGAGCCTTAATCTACAGACATTCTGCTCATCTATAAATTCTGGACATTGACCAAAGAGCTTTCTTTGGGAGATGCCAAAGGGCTTTTCCCTCACTTAATGGCAGAAAGATTAGCTTCCTATACTATGGCATGGAAATTCAATCAGGGAAAATGGTCATCCTGATATTTTTATGTGGGGGTGGAGGGTAGGAGCTCAGAAGTGAATAGCTTCATTTTACTAGAACCCTTAAGGAAAAGTCTTTGATAAGTCTTGTCTTCTCAGGACCTGGAATGCTATCCCTCCTCTTGGAATGAATTCCTACATCCTTTCCCTTCAACCCAAAGTTCCAACTTCCTCCTGAGGCTTCTCTCCTTCACCCTTCCCCTCTCACCAATTACTGTGAATGCATTTTATATTTATCTGTATACATGGTGTTTTCCCATACTAGAAGGTCAATTTCTTGAGGGCAGACACTTTTTTCCATTTTAATTTTTAAATCCCCAGCATCTAGTGCTGTGTCTAGAATACAGAATAATAGATGTGAAGACAGAAGAGATGTTAGAAGCCATCTTAGTACAGCCTCATTTTACAGATGAGGAAATTAAATTTCTGGGAAGTTTCATGACTTGCCCAAAGTCATACACATATAATAAGTAACAGAGACAGAATTTGGACTGAGGTTTTCTGACTCCAGAACCAGTGTGTGTGCAATACTTCATAGATGAGGTATTTTTTTTAAATTGTCTTTTTTTTTTCTTTTTGCTGAGGCAATTGGAGTTAAGTGACTTGCCCAAGGTCACACAGCTAGGAAGTGTCTGAGACCAGATTTGAACTCAAATCCTCCTGACTTCAGGGCTGGTGCTCTAACCACTGTGCCACCTAGCTGCCCCCCCTTTTTAATTTTCAAAATACATACAAAGATGGTTTTCTGCATTCACCCTTGTAAAACCTTGTGTTCCAATTTTTTCTCCCTCTCTTACCCCACAAATAGCAAGTAATCCAATATCACTTAAATTTATGTAATTCTTCTAAACATATCCTCACATTTATCATGCTGCACAAGAAAAATCAGCTCAAAAGGAGAAAAAATGAAAAAGAAAAAAGCAAGGAAACAACAGCAAAAGAAGGTGTAAATACTATTTTGTGATCCATGGTCAGTTGAGGTTTTTTTAAAACAGAGATCCAAGACTACTCCCCACTTTGGCAATACTGCTTAATAGGCCCAGGCAGTCATTTAACTTCTAGATACCCCCACCTGTAGAGTAGGTGCCCATCTTCATTAGGAGGCATTTCTTTATTTATAAGAAAACTCCTACACTAATCAAATCAAAAGTCTGATCCAAAAATACTTAATAAATACGTGCTGAATTAAAGTGTCTGAAAAAAAGTCTCTGTAGGAATAAATGCCAGATTATGTTTTCTGTGACTTTTTATAAAGGAAACTGAAGTTTAAAGAATTAGAGAGACTCACTGAAGAATATAATTGTCAGAGACAGGATTTAAATCTATGTCTCTTCTAACTGCCAATTTAGCATATTTTACTTCAAAATACTGTTCTTTTGTGGCATCTTGGTCCATATCAAGCAGGTTTCAGAATCAAGGAGCTCTGAGTTCAAATCATGCTTTAAACACATTGGTTATGTGACCTCATCTGTTTTCTGAGTCTAGACCTGTCTTGCCCAGGTAGAGGGAGTTTCCTTATTCGGGAATTCCCCTCTGCTAAAGAAGTGACGTATCAGGTCCTCATCCCTAACAGTGCCAAACACCAAAGGAGGTTTGAAAGCGCTCTCAAGAGGTAGATAGGAGAGGATTTATTCCTCTCTACATTCTTGGCAGTAAACATCAACACTCAATATCTTTTTGGAATAAAAAGCCCTGCCTCTGGACAAAATAAAAGGAATAAGCCCTCATCATTCCATGGTGACTGAATTGTATATCTATATTTTTTCCAGTGGTACTCATTTCACTGAACTTGTTGAAACAAGGGCATCTCCTTTGTCTGGAACTGTTTGTTTTCTTATCATTTGTGCTTTGATTTTAAGAGAAGATAATGGCTCACATAAATGGGTATTTCATTCAAAGCTAGGCATATTACTAGTGTATTTTCCTTTTTGGAAAACTGGAATTTCAGGCTTTGTTAGCAGGGGTATTGTCAACTGTCTCCCCCTTCCCCACAAAAAAGCAAAAACTGAACCAGTGCATTTCCACTCTGGCTGGAGGCTCCCACAGGGTCCCAGGAAAGAAAAGCATTGGGGGGGGGGGGTTACTGGGGGTGGGGAAGGAACATTCTAAACAACTCTGGGACTTTCATGATGTCATCTCTTGCTAAAGATGGGGGGGGGTACGGGAAAGAATCCTAGAGTCAAGAGTTGAGGATTCTAACAAGAGATTCAGAGTCATAAACCATCTGAGCTGGAAAGGACTCTTAGAAACAGTTTAATCCAAATGCTTCTTTTTTTGTAGATGAGTAAACTGAAGTCCAGGGCTAATCCATTAGTTCAGCTCTCTCTTTGTCCTCTTTTCATCAAAGCCCAATCTGTTAATCAATGATTTCTTCCTTCATAAAGGTGCTTTAGTCAAGTGAGGATCCTTTATCAGTCTATTGGGTGTGCAAGGTCACAGAGATATTCTTTCATCAGCATCACGAAGCTGCCTGGACCATGGTACCAACCCATTCTTTATCTTCCCCTGAAGCAGCTGATGTCTGACTCAGCAGTTGGACTAAGATTGGCTTCAGCTGAGTCCTTGTGGGGGTCTGAATGACAGCTACAGGAAGTAGAGCCAGCACTCTCAGGCTGTGCCAGGATGGAAAAGGGTAGTCCTGGATTTCTGGGGAAAAAAAAAACAAGCAAACCGCATATAATTCCAGCACAGGAGCCCCAGTTGTCCTTAGCACCTTCCCCTTTGTAAGCCTTTTAGCATAGTGTAAGCATGCGAGCAGCAGCCTCTGTGGTCCAACCCACTGAGGCAATAGGCTCTGCATAAGGTGTTCTGTGCATTTTCCCTCCATCCAAGGAACTCAACAGAACAATTTTTTACTAGAGGTATTGAGTGGAGGTGGAATGAACAGTGGATGTGGCAACTCTTGGTTTGAATCCCTGCCAGACCTATGTGATTTCAAGCATGTCACCAATCTATTTGGGATTTTGCTTCCTATCTGTAAAATGGAGGGCTTATTTAGATTTCTAAACTTGTGTCCTGCTTTTAATCCTATAATCCCCCGGTAGAGGAGGGAAAAGGGATCTGAGATGAAATGAGTTGCCCAGTAATTCATAATAAGAAAAACTTAAGGAATTGACCTCATTCCCCAAATTGTCCAGAAAAATCTAAGGAAGTATAGTCTGGAGGAAGCATGTTGAATGAATGATAGGCAAAGGAGAAAAAACTCAATTCATAAGCATTTATTAAACATTTAACTATGTGCCAGGTCCTAGAGAATGAGTGTTCAATGTGAAGGGAAGGGATGAGAAAGAGAACAAGTATTTAAGTACCTACCACATGCCAGGATCTGTGCAAGCACTTTACAAATATTATCTCATTTGATCCATACCATAGCCCTGGGAGATAGTTTCTATTAGAATCCCCATTTTACAGGTGACAAAAATGAGACAGAACTTAAGAATCTTGTCCAGGGTCACACAGCTACTATGTATCTGTAGCTAGATTAAAACTCATCTTTTTTTCCTGACTCCAGGCTCAGCACACTAGCCACTGCACCACTCAGCTGTTTCAAGGAGCTGTGAGCATTTACACTTCAGAACCTGAGCTGCAAAGCAGGCCTTGATTTATTGTTTCGATGCTTGTCTAGACTTAAGAAAGTGATGAAGAAAAATGTTAACAATGTAGATTAAACTTAAAAGTGTGTCCTGCTTACCTTTTGTTTATCAGAGACCTGGATGTTAATCATTTACTATCATACCCCTGGATAATGAATATGGTAGTTAGACTGGGATTGAGTCATTGGTCTGGGGCCATGATGTTAAACTCAAATAGAAATCAGGGTCATTAATTCCTACATAAGGATCCCTGTCTGCTGTATTTATTTTGGTGATTTTTTTCCTAATTACATTTTAATCTGGTTCCTATAGTAAGAGAGTGCCAGTTCTAGGTGTTTGATACTTTTGTTCTGACATTGCTATTCCTAGGACTTTTGAGGTTACCTGAGCAGCTTTTGATCAAGCCACAACTTTTGCTGCCTGCCCCAAGGAATTTATAATCTAGGAAAGGTGAAACTCTACCTGATCTTTGTCCCTTACTTCAGGCTCTGACTGACTCCATCAATTAGGTTGAGTCCTGCTTGTGCTTAGAAAGCTAGATGTTCAGTAATTCAATAATGTCCCACTCACTCTTTGTGACTCTGTAGACCACAGTGTGCCAATATTGTCCATGAAGTTTTATTGGCAAATAAACTAAAGAAATTTGCCATTTCCTTCTCCAGCTCATTTTACAGATGAGGAAACTGAAGTAAACAGCATTAAGTGACTTGCCCAGAATCACACAGCTAGTAGGTATCTGAGGCTAGATGCGAACTCATGAATATGAGTCTTCCTGACTTCAAGTCCTGGAGCTCTATCCACTTTAAAACTCAACTGCTTCCGAGAACTAAATGTCACACCAAGCAGAAGCAGTTACCTTGAGGAGATCAGCAGCCCTGAGAGATAAAGCCAATGGCATTTTTTTTTTTAAATGATGGCTCCCTGATGGGATGTGAGAAAAGATTTGCAAAGTCCTCTGGAGTCCACCTGAAATATGAAGCACTCTTCTTGAGGAACTGGGGGACACAGATGGAGTTACAGAGATACAGGATGAGAATGAGAGAGGCATAGAGGTGCAAAAATGAAGAGATAAAGATAGGAGGAAGAGAATATATCAGGGAGGGAGGAAGGGAGGGAGAGATGGTATGAATTTTTTTTTTTTTTTTTGGTTGTAAGTCAGAGGACTCTGAGAAAGCCCATTCTCAGGCCAGCCCTTTGTTGTCACAACTTTCCAGTGGAAAGAATTTCAATGAAACTTTAAGGACCATCAAGATACTTGTTTCTCAAGTCCTTGGCTCCTGCCTTGAAGATTTTTTTAATACATGTCCAGCCTTTCCATGCTCCTCTGGTCTCTGGGCACAATTCTGGTGAGAGGAACAAGGACTTAAGGACCCAGAGAGGAAGGCTTTGTGGGATAGTGTCCCTGTTTGCTGCCCAGATGATCTCATGGAGTATGAATGCTTATCCCTGGCAAGCCAAGCCAAGCTTCCTCATCACTCCCCACCCAACACTCCACTGACCTGCACACCAAAAAGCCAGCATTCACAAGGAAAGAGCATTGTGTAAGAGGAACTGCAACTCGGAAACAGGGGAATTACCCTCCTCACACAAAAGAAATGCTTATGAAGGAATTATGAAATGAAGAAATCTGACATAACCCACATTTTTGAATCAGGTTCTTGGCAGGCAAGATGTTAAGTAACAAGGTAGAGACCTGTTCAATAACGAGTCTTGTTACACAAGGGACTCATTCTTTTCTCAGAGTGCTGCTTTTAACCAATTCACTCCTGCTTTGTTATCTTAACAGCATGAGGTCGTCAAGACCTAGACAGAGAAAGTTGGACTGTGACAAATTTGCTGTTTGTGGCAAACCCAGAGAGCCCAGAATTAAAGCACCAAGACCATGTACTAAAGAGACAGCCCCTTGAGCTTTGCATGTAACCTGAACTGCCAGCTCTGTCATTCATATTTTTCTCTCCCCATCATCTTCTTAGTGAGTAATATAGTCCAGTGGCATGGAGTTAGGAAGATTTGAGTTCATATTCTGCTCAGATACTTATTAGCTGTATGATCCTGACAAATCAGTTAACTTCTCTTGAACTTAATTTCTTCTTCTGCAAAATGGGGATGGCAACAACACCTACCTCACAGGATTTTGTTTAAGGATTATGTGTGTATGTGTATATCATAAATAATAATATATGATATAACATATAATATAATATAAACACCTATAGTACACATATAGGCACTTGACAAAATTTAAAGCCTCATGTAAATTCTAGTTACTATTATGATTGCTAACTCCCCTGAACCTCAATTTCCTTACCTGTAAAATGAAACAGTTGGATAAGGTGGCCTCTCAAGTTTCCCTTCCAGTTTTAAATCTATGGTTTTATGATCCTGAACCTCCTTAAACTTTGTCTCTTCTGTTTGGGATATCTGCCCTTTGATTTAGCTCACTTTACATATTGCTGGCAACCTATCAGTTCTAGATATATAGGACATGAGTGTATTCTCTTCCTGATGTCAAGCAATGGGCTGAGGTAGAAAGAGACTTTATGTGACAGGAGTCAGAAAAATTACATTATTGTCCCAATTCTATCATAGCTTTGGATGTGATCTTGGACCAGTCACTTCACTTTGCCGATGTTCAATTTCCTGACCTTTCTGGTGAGGATGACTGGCTTACCTACCTTATAGGGCTATGGAAAGGCTTTGGTGTAGAGTCAAAGGTATTACTTCTGAACACAAACAATTGAATTTTAAAGTCTGGTTCTCTGTGATTTTGTACAAGTTACCTAAAATCACTGGGTCTCAGTTTCCTCATCACTAAAATCATGGTATTAGACTTGACAAATTTTGAGGTCCCTTTCAAGCCTAAATCAATAATCCTATAATCTTATGCTTGCATATATCAAAATGCTTTGAAATGGAAATTATGCTATAGTATTGCAGTAAAATTAATGAAGTCAAGTCTTTTGAGGTAGTTCCCAGATCTTGCACAATTCAACACTGGAAGGATCCAGCATGGGCATAGAATTAAAACAGGAAGGGTTTATCATACTAGAAATGGGTATGATCCTGTCCCTATATATAGGTGAGGTAGAAAATTATCTAAGTATACCTAAGTATCATGATTTAAGAGGTACTGAAAAGTCTTCTTTTCCCCAAAATATTTATACTCTCCCCATTACCTTTCACTCTGTTCCCCTCAATGTGCTCAGTGATTCTGTGTAATTGGCCCCCTTATAGATCCTCAAACAAATACATTTCAATCTCCATTCATTTTTACTGACTGTCCCTCATGTCTAGAATCCTCTCCCTTCTCATCTCCACCTTCTGGCTTCCCTGACTTCTTGTAAGCCTTCTCTCAAACTTCACCTTCTATAAGAAGCTTTCTTCAGATTATCTTCACTTAAATATTGTATATATTTTGTTTGTACTTAACCCTTGTTGCCATAATTTACTCACCTGTAAAAATGAGTTGGATGAGAAAATGGCAAACCACTCCAGCATACTTAACTCTATTTGCCTCAGTTTTCTCATCTGTAAAATGAGCTGGAGAAGGAAATAGCAAACCATTCAGTATCTTTGCCAAGAAAACCCCAAATTAAGTGAAGAATCAGACCCAACTGAAAACGATTGAACAACAATAACAAATATGTAGCTGTTAGCATGTTTGAGCTCTTTGGCAATGCTTTGTGCCTTTCTATGTATCTCCAGCACTTAGCACAGTGTCTAGTAGTGTAAGCACTTAACAAATTGCTTGTTAACTTGACAAACCATTTTCCTGCCAGTAAATCAGAAATCCTTAGAGTAACTTCTTTGTGGTCCAAGATCTTGCCCCTGGAAGGTTCTGTTACAATGCATTTAGTGCTTAAACTAAATTTTCTCACATTGGGATAGTCAAGTTTATCAGATAAGCTTAGCAGCATTAATGGAGAAGTATCCTAAGATGATGGAAGCCAGGACAGATCATTTATAATTTGAGTCAGAGATGGGAAGATCAGGAAGGAAGGGAAAGAATATGGAATATGGTTGAGGAGGAAGCATATGAATGGGGAAAGGTGGGGACAAAACAAAATTAATGTAAAGGGAGGAAAGGATAGTGATGGGGAATTTCCAAAGCTTCCAATTCATCCTACCATGCTTTCAACTTGAAAGAGACACCAGGGACCTTCTAGTTCAATGCATAATTAAAAGAATTTCCTCTGCTATGAACCTGACAAGTATTATTTCACTTGAGACGTTTATTGGCTGTATCAGCCTGGGCAAATCTTAATTTCTCAATGCCCAGTTTCCCCATCTAGTTTTGTTTTGTTTTATTCCCAGACTGGAACAGTGGGCACTAATGGGACAGATCTCACTATTGATTGGTACAGGAACTTTGACCAGCTCCACTTTTGATCTCTATCAGTTCACATCCCCATCTCCCCCACTTCTGGGAAATCACTATATTGAAACTTACTCAGGGTAGACACTGGATAATTTTATTTTA
Organism: Myrmecobius fasciatus; assembly: GCA_023553655.1. Classification (NCBI taxonomy): domain Eukaryota; kingdom Metazoa; phylum Chordata; class Mammalia; order Dasyuromorphia; family Myrmecobiidae; genus Myrmecobius; species Myrmecobius fasciatus. The sequence continues at coordinate 170,058 of JAJPUD010004048.1, forward strand.
CTGTAGCTCAAGGACCATCTAAGTTGGTCATTTTCTTCCAGTTCATTTTACAATGGATAGAATGTCAGTTCTGGAGTCAGGAATTCTTGAATTCAAATCTGGTTTCAGATATTAACTATGTGACAGAGGGCAAGTGAGACAGCAAACCCCTTCAGTATCTTTGCAAAGAAAATCCCAAATGGGGTCATGGAGAGTTGGACATGACTGAAACAATTGAACAATATTGTAATTCAGAACTCCCAAGTTTGAGAGATCCACTAGCCTCCTCCTTGCAGGTCTTACAGCTGGGTGCCTCACTGTAACCAATTCCACATTTGTAAAATGTCCATCAAGGTCCCTTTCAGCTCTAATCTAATGATCCTATTGCTTTCGAACCTCTGCTTGGAGACCTCTAATGAGAGGTATTCCCAATGTTTCATTTAATCTCCTTCACATTTCTGTATGATCTACCCTTATTCCCAGAAGGTTAGGAAACCCTCTCTTTCTCCTTAATGTGTCCTGCATTTCATTTTGTTAAGTATGAGTTTTTTTTTTAAAAACTTAAACCTACTTCTTTATTCAGAAGCTTTCTCTCCACATGGTGGAAAATATGCCAAGGTAAAGGGATTTCTGTCTTCATAGAATTATGGCTTTATTTCAGGCTGAGAGGTGTATATTCTTCAGGCTAGATTAGCTCTCAATCTTGAAAATGAGATCCTAGGCTCCCTTGAGTGGACTCCACAAAAGTCTGATAAGCTGGGGAAGTTTTTAACAAGAGTCTGGCTTAGGCGTGTTAGAAGTCTACATCAGAACAGTAATTGAATAAAATAATTGTGCTCCCTCTCTTGGCCTCCCAAATCATGAGTAACACCATAGGCAGGCAGCATAATGAATGGAAAGACTTTCACTGGAGAACATGTCAGGCTGTGGAGTTTGCAGGTTTCAAAGTGCTTTCACTTGTGGGCACCTTGCCAGAAGCAAGGAAAATACCTGGATAATTAGATGTTGGATTATCAGCCAAATATCCCCCCTCCCCCTTCTCCCCACAATACACAATTCTGAAACTCAAATTTGTCTCCAAGTTATCCATTTTGTGACCACAGAATTTCAGAGAAAGCCTTTGAGGAAGGGGGGAGAGGGGGTAGGGTGTGTGCAGAGGAAAATCCCAATGATAGTCTGTTATTGATACTGTTCTTGTTTCTTTGTTTCTTCAAATTACTTGGACCCTGAGGATACTGAAGACCTAGATGAGTAGTTCTGATTAGAGGTGGAGAGTGGACATCAGAGACTTCCTTTTAGATCTTTTATTTAAAGAGAAGATCCAGGATAGACACCTGTCTCATCACTTTTCACCTGGCTGCTGTATTGGAGTTTTCCATTAGCTTCAGAAACTCACATCTCAGGACTGCCCGTCCAATGGCCATTTTCTCCCTCTAATTGGAGAATTTGAAAGTTCGACATTATAGAGCTCTTCTCAGATCCTTTATTGAAGTAGGGAGCCCAGGACAGAAAACTCATCATTTCACATCTGAATATAGGGCCTTACCATGTCCTCATGAGGGGTACTTTCTGGTGTTTCCTTCTCCCTTTTCAGCTTCTTTGAATAAGTTATTTCTCCCATTAGGTTGTAAGATCTTTGAGGGCAGGACAGTCTTTTAAAAGTTATTATTATTATTATTATTATTTTGTATCTCCAGTGCTTAGCACAGTTCTGGTACATAGTAGGAACTTAATAATTGTTTATTGATTGATTGAACACCTCTGATCTTCTCCCAGACCTGGCTTATACTGAACAGTAACTTGTAGAGTTGGGATCTCTAAGTTGCCTTATGTCTTGTGGAGAATTCATGACTTTAGAGCGAAACACCTTTTGTGCTAAGGACTTCCTTCCTTCCTTCCTTCCTTCCTTCCTTCCTTCCTTCCTTCCTTCCTTCCTTCCTTCCTTCCTTCCTTCCTTCCTTCCTTCCTTCCTTCCTTCCTTCCTTCTTTCCTTCCTTCCTTCCTTCTTTCCTCCC
>JAJPUD010004048.1:172451-209496 GCA_023553655.1 Myrmecobius fasciatus
CCTTCCTTCCTTCCTTCCTTCCTTCCTTCCTTCCTTCCTTCCTTCCTTCCTTCCTTCCTTCCTTCCTCCCTCCCTCCCTTCCTTCCTTCCTTTTACTTTTCTTATGAAGTGTAGAATTTTAAAAGTGATGGGAATGCCCTAGAAGGGAACTCAGAAGCTCTACTCCAACTCCATCATAATATGAGGAAATTGAGTAGCATGAAAATTATGTATTTTTCCAAATGTCACTGGTGGTATCTGAACTCAGGTACCTTTGTTTCCTGAGTCAATTCTACTATGCTATTCTGACTCCAGAATCCAGCCCCTTTACTCCTTTTTTGTCTTCACCCATTCCAAGGACATATCTAAAGGATAAGTGTTTTTCTGGGTAAACTTACAACATTTTGGCAGACTTTTTCTTGGGAAAGAGATATAGAATAGAAATTAAAATTTATATATATTATATAAGTTCTGTCTTTATCTCTTTTTTCTTCCCTATGTCACTCTCTTTCTATTCCTCAATCTTTTTCTCCTCTCTCTGACTCTCACTGTCTCTATTTTTTCTCTCCATCTCTGTCTTTACCTGTCTCTTTGTCACCTTCTGTTTTTCTCTGTCTCCCTCCCTCTCCTCTTTCACTGTGTGTTCCTGTCTCTTTCACTTTGCCTCTTTGTCTCTCTCTGTTCCTCTCTCTGTCTTTCTCTTTCTCGCTGTTTCTGTCTCTCTGTCTCTTTGTCTCTATCTCTTTGTCTGTCTCTGTCTATCTCTTTGTCTCTGTCTCTGCTTTTCTCTGTCTCTGTCTCTGTTTCTTTCTCTGTTTGATTCTTTGTGTGTCTGTTTCTGTCCCTCTCTCTGTATGTCTCTGTGTCTCTGTTTCTGTTTCTGTCTCTGTCTCTTTCTTTCTCTCTGTTTCTTTGTTTCTCTGTGTCTGTCTCTCTTTGTGTCTGTCTCTCAGTCTCTGTCTCTCTGTTTTTTTTCTCTGTCTGATTCTTTGTCTGTCTCTCTCTTTCTCTCTATCTGTCTCTGTCTCTCTGTCTCTGTCTCTGTCTGTCTTTTTGTCTTTCTCTGTCTCTCTCTTTCTTTTTCTCTGTGTCTCTGCCTGTCTCTCTGTGTCGCTATCCCCCCCTCTCTTTCTCTCTCTTTTTCTCTGTCTCTGTCTCTCTGTCTTTCTCTGTCTCTGTCTGTCTATCTGTCTCTTTCTCTTCCTCTCTCCTTGCCCCCCCCATCTCTGTGTCTCTGACTGTCTCTTCTTTTAATTTGATTTGATTTGGTTTTGTCCACACATCCTCAAGGCCTTGCTCTTGGTAGACACTTAAATGCTCACTGAACTGCATTGACTCCCTCTAGGGGCAGCTTCTGGTGTTCCACAGTGCTACTATGCATATGATCAGCAATAGGGACTGGACCTGTGCATTTCTTTAGTGTAGGGAGGGAACTCCGGGTGTAGAAAGTACCTTTACCAATGCAGGAGAGGAAGGGAGGGGGAGGGCACCCTCTCTACATCCTAGGGTCTTAGAGGAAAATGCCAGAGCACTAAGAGGCTAAATGACTTTCCTAGACTCATCCAATGAGTAGATATGTGAGGTGGGACTTGACCTCTAATGTGATTTCCAACTAAATTCAGGACTGCAGTTTCCTGATAGATTCCAGTTAACAAGGGAATGGAATCAGCTTGGTAGGGCATGCAAGAGCTTGCAATGCACTGGAAAGTTTTTGGGAATCGATGGCCATCTCCATGCCAACATCTCAATTTGTCAAAATGGCAGAACATTCTAGAACTGGTTTTGGTAGAACTAAAATCATAGACATCCCAAAAGACTCCTGGAAGGCGCATGACAGCTCTAAGCAGGCTGAAACATGGAACAAAGGATATGTGTACAAAATGTGGCATAAAGATATTTGGGTCTCTGAATGCTACTGGAGCTCTTTTACCTGTCTACAACTTGAACTCTTCCTCCTCCTCTTTCTTCTCTTTCTTCTTGTTCTTGCTCTTGCTCTTCTTGTTCTTGCTCTTGTTCTTGTTCTTCCTCTTTTTCATACAATTAAAGCTTTCAAAGTATCAATTGTAGGATCTTCTCTCTAGGTACTTTAAGCCTCTGTTTTTCTGCTTTGCAGGGCTTATTCCATATATGAATTGCCTTTTAACATTGTACCTCACTCTCAAAACAATGATTTATTATGTGTCAAAGAAAATACTGTATCTTGGTGAGACCCTTCCCCCTGACCCTACAATCTATATCTTTTCTTTTTGTTCCTTTAAAAAAATTATATTTTTAATTTTTAAAAGATTTTTGAGATACATACTTTCTTCCTTCCCTCTCCCACTAATAAGGCAAGTAATATGAACCCAGGTTATATCCAAAATATCTCCTGTTATACTCTCCTACACTGTTACTGTTACTAGATTTCTGCCTTTGCTACTGTTTCCTTGAGTACATTTAGAAAGAATTTTTTCAGGTCTTTCTGTTGTCATTGTTTCTTTTGCTGTCTGAATTTATTCACTCCTCCTGCATGTCTATTGTTTGGAGTGTTCAAGAAGCAAATAATCTCTTCAGGTATAATTTTCTTTCTAAAAATGTTTTAGACTTCATTATTATTTAATATCTACCTTTTGTCCTCATGGCCAAGCTTAGATTTTCAGAACAGGTCATCTTGAGCTGCATCTTGAGCTCCAATGTTCCTTGGAAGACATTATTCCATTCCTTTTCCTTTTTAAAAATGGGTTCAGAATAGTGTGGTATTATTCAAATGTTCTTTCAATATTTGAAGATCTTTCTACTTATGGCTTGCACAATATGTTTCTGAAATGGATTATTAAATTTAAGCACTATGTGTCTTGGAGTTTATAGTCTTGCTTTGTTGATTTTATTGTTTTTCTTGGAGGCTATCTGTAAATTTGTTCAATTAGAACTTCATTATCTATGTTCAGAAACTCTAGGAAATTCTCATTTTTTATTTCCTTCATTATGGTGTTAAGATTTTTTATCCTATTGTGTTCTTCTGGGAAATCTATAATCCTTAGGTTGACTCTATTCATCCTGTCTTTGCAAAGTGAAAATATTTTCTTTTTCTTTTTTTCATATCTGGGTATTTGCATTCCTGATCTATTGTTTGTTTGTTCTTTCCTTCCTTCCTTTTTCTTCCTTCCTTCCTTCCTTCCTTCCTTCCTTCCTTCCTTCCTTCCTTCCTTCCTTCCTTCCTTCCTTCCTTCCTTCCTTCCTTCCTTCCTTCCTTCCTTTCTTTCTTTCTTTCTTTCTTTCTTTCTTTCTTTCTTTCTTTCTTTCTTTCTTTCTTTCTTTCTTTCTTTCTTTCTTTCTTTCTTTCTTTCTTTCTTTTCTTTCCTCTGTCTCTACCTTTCTCTTCCCTCCCTCTATCTCTGTCTCTGTCTCTTTCTGTCTCTTTTTCTTTCTTTCTTTATTTTTTATGGGGCTTGCCATTAGAGGTTCAGGTTTTTTTTATTCTTCCCATTGTTTGTTATATAGAAAAAAATTCTCACCTAATAATTCTTATTTCTTTTTAAAAACCAATTAGCAACAGCCTATTATGGTTCCATGTTCTCATAAAATTTCACAGAATTCTCTTTCTTTTTGTTTCTTTCTATCAGGTATAGAGTCATTTTTCTTCATTTTGTAGTACTTATTCATTGTACCTAATTTCATTTGCTAAATCTGGATGCCTTATTTCTTTCTGTTGCTACTGCTTTCTCTGTTGATTTCTCTGTTGTATTCAAGATCTTTGAGATTTCTTCTTCTTTTGACACTTTCAATCCTTTCCCCCAACCTTTATTTTCCTTATTACTCACTTCCTGACTCCTTCCCTTCTGACTGTGGTTTCTTTAGGGACTGGATCCCAAAACATCTTACACTCCTCCTATACTTGGATTCATGATTCATTAGCCTAGGTTTTTCTGTCCCAACTGATTTTTAGGTGTTCAGAATTGGCCCCAGCTGTATGTGGCAATCTCTCTTTCAGGCTTGGTAGATTGTGTACTGTTTCCCAAGTAACTGTGTTTTATCTTGATAACCTCTCCTTCTCCCATTATTCCTTAGTTCTCTGATATGCAATCAACAATTTAGAGTCTGCTTTCCCTTGCATTGACAATTCCAAGCTTTGCAGCAGTGGTGTTTCCAAGTTGTAGCCCCCAGCAGGCTTTTTCTTCTGAAGGACTGTGGCCAAGCTAGTTGTCAAAGCCCAAGATAATTTCCACAGACTGGGGCTGTGGTTTTTATCAAAGTGGAAAGAAAGAGGAGGGAACAAAGCATTGGGGAGGGTTTTGATATAAGACTATATTGTGTCTTTGAGTTTGCTTGTGTAGCCTCATTGCCAGTAACATGAAAAGTAGGGAAAGGGGTACTGAATGGACTCAGGGTTTTTGAACATCAATTCCTGAGATTGGTGTTTCTTTTTATTGTGTGTGTCCTGTAGCATGGAGGTAGCTGAAGTTGCTTTAAGTTTGCTGCATAATTTCTGTTTTGCAGAGGTTTTTTGTTTCTTTGTTTGTTTGTTTTGTTTTGCTTTGCTTTTTGCTGAGACAATTGGGGTTAAGTGACTTGCCCAGGGTCACACAGCTAGGAAGTGTTGAGTGTCTGATACCAGATTTGAACTCATGTCCTCCTGACTTCAGGGCTGGTGCTCTATCCACTGTGCCACCTTGTTTTGCAGTGCTTTAAGCAATTGTGAGAATCAAAGAATATTTCTAGCCTGCTATCTTGTTGCCCATGTCACCCAGAACCTGTTCTTTCCAATCAAGTCAACAGGCATTTGTTAAGTGCTTATTGTGTTCTAAGTATTGGACTAAGTACCTAGGGATATTAAAAAAAGATTTTAAAAAATTCCCTGTTCTGAAGGAGCTCACAATCTAATGAGAACTTGAGGTAACTTTTCACATCTCAAGACATTTTGATCTGAGACATGGTCAACTCTGCTTTCCACAAATACTGTAGAACTTTCAGAAATACTTAACTATTAACAACACATATGACTGTGGAAAGAGACAATCTTTTAGTCTCAGTTTCCTCATTTATGAAATGAAGGCCTTAATAGACTTGAAAGTGACACTATATCTCGAGCTCAAAGAGAGCACAGAGGCTATCTAGTACAGTCAACCCCTTTTTACAGATGAAGAAACTGAGGTCCCCCAAAGTTATGTGATTGTCTAAGTTTACTCAGGGGTAAAATGTCAGAGAAGAAATTTGAACTCAAATCCTCTGAGTATAGTCAATGCTTTTCCTATTATACTACATTCTTTCTTTAAAAATAATAAAAAAAAAATTAGCTACCATTTACATATCACTTTAAGGTTTGCAAAGTGTTTTTCATCTGTTGCTTCACAAAAAAACTTATGAGCTAGGTGCTATTATTATTTTCATTTTTACCAATGAGAAAACTAAGGCTAAGAGAGTTCAAGTGATTTGTCCAGGGTGACACAACTAGTAAGTGCTTGAAGTAAGAGGAAATAGGATCTGACTCATTTGTTTTGTACATTTTTTGAATGGTTAATTTAGTTTTTTATGATATCACTCAATTGATACCAACAGTACTTTTATGGTGACTGGTAATTGCATGCATGATCCTTTTTTTTTTTTGGTTGAGGTAATTGGGGTCTTGCCCAAGGTCACACAGCTAGGAAGTGTTAAACGTCTAAGGCCAGATTTGAACTCAGGTCTTCTGACTTCAGGGCTTGTATTCTATCCACTGTGCCACCTAGCTGCCCAGCATGTGTGATCTTTAGCTTACAGAAAGCAATAGAATTTGTCTTTCATGTGCTTGGAAAATAGTAATAGCAGAATGATTGCATGTTAATGCTTTAAGTGAATACAGTTGGTGATCATATCCAGAAAACATTGTCTAAAAGCTACTTGCTTACAAACATAGTCTGTGATATTGTTGTCACCAGTGGTAGTGACTGATTGTCCCATTTCAGATTTTTAGTTCAATAGTATTATGCAATGGTTCTGTGCAAATAAATAGTACTTGGGCAATTAGGTGGTATAGTGGATAGAACTCCAGGGCCTGGAGTCAGGAAGACTCATCTTCATGATGGCCTTTGATCCTTACTAGCTATGTGACTTTGGACAAATCACTTCACCCTGTTTGCCTCAGTTTCCTCTTTTATAAAATGAGCTGGAGAAGGAAATGGCAAATCACTCCAGTATCTTGGCTAAGAAAACCCCAAATGGGGTCAGAGAGAGTTGGATGTGACTGAAAACAACTGAGCAACAACAACTATGCAGTTACCTTACTTCTGCAGCCTCCAAGCTGATCAATCATAGAATCCATCAAATCAGAAGTTTAGAAGGGAGCTCAACATACATCTAGTTCAACCTATACTTGAGGAAGATTTCCCTTTCAAGAAATGCTTACCTACCCTCTATTCAAGGACCACCAATACTAGGAAACCCTTCACCTCTGGAAGCAACTCATTCTACTTTTGGACAGCTCTTCTTGCTGAGAAAATATTCCTCATATTGAGCCAAAATCTGTATTTTGTTTTATTGTTATTCATTCTTCCACTAAATTTAATTCTGCCCTCTGGGACCAAGAAGAGCAAATTTAATTCTTCTTCCACATAACAACCCTTCAAATGTTTGAAGATGATCATCATGCTTTCCAACCTCCAAATTTTCTCTTTTCAGTCTGAACAGCTCAGATCTTAAACCAGCCCTTATGTAATTATAATACACTCTTCTAACTCAATTGGATGGATGGGGAAAAGGCAATATGATGTGGTGGCTGGGTCTCTGGGCATGTAGTCAGGAGAACTGGGTTTGAAACATATTAGCTTTGACATTGGATAAGACATTTAAATTCATAAAGTCTCATGTTCCTTAAAGTAAAATGAGTAAACTATGATAATGATGATGATGATGACAAATAGATAGATAGAAAGATAGATAGATAGAGATAGATAACATTTATATAGAATTTGAGGCTTGTAGAGTATAAATATTAACCCCTTTTATTCTCATGACAACCCTGGAAGGTAGAAGCTATTATTACCCTCATTTTATAGACGAAGAAACAAAGGCAAAGTGATTTAAACAGAGTCATACAGGTAGGAAATATCTGAGGCAGCATTTGAATTCAGGTGTTCTTGACTCCATATCCAACAGTACCCACTGTGCCATCTAGTTGCCTCTATTTACCTCACCTAGTTGTGGCACAAAAGTATTTTTGAAAACTTTAAAATTCTTTATGAATGTGATAATCATCCTCTTTTTTCATCTTTCTTCTGCCTAGTACTCTCTTGGTTCTCCTTTTATCTAGCTGATAGCTCCTTTTCTTTCTCCTTTGCTGGATTTTCCTCCAGGTTATATGTACTAATTGAGAGTAGTATCCCAAGAAACTCTGTCCTGGGACCTGTTCTCTTCACCCTATGCCACTTCACTTACTGATCTCATCAGCTTTCGTGGATTTAATTACTATTTTTATACTCATTCTTTTTTTCCTGAGGCAATTAGGGTTAAGTGACTTGATCACACAGCTAGGAAGTGTTAAGTGTCCAAAACTAGATTTGAACTCAGGTCCTCCTGACTTTAGGGCTGGTGTTCTATCCACTGAGCTAGGTTCCCCATGCTGATTTCTCACATTAGACTATCCTGCCTCAAACTTTCTGCTGACCTACAATCTTGCATCTCGAATTGCTTTTCAGGACTTAATGTCCAGTAGACATTTTAACCTCAATATATCCAAAATAAAATGCATTATCTCTGCCCCCAGTCTCTTCCCATCCCCCATCTTTCCTTTTCCTGTAAGAGGGCAACACCATCTTCTTAATCCTTCACAATCTAGGGGGCATCTTAGATTCCTTACTATCTCTCAATCCATATCCAAGTTTTTGCTGAGATCTGTTGATCTTACCTTTCAACATCCCTTGAATATGCCTCTTTTTTCCTTGGATGCTGCCATCATTCTAGTATAGGATCTTATCATCTTGCACCTAGATTTCAGCAATAGCCTGCTGGTGGATCCACCTGCCTCAAATGTCTCCCCACTCCAATTTATCCTTCATTAAGCCACTAGAGTGATTTTCTTAAAGTAGACATTACCCCTCTTCACCAATAAACTCCAGTGTCTCCCTATTGCTTCCAGGATCAAATACAAAATGCTTTGTTTGACAATCAAAACCCTTCATAAGCTAGCCTCTTCCTAATTTTCCAATCTTCTTACACTTTACTCTTGTATACATGTACTCTTTGATTCGGTGACATTGACCTCCTGGTTGTTCTATATGCAAGACCTCCACTTCTTAGCTCCAGGCATTTTCTCATCTGTCCTCCATGCCTAGAATAGAGATTCTCCCTCCTCCACTCAGATTACTGACCTTTCTTCCTTTAAGTCCCAAATAAAATCCTATCTCTTTCTGGAAGCCTTTCTTAATTATAGAGCTTTCCTTCTGTTAATGATTTCTTATATATCTTTTATATAGCTTGCTTTGCATATATTTTTGGCATGTTTTCTTACCCATTAGATCGTAAACTCCTTGAGGACAAGGTCTGCCTTTTGCCTCTTTTTGTGTCCCCAGTTCTTAGCACAGTGGCTGGCGCATAGTAAGTGCTTAATAAATGCTTCTTTCTTTTTCTTCATCCTTGAAATTACTTTATATTACATTATTTTGTATTCATTTCTTTCTCTCTATGTACATATATGTATATATATATATACATACACACAAACATATTGTTTCTCTCAGTTGTTTTGTCATTTAGTTGTTTAGTTATATCTGACTCTTCATAACCCCTTGAACCCTAGCCTACCATTCTGATGTCACATCTTTTAGAATTTTAATATGCTACATAGGACAAAAATACTGGAGTGGTTTTCTATTTCCTTCTCCATTGGATCATCTTTTATCAGAGCTCTCCATTATGAAATGTCCATCTTGGGTAACCCTGCATGGCATAGTTCATAGTTTGATTGAGTTACACAACTCTTCTGTAATGATCTAGGAGGAGTTTCCCTTAGTAACTTTTAATAATAATAATAATAAATAACAATGCTTTAAGCATGACAAAATAACTTTGTATATATGATCTCATTTGATTGTTGACAACAACTCTGTGAGGTGAATACTATTATTATTCCCATTTTATTGATAAGAAAGCTGAGGCAAATGGAGGTTTCATCATTTGCCCAGGTTCATATAAGTGTCTGAGGTAGGATTTAACTCAGATCTTCTTGAATCCAAATCTAACCCTCTACTTACTCCATCAGTGGCTTCTTATTTAAATTTCTCCAGAGTGTGGGGAGTAATTTCCTTTTGGTATTTGTATCCCATGTGCCTAACATAGGGCCTTGAACATAGTAGGTGCTTAATAAGGGCTGGTGGAGTGAATGTAATAGCCCCATCCTCTCATATTGTATTTGTACAAGTTGTGATTCAAGTATAAGACTTTACTTTTATCAGCAATAAAATTTATATCATTAGATTTGGACTATTATTCTAGCCTTTGAGTTTGTTTGTTTGTTTTGGCAGGTCCCTTGTTCTACAATCCAACATACTATCATACCTCTCAGATTTGTGTCATTCAAAAATCTGAATTTTGAAAAGAAAATGCTGAACAGACTAGGATTAAAGACAGAGGTTTTAAGATTTCCATTAGAGAACTCCATTCCATAAACTTATCCCCATACTTCCAATCAGGATCAATGAAAACATTTCATTGGGCCTAATCATCTACTTTCCAAATCTTCCTTTTTATCTTTTTGTCCAAACGTTTTAGATTTATCTATACAGATATTCTGAAGGAGGATCAAATGATTTAGTAGAAGATATGGTCTATTTGTGTCTTTTGTAGTTCTAGTTCAGAATATACTTTCTGCCATCTTTGAATGAACTGAAAGAAAATAACCACAGAATACCAGTGCATGCTATGAATTGGAGAGCAGACCTACACTTCTTGAACATGCTTGTTTTTAGGAGTAGGCCCTCATTATCCTGTCCCCCATTTTATCCATTATAATTTTTTTCTATTGTGCCTCACAATTAGAGTTTTCAATACATGAAGAAAACATTTAGAATAGAAATAGTACCCTGTGTAGCATAAATTCCTTTGGTATCCTATAGTCTAATCTTATATAACCTGTCTCCTTCTGACTATTCTCCTACTCATTTGCCCTGTCATATTATCTCCATGTCTTCCCCCCTAGTTAGATGATGACTGCTTTGAGAAGCCATTTGAGACAGAAAGGGAGAGGTTGGGATCTCATACAGTTGTAGTAAGAACAGAGCTGGGGATTATTATTGTAATTGGAGCTAAATCCCATGAATGGATTTTGCAGAGATGATGGGCTGCATTCTAGCTTCCCATCTCTTGATTGGTTTGCCATGCATTTTTGGAATCATACCACATGCACCCCTCCAGGAGGCTCCAGGTCTCTACTATGAAGATCACTAATATAATCCAATCTCCCCATTTCACAGATCATGAAACCAAAGAATTTTGCTAGGAAGTGAAATGTAGTGATTCAGCAGCTAATTCAAAGAATTCACCTTCTCTTTTTTTAAAATTAAGGAAAGTATTTGCTCATATGCAGAGTAGAGGTCACTTGATAAAGGCAGAAGGGTGGGTTAACATCTCTTTTCAATGACTTTTGTTCCATACTTTTAAATGTGAAATGTATTCTCTTTGAGAAAGAAAAGAGGATAAAAGTAAGATTTAAGCAGTTTGTCTCCTCTTTGTTGTCAGCTTTCATCAGACTTGTGTGACTGCATAGAAAATTCATCAGCCAATTTGAATTTTTAAAAGACAGGTAAGGAAGGTGGAAGCAAGGGTAGGTCACTTCAGATGAATACAAAAGAGTAGCAAGGTCCTATAAGAATGCCAGGAATGTTTAAAGCCCAGAACTAGCCGAGGCTTGTGATGAATGCTAAGGACAATAAAAAAACGGATCTTTTCTTTAGCTATGTTGGGGGCAAGGGGAACATTAAAGAAGAGAGGGCTATTTGTCTCCCCTGGGGCAAGGAGAAAGAAACTCTTGAGCTTATACTCAGTTTTGCCTTGGATGGCCCAGCCCACACACCAGGCACATAGCATCAGAGGTCAGCAAGACTGTTCTGCATCTAGTGTGGTCATAAGAACCTCCAGCTGAGCCTTGGGAAAAAAGATCTGCAAACAGAACTACAGGATGGGAAATTTCTTGATAACTCTGCCATCCGATAAAGTCAGAACCCTTAAATAATTCACATTGCACCACTGACAGCAAGATGTCCCATTTTCCATTCTCTGGGGCCATATTGGTTTTTCTCTACCCTAGGTTTCAATGACTAGGTTGTTTGAAATCCATAAATGAACTCTGTATACCTCATGGATTCAGAATTCGCTCTTTCCTCTCTTCAGTGGAAGAGTATTATTGAATTTTGAAAGCAGGAAAGAAGAGGTTCAGTCCATATCTGTGTTCTATGTTGTTTGCCTAAATTTTGTTCTTAAAATGAAGAAAAAAGGAATGTGTTGTCAAGAGTCTTATACTTTCCACAATAACTGTAAGAATAGGATTTTGAAAATACAAGTTTGTGTAGATATACATGAACTTGAGAGCAGGGATATAATAAATGATCTCCAGAAGCCCCTTCAATATCAGTCTTTGACTCCAAACTCACCTTGCTGTGCTGGTTTTGTAATAGTCATCAGCAAGACCTTGCATGTCTTCAGATGTGTGTGAGCCCCAGGGGACAGTTTTGGCTTGGTATGATAACTATAATATAATTTATATTATATATATGTATATGTATATACATATATATAATATAAAACAATCCTTTCACAAAATGGGTAGAATTTAGGGTCTTGATCAAAGAGCAAAAACACCCCTATATTCTAGCACTACAGCTTGTGTTGTCGTGAGAGTAGATGGCACAGCTTATTTTGGGGCATGGACCTGTTGCCCAATACATTTTCAACATTTTATTCTCATGTGTGGCTGCTTCAGTGGATTAAGAATTAAGAATAAGTGGCTAAGTGACACAGTGGATAAAATACTGGATGCAGAGTTAGGAAGATATGAGCCCAATCCACTTTGAGATACTAAATAGCTGGGTGACATTGGGAAAGTTTCTTAAATTCCTCATACTCAATTTCCTTATCTGTAAAATGACAATGATGATGATGGTGATGATGATATTAACTACTTCACAGGGCTATTTTGAGGGTGAAATGAGATGTTTCTTAAAAAAAAAAAAAACTTTACAAACCTTAAAAGTAATTTATAAATACAGCTATTTTTATTGTTGTTTGTTGTCATTATTATTTTTATTTTGCTTTTGTCTCAATCCTAGCTCTTCTACTTACTGACTGATTTTGAGTCAGTCATTGTATCTATCTCTAAATAAATTTGGACTAAATGGTCTACAGGGTCCTTTCCAATTCCAAAATTTGTTAGCCTAAGGGTGCACTTAAATTTCTAGGTCAGCTATGACTAGGAAGCACTTTTTAGTCTATTGGTCATATTCTGGGTTTTGATCAAATTTCTAGAATTCGTATCCAGGACATAGGACTCTTTGAACTCCTGAACTGAAATCCCAACAAAGATCACACTGGTTGGGCTCTGAAGCTTCCAACACTTAGCCACCATTGTGTGGAGGAGGTAGCCCAAGAGGAATAAAGCCAAAAAACACAGTAAATTGACATCCATCATAAGATGTGCCCTCTGGCACTGTGCTCTTGGTATTCACTGTAAACGGTGCATCTAGTTTTATGTGTTATTCCATCCTGGTCTTCAGCTCAGGGGAGAGCAATTTTATTTGGAAAAGCTTTACTCCAAAGCTATTGCTTCCCTGTCTCCTGATTACTCAGGGTCCCTCCTCCTTCAGGTCTTCAGTATGTAGGGTTTCCTTTAGCACTCCTTAATGTTTGTGTGGCCTGTGACTATTCTCACAATTGTTCTGTTGAGTGTTTTTAATGTCTTCTATTTAGCTGCCTCAAGGGCAGGAACCATGGAAAAGGCATGGAAAACATTCCTTCCTAACCTCTGCCTCTCAGGATTCCTAGTTTAACTCCCCCGTGCCTTCAATCCCAAACTATTTTGTATATATTTGCATTGATTAACTTTAAACTGTATTTTTATATTTACTTGCTATCTCCTCAAATAGAATGTTTGTTTTGAGTTGTTATTGAGTTGTTTTGATTATGACTCTTCATAACCCTGTTTGGGGTTTTCTTGGCAAAGATACTGGAGGGATTCTCCAGCTCATTTTACAGATGAGGAAACTGAGGCAAACAGTGTCAAGTGACTTGCTTAGGATCATATAGCTAATAAATGTCTGATGCCAAATTTGAACTTAGGAAGATGATCCACTATGCTCTATGCAACTGTGGTGCCATCTAGCTGCCCCTACTCATTGTGAGCAAGGATTATTTTAATTTTTGTACTTGCATTCTGACAAAACATTTTTTAGAAAGGATTCCTGGTCATGGATGAGTCAGACCCTTTCTCTCTACTCATAAAGCTATCAATCTTGGTTGAGGCCATCATTGTCTCTCACCTAAAATTACTGCAGCTGCCTTCTAATTAATCTCCCTGCCTCAAATCTCTCCCCACTCCTGTCTAATCTACATACTGCTGACCAATAATTTCCCTAAAATTCAGAATAGGATGCATTTTTAATTTTTAAAGCTCTTCAAGTTCTGGTTCCAATCTATTTTTCTAGCCTCTCTGGACATGATTCCCATTTCCACATCCTGGGATATAGTTCGACTGGACTTCTCTGTATTCTTCACACAGAACATATTATCCCCTAACATGTCTCACATGTCTGAAATACCCTATCTCCTTAACTCTGTCTATATAGTCACTTTCTTCCTTTAAGGTACAATTCTACCACCATCTTCTGTATGACACCTTTCTTGATCCTCAATTTTTACTTCTCTCTACCAATTACTTTGTATATATTTTTATTTACTTATTTTTTTATTTATGCTTCCTATATATTTATATGGGTGGTTAGGTGGCAAAGTAGATAGAATGTGGGGCTTGGAGTCAGGAAGACTCATCTTTATCAAATCTGGATTCAATTACTGTGTGAGCATAGGCAAGTCACTTTATCCATTTGCCTCAGTTTCCTCATCTGTAAAGATGGGCTGGAGAAGAAAATGGCTAACCCACTCCTATATCTTTGCTATGAAAACTCAATAGGGTCACAATCAAGCAAGGAGTTTATACATAAATGAAATGACTGAACAATGACATATGTTTATTATGTACTTATCTCCTCTCTAGAATGGGTAAGCTCCTTGCTAATAGAGATTGTTTCTTTCTTTTTACTTAGGACCCCAGCACCTAGCATATAGTAGGCACTTAATAAAATTTTTGTTGATGGATGGATTCAAAGATCAACTCAAATGTGACTTCCCTCATTAGATCTTTACCTAATCTCAGCTGCTTTCATACCCAGTCATTGTTTTGCATTTATTTTGTTTATACACTTTAACTATTTATGCAGCTATTTTCCTCACTAGAATGTAATTTCCCTGAAGTCAAGGGCTGTTTCTTTTTTTCTTTCTTTTCTTTTCTTTTTTTTTTTTTTTTGCCTTTTTTGCCTTTTTTGCCTCATCACCAGTAGAATGTCTGGAACATAGTAGGTGCTTAAGAAAAACTCATTGCTTCCTTGCTTCATTGATTGACCATGTGGTAGAAATTGCCCTGGGTTTGAAGTCCTAGTCTCTGGGTATGATTCCAGTCTCTTTCACCTACTACTTTTGTGACCTCACAAGAATCTGACCCCTGTGTGACATACCTGGATGTGAGATTCTTGCCTTGATAGGAAGATGAGATGAAAACTTGGACACCTGTCTTACTTCCCCATGCTCTCTCTCTTCCTCTGCTTTCTAACTTTTTTATTGAGCAATGATCAAATCAATGTTGCTTTTTCTACTTGAAGAACATGATACCTTATTGTCTCATGTCCCTACTCAGAGTCCATATGATTTGGCCACAGAATTCCTGTGATTCTGAGTGAAGTCACAAGGCAGTAGGTTGTCTTACTTTTAGGGTGGGTGGCCTATTGGTGGCCAATCTATGCAAATCAGAGTGGTTTAAGGCATGCTCTGGAGGGGATAAAGAGGCAGTTGACCCTGAATAGCCCTCCTTCACTTAAATTCAATTCGTTTGCATGTCCTGGCATCACTTCTCTGATGTCATAGTCTTCTTCAAGAATGAAGGACAAAAAACCAAAAAGGATGGATAGGTCAAAACTCACTCAGTTCTCTGATAACTACTCTTTGCACATATATATCTATAATATTTAAAATATATTAATAGACCTAGCATTCTTTCCAAATTCTATTTTGTAATCATTTTAATTGGAATGTCCAATATTGTAATTAACTATTTTATGAGGAATCTAATGTTCTGATCTGGGAGATATTTAGGTATAGGTTATATGAGCCATTTTTTAGGCTTATGCCAGCAAGGAATCTAGCTTGGGTAAGAGGTTAGACTGTTTAACTTATGGGCAGCTAGGTGGTGCAGTAGATAGAGCTCTAACAATTCTTCTAAGTTTATTTCCATATTCATCATGCTGCACAAGAAAAATCAGATCAAAAGGGAAAAAAAACATGAAAAATAAAAAAAATAATTTCAAGGGAAAAAATGAAAGAAAAAAAAAGCAAATGGGGGTGGCCTAGCTGTACTAGATCTAAAACTATATTATAAAGCAGTGGTCATGAAAAACATTTGGTACTGGCTAAGAAACAGAGTAGTTGATCAGTGGAATAGGTTAGGTTCACAGGACAAAATAGTCAATGACTATAATAATCTAGCGTTTGACAAACCCAAAGACCCCAGCTTTGGGAATAAAAACTCACAATTTGACAAAAACTGCTTGGAAAATTGGAAACTAGTATGGAAGAAACTAGGTATTGATCCACAAGATAAGGTCAAAATGGATTCATGATCTAGACATAAAGAATAGATATTATAAACAAATTAGAAGAACATAGAATGGATTACCTCTCAGATCTGTGGAGGAGGAAGGAATTTGTGACCAAAGAAGAACTAGAGATCATCATTAATCACAAAATAAATAATTTTGACCATATCAAGTTGAAAAGTTTTTATACAAACAAAATGAATGCAGACAAGATTAGAAGGGAAGCAATAAACTGGGAAAACATTTTTACATTCAAAAGTTCTGATAAAGGCCTCATTTCTAAAATATATGGAGAATTGATTCAAATTTATAAGAATTTAAGCCATTTTCCAATTGATAAATTGTCAAAAGATATGAGCAGACAATTTTCAGATGAAGAAATTGAAACTATTTCTAGTCATATGAAAAGGTGCTCCAAATCACTATTGATCAGAGAAATGCAAATTAAGACAACTCTGTTATATCACTACACACGGGTCAGATTGGCTAAGATGACAGGAAAGGAAAATGATGAATGTTGGAGGGGACATGGGAAAACTGGGACACTGATACATTGTTGGTGGAATTGTGAATGGATCCAACCATTCCGAAGAGCAATCTGGAACTAGGCTCAAAAAGTTATCAAACTGTGCATACTCTTTGACCCAGCAGTGTTTCTACTGGGCCTATATCTCAAAGAGATTTTAAAGGAAGGAAAGGGACCCGCATGTGCAAAAATGTTTGTGGCAGCCCTTTTTGTAGTGGCAAGAACCTGGAAACTGAATGGATGCCCATCAATTGGAGAATGGCTGAATAAATTATGGTATATGAATGTTATGGAATATTATTGTTCTGTAAGAAACGACCAAGAACATGATTTCAGAGAGGCCTGGAGAGACCTACATGAACTGATGCTAAGTGAAATGAGCAAAACCAGGAGATCATTATCCACAGCAATAAGACTATATGATGATCAATTCTGATGGACATGGTTCTCTTCAACAATGAGGTGATTCAAACCAGTTTCTATTGTTCAGCAATGAAGAAAGTCATATACATCCAGAGAGAGGCCTATGGGAGCTGAGTGTGGACCACAATATAGCATTTTAATGCTTTATATGAATGCTTGTTTGCATTTTGTTTTCCTTCTTAGGTTGTTTTTTTTTTTTCTCTTTCTAGATGTGATTTTTCTTGTGCAGCAAGGTAACTGTATAGATATGTATACATATATTGGATTTGTTATGTATTTAACATGTATAGACTACTTGTCATCTAGAGGTGAGGGTAGGAAGAAGGAGGGGAAAAATTTGGAACAAAAAAAATTGCAAATGTCAATGTAGAAAAATTACTCTTATGTTCTGTAAATAAAAAGCTTTAATTAAAAAAAAATTGCCTTGAATCACCTTATTGTTGAAAAAAGCCAAGACCATCACAGATGATTAACACATTAACTTTTTGTTATTGTGTACAACAAAACTGAGATTTCTAACTTCTTACTCCAGCCCAAATCTTGAGAAAAGAATAGAGGAGAAAATGAATAAAGAAAAAGAGAAGGGATTACTATTAATATCATAACTTAAAATTATATAGCATTTAAAGGATATAAAGATCTATTTCTATTAACTGTGATTATCTCCCATTGTACAATTAAGAAAACTGGGACAGGAAGAGGTTAAATGATTTACTCAGGATAACATACTAGATAAGTGTCTGAGGTAGAATTTGAATCCTGATCTCCTGACTTGATTCTATATCCTACTTCTATCTTTAAACTAAGAAAGGACTTTAGAGATCAGGAAATTGACCAAATGAAGTAAATGAAACCTCCAGAGATGAAGTGATTGGTCCAGAAACATATCAATCAATTAGGTACCTACTATTTGCTTGGTACTGTGCTATGCATTGGTGACTAGAATGTCAGTCTACTGCTCTTTCTTTTAAAACATAGCTGGGAAGAATTGAAACTAGATTTTCATTCAGGCTGTCTCACTTTGCTGCTTCCTCTCTCCTACCAAGAAAATTGCAGGTTCTCTCACTAACCACCAACCACCATTGCCTCTAGGGCTAGACCATTCTTAGGAGGGAACCTTGGAACTATAACCCTGTGGCAGAGCCAAAACCAGATGCTTCAATGGGGCTGGAATAAAGCCATTTGCCTCTGTGGTTTCTCTCCTAAGTCATCTTTGCTATCCTCTTAGAGAAGCAGATATGTTCTCATTCATGATCTTATATACCAACCAATGTAATTGATTTTTCTTCTCCATCAGTCTTCAGTCCCTTATAGGGAGTAAAGGAACAAACATTTATTAAATATTTAATATGCACAAAATTGCCTCATTTGATCCTCATAACAATCCTGGGAAAAAGGTTTTAGTATTTCTTCCATTTTATAGTTGAAGGAAATGGAAGTTAAGTTTAGTGTCTTGTCTTTAGGGTCATACAACTAGTAAGTGACTAATACTAGATTTGAACTCAGGTCTTTCTGATTCTATCTATTATACTATCTAATTGAGAAAAACTTGGATTAATCATCTCTACTATGACTATGGCTCTTTGAATAATCTGAAAAGTTATGAATAACAAAACAGAATTCATTAAGAGGGAGACAGTATATATATATATATACACACACACACATCTAGTATAGTGAATTATATGCTAGTCTTAGAACCAGGAAGACTCAGCTTCAAATTCTGCCTCTGATACACTGAAAAAATATCAAGATATGTTCAATGTATATCACCTGTGGACCTCCCACCTCCATTGAATGGGTAGGTTAGGAGTACTCATTCTTGTCTCTTCGTTTGAGCACTGTTTGATCTTTGTACTTTCATTACATTTACTTTTGATTTTTTTGGTGTGTCATTCTTTCCATTAATATTGTTGCAATAACTGTGTATATTGTTTTCTTGATTCTGCTTATTTCACTAGGTATCAGTTCATATACATCTTTCTATGCTTCTCTGTATTCATCACACATATAATTTCTTACAGCACCATATTTCATTATATTCATATACCACAATTGACGGTCATTTACTTAGTTTCAAAAATTGTTAGCACAAAAAGTGCTGCTATAAATATTTTGGAGCCTATAGGCCCTTTCTCCTTATTGATGGCTTCCCTGGGGTATAAGCCCACTAATAGAGTCTCAGGTTCAAAGGGTGTGGTTGTTGTAGTCCCTTTATTTTCATGATTCCAAACCTACTTTCCAAAATGGAACATAGTATAAGGTATTATTCCAATTTCTGCCTTCTTCTTTGGTAGTTTTTCCTATACAATTAATCAAAAAGGAGTTTGTTTTTCCTATACAATTTATGTTTTCTAGTTTATCAAGTATTGAGTTCCTTTGATTCTGGCTCTCTCTTGTCTATTCCATTTCATTGATCCATCCTTCTATTTTTAACTGTTGCTATTATTTACATTCTTTTTTGGAGGCAATTGGGGTTAGATGTCTTGCCCAGAGACAGAGCTAGTAAGTGTTAAGAATCTGAGGCTAGATTTGAGCTCAGATCCTCCTGAATCCAAGGAAGGTGCTCTATCCATTGTGCCATCTAGTTGCCCCAACTGTTGCTATTGTTGTTCAGTTCTTTTAAGTCATGCCTGATTCTTTGGGATTTTCTTGGCATAGTTTCTAGAGTAGTTTGCCATTTCCTTTTCCAGCTCATTTTGCAGATGAGGAAACTGAGGCAAACAGAGTTAAGGGACTTGCCCAGGGTCATACTACTACTAAGTATCTGAGACCAGATTTGAATACAGAAAGATGACTTTTCCTGACTCCCGGCCCTGAATCATCTAGATTCCTTTCTTAACTAATACCAGATAGTTTTAATGACTACTGTTTTATATTTTAGTTTGAGGTGTAAAAGTGTTTCCTCCTTCTTTTCATCATTTGCCCTGTGCAAGGTCATTCTGGAGAATTTGTACCCAGCCTGGGGAAGTCAGGAGAGCTTCATCCAAGATGTGGTGCCTGAGGGGAGCTTTGAAGGAAGCTAAGGATTCTATGTCTGGAATAGAAGAGGGAGTGCATTCTAGGAATGAGGGACAAATTGTGTAGAGGCTTGGAAATGGAGGCTAGAATGTCATGAGTGAGGATGAGCAAGTAAAACATTATCTGGAATGAAGAAGCATGAAAGGTCCAGTGTGTAATGCACTGGAGACAGGACATAAGGGCTTTAAATGACCAATAGAAGAGTTTGAAGTTGATCCTAGGGACCCACTTCCTACAACACCCCAACTCCTACCTCTGGCTGGAAAACTTTCTCTCCTTGACTGACTCCAAACTTCCCTAGCTTCCTTCAAAGCAGCTCAAATTCCACTTTCTGCAGGTGTTAGCACCTTCTCTCTGAGATTACTTTCTATTTACTGATCCTATGCACTTAGTTATTTATGTGTTGCCTCTTGCATTAGAATGGGATTTCTTCAAGGGCAGTAAATATATTTGAGGCTCTCTTTGCATCCCAAGTATAGTGCCTTACACATTTTATGCATTTAATGAATGTTTGTTGGCTGGTTTTCAGAGTCTAGGAATGCATGTTGAGTGTAGAATGGACACGATCAGATTTCAGGTCAGAAAAAAATTTCAGAGGGTATCTTGACCAATCCTCCATCTCCCTATTTTTACAGACGAGGAAACATGTTCAGGGAGGTAGAATTTGCCCAAATTCATATAGGAAATAGGTGCCAGAGATGATATTCAGACCCAAGTACTCTAAATCTAAAGTCAACACTTTCCCCCACTGTTCTATACTACCTTCCTATCACTTTGACAACGGTATGGAAAAGGAGATAACTCCCCTCATTTTCTTGAGGAGCACCTATTTCTGTTGGTAGGATTGCCAACTGGGACATGTGTATATGCTCTGTGTCAGTGTGTGTGTGTGTGTGTGATGGTGATAAGAGGAAGTTGGTATGCTGGTATGCAGAAGGCACTAGGTACAAACTACTGGCAAGGAGATTATTGGTAACAACAATGTATATACATTAATGCTTAATATGCAATAATTAATTGCATAATTAATATGCAATATAATTTCCATCATTATCTAAAGTCTATATAGTCAGCAAAACAATAAACCAAGTCCTAATTTGTAGTGTTTCCTGATCTCTGAGTTATAAAAGCTCATACTGAAAATTTAACAATTGGCTCTCTTGGGCTATTAAGAGTATCTCCTGAATGCTTCAGTAAGCAGTATGCTGAGTGGCAACCAACTTTGAAATCAAGCAGAAAAGGCTTTAAGAGGGGCAAGCTCATTTATATCTACTGGCTAAATAACCCTGCTCATACCCAGGGGAACCAATATACCCATTGCCAGTTACCCTAAAATGTGTGCTGGGTTAGGAATTTTTCTCTTGACTCCTTTTGGCCTGCAATTCTATATCTGGTCTCAAAGGCTTCTGGTTTGAATAGAGAAGATCAAATCTGTCTCAAGCCCTGGAAAAAAAAAAAAAAAAAAAAGGATGACTTTCCTCCCCTTCATTGGCCCCTGGTAGTTTTAGAAAATAGTACTTTTGCTACATACTAGTTGCCAGGGAGCACACAAAGGCAATGTTAGCAAGATCCCACGATCTCTGATCTCATCTTTTTTGCTACATGCATTAGGGAGGGAGATTGGAGGCCCCAGGGAGCATGAGATTGGGAGATAGGAAAGTAGGAAAATTGCATTCCAGGAAGTGAAGGGAATCAAGGACCCTGAGGCCTATCTGTCAGAGAGAGCCGGGAGGATGCTGAATGAGAGAAAAACTCAACCCAGTTGGTATTTATTGAGTGTGTGCCATGTGGCTATCATGGATTAGATTCTGTGGAAGAGTTAGGAACCTCAAGCTTGTCTATTCTTCTCTGTCATTCAATCTTTGTTACTGATGAAGGGGGGTATGGAAGGGGGAGGGGAGTGGGAACCTGGCTGTATGTAAGGTGACACAAGATGAACACCTGGGTGATTAATTACATCATGTTAAATTAAAAAAGGGATGATGTGATGGTGAACCTTAGGCTTCCACATGTAGAAATGCAGGGATATTGGTAAGAGAGAGAGATGGAGACAGAAAGTGAGAGACAGAGAGAGAGAAAGCGAGAGACAGAGAAAGACAGAGACAGAGATATAAAATCAGAGATAAAGACAGAGACAGAAAATGAGACAGAGAGAGAGATAGAAAATGAGAGATAAAGACAGAGACAGAGAGACACATGAAATCAGATATAGAGAAAGACAGAGACAGAAAGTGAGTGACAAAGACAGAAAGTGAGAGACAGAGAAAGAAAGAGACACAGAGAGACATACACAAAAATCAGAGATACAGAGAAAAAGACAGAGACAGAAAGTGATAGAGACAGAGAGAGAGATAGAAAGTGAGAGACACAAAATCAGAGATAAAGACAGAGACAGAAAGTGAGAGACAGAGAAAGAGAGGCACACAGAGAGAGACAAAAAGAGAGACAGAGGGAGAAAGACACATACACAGTGAGACAGAGATAGAGACACAGAGATAGAGAGGGACAGAAGTGAGAGACAGAAAGACACAGAAAAACAGAGAAACAGACAGAGATTGAGAGACAGGGAGATAGAGAAATGGGAGGAGATAAAGGGAAGGGGTGAAAGAGAGAGGGTGAAGAGAAATGTTAATATGGTGTCCTTCTTTCCTCACTTCCAGAAGCTGTGACTTGGTCCCTAAGGGGGAAGGAAAGCCACAGCAAACTCTAAACAAACATCTTCCACAGCCTGAGTTTTCTCCCAGACCCCCTGATGAAAGGAGCCGGGTTAGAACAGAGGCTGGGAGGAGCCCAGTTAATATATGACAGTCATTACCAGAGGTGAGCAGGTCATTTTTAATTTCAGGAAGCAGTAGGGAACAGGGTCTCCCCCCCAAGCTGCTAGTGATTTATTGATGTACAAGAAGGCTGCCCACACATGAGAAGCTGGGCTGCAGGAAGAAGGTTTTGTTTTGTTTTGTTTCTCAGGGACTGTGGTGCTGCTGGAGAGCTATAATTTGGTGGATGGTCCTCAGAAAATGGACAGAAGGAAAAAGGACTAGACCTAGCTCTACCTATTATCTGCTGGTGCATCCAAACATTTCCTGGTGGCATCTTGTCAGATGGAAATAGCTTTAGTTATGTTCTAGAAGAGAGGTTCTTCTTCACCTGGAGTCCAAGACCCCTTTAAAGGGCCCTTGAATAGGAAAGTCTATGAAATTAGATGGACACAAATGCATCTTTATTTCAATATAATAGATTTCCTCTATAATCCTATATATTTTATTTTATTTTGGGGGATGAGGGGGAGGTGGGCAGCAGGCTGATAAAAAACATTTATTTTTTTAAATAATAAAAATTATTGATTTTTACAATGACTCTTGCAATCTACATATTTTATTTTAAGCACTTAAAATATTAATCGGAGAAGGGGATCATTGGTTTCACCAGAATGACCAAGCAGCCCATGACACCAGAAAGGTTAAGAATGTCTGGTCAAGAGGTCCTGTCATCCTTAGGATGATGCTATCACACATTACACAGGAAATGCATAATGGTTTGTTCTTCTTGGTTCCCAGGACCTGGAGTATGCACACTAATAAAACAAACAGAATTTAAATGATTCATTCTGATAAACAAGATCATCATATAACGGATGGTGTGGTGTAGTGGAAACCATAGTATTCTGGAGCTTGGGTTCTTGTCTCACTACTGTCATTAAATAATTTCATAGTCTTGGCAGGTCACTTGCTGTCTCTTTCTTGGTCTCAGTTTCTTCATCTGTAAAATGAGATTAGACTAGAAAACCTCTGGGCTCTTTCCGGTTCCAAAATTCTAGATTCTACAATGAACAAAAATAATATAGAGAGGACAATTTCTTAGAGTCCTGAGACAAATAATGTTTTATCTTAAAGTTTCAAACTTGAATATTCTATACTTAAAATTTCACGATCCTTTATCTCCAGCAGTTCAATCAGCCATTGAGAGACCACAATAACATAGAAAGAGAAACAAAGCATGATGAGCTTTGGAAGCAGGAGGATGCAGGAGTCAACTCTACCAATTACTGGGAGTTGATTGTTAAATTTTCTTTGTGAGCAGTAATGAATCAGAAATTAGTAAATGCTCCAAATTAGGGTGTGATTTTTTTTTTTTTTTAATACTTGTTAGGGATAGGAAAGAGGGCAAACCTTATCATCCCAGGAACAAACCACTGCATTATAAAGAAAGAAAAGCTCACCTATCCTATCATAGGAGAATGTATTATTGGGTGATTTGTGTCTTTCTCCTAACCCAAACCAGGATAGAAAATTTAATATGGCATTATAAAGAATAATAGATTTGTATTCAGAGAATTTGCATTCAAACCCTGGTTCTTCTGCTTATTATCTATGTGAACTTAGATAACTCACTTAACTCTTCCTTGTGTAAAAGGAGGGAATTGAACTAGATAGCCTCAAGGGCCTTTTCCAGCTTGATCCTTTCACCTCTAATCTGTAGTCAGCTCCTCAATACACCAATTGTTCTTATTGTATTTATTACAACACAAACTCTTTGAAACCCGGAGTTGTTTTTGTTTTTTCTTTGTATTGTAAAACAGTACCAGGACAGGTTAAAGTACTTAATAAAGGTTTGAGGATTGATTGACTAATAGGGTGGGGTTGGTCCACTTTAGCCCCACTTTAGTAAAACTTCTCCAAAATCTGTACGGCAAACTCAGGGCACCAAACCCATCTTCCTTCCTCTGCACCTGCCACAAATGCAGGTATCACTAGCTAGCAGCTCCTTCCCTCTCATTTTCCCCTACTGCTTGGTCTCCACACACTCCACAAACACAGGTTTTATTCATAAAAGACAATTCAATTCAACTTGGTAAGTAATAGAAGTACAAGGCTTTGTTCTAAGCACTAGAGAGATGTGGGTATGGTTGAGTGTGTACATATCTATGTGTGTGTGCATAGATACATGTGTGACACACTTATAGATGTGTATATATACATGAGTATATATATATATATATATATATATATGTATATATATATATATGCATGTCCCTATTGTTATTTATCCTTTTTTCTTGAAGAGGACCATGACATCAGGGAGGAGGGGATGCCTTGACATGCAAGTGAATTGGATTTCATTGAGGGAGGCTGTGCAAGGTCACCTACCTCATTTTCCCCTCCAGAACCAGCTGGGTCTTTTATCCAGATATAGTTCAGGATAAGTTGAGATGGTCCCGGATGCAGTGAGAGACCTTGGCCTTTTTCAATTAAGATTTTTAACAGGTCTCAATTTGAGTGAAGGAACATCCAATCAGTGATTCAGATTAATAACAAATGAGATAGAGAATGACTTTTTTATCTAATTAAAAAAAATCTGGGAGGGGAAAACAATATCAACTTTTTCAAATGTACAGAATCATCGGTTAGTTAAGGTATATTTGGGACATGGTACTACTTTGTTATTTTAACATGAGTGTTCTTAAAAAGCTTTTTCATGTGAAAAGTTTATGAGGTAAGATTGCAAAGCTAGGAACAGATTTATTTTTATTTTTTTCTCAATAGTATTTTTCCCAAATACATGTAAAGATAGTTTTTGACACTCATTTTTGTAAGACTTTGTGCTCCAAATTTTGCTTGCTCCCTCCCTTACCTCCCCTCTCCCCAAGACAGCAAGCAATCTGATTTAGGTTAAATATGTGTTATTCTTTTAAATATATTTCCACATTTATCATGTTATGCAAGAAAAAAAACAGACCAAAAGAAAAAAAAAAACATGAGAAACAAACAAGCAAAGGTGAAAATGTTATGTTTCCATCCATATTCAGTCTCCATAGTTCTCTCTGGATATGATTGGCATTTTCCATCCCAAGTCTATTGAAATTGCCTTGAATCACCACAATGTTGAAAAGAGCCAAATCCATCACAGTTGATCATCACATAATTTTGTTACTGTGTACAATGTTCTCCTGGTTCTGCTCACTTCACTCTATTAATTCATGTAGGTTTTCCCAAGCTTTTCTGAAATCAGTCTGCTCATCATTTTTTTAATAGAATAATAATATTCTATTACCTTTAAATACCATAACTTATTCAGTCATTTCCCAACTCAGGGGCATCCACTCAATTTCTATTTCCTAGCCACTACAAAAAGAGCTGCTACAAACATTTTTGCACATGTGGGACCTTTTCCCTTTTTTATTATCTCTTTGGGATGCAGACCCAGTAATGATACTGCTAGATCAATGGGTATGCATAGTTTTACAGCCCTTTAGGCATAATTCCAGGTACAGATTTGTAAGAGGTTCAGAACTTGGAAATCCAATCTGCTTCCTTTAGCCAATCAAGTTGCGCTCTGGAGGTAATACCTTTAAGAATAGAGCCATCGTAAGTTAAATCATCAAGCAGGTATCATAGATCTTGCTCTCTAAAAACTCACTATTTAAGGTGGATGGGAAGACAAATGCACAAATAATTAGAAGAGAGAATAAGATTAACACAAAGAGTTCTAGTTAATATATTGTGAAAAGTGTGAGAAAGGACATCACTTTCACCTGAAGTTAGGTCAGGGCATGAGGAAGTCAGTTCAGAGAAGATTAAACGGAGGAGGTGTCATTTGTAAAAGCATGATCATGGGTTGTGGGATTATAATTTTCAGAATTAGAAAGGACCTTAGAGGTCATCATAGTCAAACTCCTCATTTTACAGAGGAAGAAATTGAAGAAAAATTGAATGAAGGATGAAATCACATGCTTGTGGCCACCCAGCTCGTACACTCATCTGAGGGAGCATCAGAATTCAGACTTTTTTTTTTTTTTTTTTTTTTTTTAAGGTTCATAACTTCATTTATTTTCCCATGGTTGGGACTTGAAGGAAACCAGATACATCAATAGAAATGAGGAAATGAGAAAAAAAAGAGTCCATTTCTGAGACATGGGAAGATATCATCATCAAGGCAGGAGAGGGCACCTTTTCTACCAACCCCAGCTCCCATTTCACAGGAAATGCAGCCATTCTGTACACTCTCAGGTCCACAAAGGCAAAAAAAGTGGTTTCCTAAAACACAGACAGAATCATAATCAGCAACAACAGCAACCCTCACAGAGTCAAGGCGAGGGCCTTCCCGGGTCAATCAGACATCTCTTACTGCTTATTGTCTTTCCTCAATGATCCAACTAAAACTGAACAGATATCGCCTGTTTCCAGGCAGCTGGCTGATCTCCTGTCATCCCAGCAAGCATTTTATGGGCCTTTTGCAGAGTGGATGAAGAAGTTACCGATTTTTAGAAGCCCCTGCCAGAAAATGAGTAATCATTCAATGTCCTTCCAGAGAAAAACCCCTGCACCAGCAAGCTCAGACAGAGAGTGGAGTTGGGGACTTGTAGGGATTTGCCACAGGCTCTGTGCACTGAACCTGCCCTGTTGATTACACAGCCAGCTGGGAGCCAAGGGGAAGACCGTTGGGACTAAGGCATTCATCTCTCTGAAATGCTCCTTTTTTTTTTTTTTTTTTTTTTTTTAATGAGAAAAATCATAGGGAGAATTTTACAGTTGGAAGGAACAACCTTTGGGGTCATCTACCACACCCTCCCACCCACACTAGACATCTTCCCTACAGCCTCCCTGAATGACAACCACCTACTTCATACTGAGATGGTGTTTGCCATTAGGAGAGTTTTCTAGGGTTTTTGAGCTCTGGCACAGGTCATGACAGGTCTAACTTCAGGAGTTTTTTATAAAGCTGCCTCCAACCTACCATTCTGACTTATTCAGTATCACTTCTCTTCATATTCTCTTTGGTTTAGCCAAATGGTATTTCTTGTGGGTTTTTACATACAACCTTCTGTCTCCCATCTCCATACATTTGCCAGACTATCCTTAATGCTTTTCCTCACTTCTGCTTCTTAATATTCAATAATAAACTTCAAAGTTTTGTCCAAATACCACCTCCTCTTTTGCTCATTTCCTGCTGCTAATGTCTCTCTCCCCTCCAGTATCTTGCATTTACTTTGCTTCTATTTTCTAAATAATTATACTGTGCATATATGTTGTTTCCTATGAATTTCTCAAAGGCAGGCTCCTTGAAGACAAGAATGATTTTGTTTGTTGTTTTGTCTTGTGACCTCCTGTCTTAGGATCCTTGCTTTTCCCTAATACCTACCCAGTTTTTGCTCAAAGACTTTTTTTTTTTTTTTGCTGAGGCAATTGGGGTTAAGTGACTTGCCCAGGGTCACACAGCTAGGAAGTGTTAAGTGTCTGAGGTTAAATTTGAACTCAGGACCTCATGACTTCAAGGCTCTATCCACCTAGCTGCCCCCAAAGAAGACTCTTAATAAATCGTTGTGAAATGAATATGAAATTTAATGGCTTATTTGGGTATTACTAGTCACCACAATACAAAGCTAAATACAGGAAATGATATCTAAGTCCTTTGACAGATCTTGTATTATTATTCCTATTTTCTAGAGGGAAAAATAAGGCTCCTGGAGAGGACTTAACTTGCTTGTGGTTCTGCAGCAAAGATTGTCTTTGTCTTTCTTAGAATCTCCAGGGCTTAGCTCATTGTCTGACACATAGTAATTAATAAATGTTTATTATTAATAATCAAAGTTGAAATTTACATGACACTTATGTGCCAGGCAATATATGAAACACTTTATAATTATTATTTTATCTCCACAATAAACTTGGGAGGTAAGTGCTATTGCTACCCCCATTTTAGAGATGAGAAAACTGAGGCAGAGGTAAAATGGCTTGTTAAGGGTTACATAGCTAGTAAATGTCTGGGGTCAAATTTGAAGGTAGGTTTTCCTGACTCTAGGTACAGTGTTAACTACCACTGTATTATCTAGCTGTCCCAAAATGACATGGAAAATTTAACAATTAGCTCTCATGAGCTGGCTCCAGCATACCCTTTCTGAAGAGTGATTGTTCTTAGTCAGCAAAAACATGGCTTACCCTATCTGATGAGTAAAAATACTATATAGATAGAAAGTCTATCATCTATCATCCATTCATCTATCTATTTATCCATTCTTCCATCCCTCAGTCTGTCTGTCTGTCTATCAATCATCTATATTCTATACTACAGAAAAAGTCATAGTATGCTTTCAAAGGTATGAAATCCCTCAGTTTTGATTCATGCCAATTAAATAGAACCACAGTCAGCATTCCTATATATATATATATATATATGCATATATATATAATCTTTTTTGATCTCAGAATTATAGGATCTTGGAATCACAGAATGCCAGAGCTGGAATCACTTTTTAGTCTAGAAATCAACAAAACAGTACAACAACAAGGGGAAGCTAGATTGCTCAGTGGATAGAGTGCCAGTCCTGGACTCAGGAGGACCTGAGTTCCAATCCGACCTCAGACACTTAACACTTACTAGCTGTGTGACCCTGAGCAAATCACTTTACCCCAAATGCCTCTTTAAAAAAATCCCAACAGCACAACAAGCCCTGATTTGCAGCATTTGCTTGTTTCAGAAGAATAAATGTTGAATATTTATTTCTACTTGAGAGTTAGTACAAGCTGGCACTAGCAAAACTTTGAAGTCTGGGTAACCTCTTTTACCCTTAGTTTCTGCATCTGTAAAATGGGAATAATAATAGCATCTATCTCCCAGGGTTGTTGTGAACATCAAATCGGATATCATATATGAACTTAAAATGCTTTATAAATGTCAATTTACTATTACCATAGGATTTAGAGTTATAAAGAACCCCAGACTGCTAGTCCAATCCCCTTACTTTAGGTCTTATCTTTTTTTCACATCACTCTTGGATAAATGGAAGAAAAATTCAGAATATAAAGCATCAGAAGGGCAAGTAGCTTTGTTTCAGACAGTGTGTGATGCTGTGTCTTACAACTTTCTACTTGATGAGCTTTGGAACTCTGGCTATTTGCTTTTCCCATGCTGCCTACAAGTCATTAGAAGAAGGAGGTGGCATAAAAAGTGCAGAATGAACCCGAGGAACTTGCATGGTCCATTGGCTATGCTGAAAGCTAGAAAACAGATCACTCACTTTGCAGTTTGGGTATATTTTTGACAGTATGGACAGAGCCTATTAAAAAAAAATCTATGTAATGTAATATAATATAATTTTTGTAGGCTCTGTCGTACAAAAAATCTATGTAATGTAATATATAATTTTTGTAGGCTCTATCATACAAAAAATCTATGTAATGTAATATATATTTATGTATATACTTGTGTAATCTATCTAAAAAATTTATCCTGCAGACTATACAATACATGCATGTACATACCAAAAAATTATATGTAAAACTTAGCTTGCAAAAGTCTATATAATATATATGTGTATGCATACACACACTCGCACACATATATATGTATATATATATATATATACACAGAGAGAGAGAGAGAGAGCGAGAAAGAGAGAGCGAGAAAGAGAGAGAGAGAGAGAGAGAGAGAGAGAGAGAGAGAGAGAGAGAGAAAGAGAGAGAGAGAGAGAGAGAGAGAAAGAGAGAGCCTGGAAGAGTCTATATATTGCAGACATGTAATATATTTAAAACTTAGTTGGAAAAGTATATATACAGTATATGTACACATATATACACATATATATATATATGTATTTTATACACATACAATTTAGTATAAAGTTTTAAATGCTACAATAATCTAGAAATCACCCTCTCTGAATATGGCAAATGTGCCAAGATAGGTATTTCATGCTATTCAAGTTTGTGGAATTTATTGATTTTTTTTTTTCTAAGTGGGTCTTGACTGTAGGTAAAAGACCCAGCCACATATTTGAACTCTTGTTCTCAGCGGAGGGCAATTGTCTAATTCTTCCTCCTCAGGTTTCTTGTTGTTTCCTGTCTGATTTCAAGCCAGGCCTCATCAGGCAGGCCAGGGCGAAGCTTTGTCCAACTCCTTCCTTTGCCTAGAGGCCCAATAAATGTTAACATTTGGTTTGGATGGAAGGTTCACAAAAAAAGTTACATCTCTAATCTAAGGAAATCCATTTCTTATAAGTTTTTTACCCTTTTCCAGTTCCTATCTTGAGATAAACTGATAGAATCATAAAGCTTGAGGTGGAGGGGATTTCATAAATCATTAAACTTTTTCCACTCATGACTCCCTTTCACGTGAGAAATACCCAGGGGTATATAGGTATATAAAATAAGTATACAAATCAAACATTTACTAATAATAAATCACAATTTCATAACCCCCTACATTCAATTTCAAGGCCTCATATGGGGTTGTGAACCACAGTTTAGAAGTTGGGAATATTCCAACTTCCTCATTTTACAGATGAGGAAATCAAGGGCCAGGTGGATAAAGTCATGAGTATAAAGCCTCATAAGTAAGAAATGTCAGAGGGCATCCTCTGAAGCCATAGCTCACTCTTCTAAACCATTCAGCATACACTTCCAAGTTTTTCTTATGGAAATAGAAGAAACAAACTGATGTGAAACCGCAGGATAAAAATTCAATTGAGCTGAGCTTGATGTTGCCATACTTTATTTGATGATATTAAGTTAAATATAAAAATCTACAAATGAAGTTTAGTTATACATATTGTAAATAAATGTTAAGTTTTTAATAAAAACTTTTTTTTAAGTTGGCTTAGGATGTTCATAAAAGACTTGCTAGCACTTGATTGATAGGTGGTTGGTGGATGTCCAGTTTAGGGTTACACTAATTCCTTAAACAATTTTTTGTTGTTTTTGTACTATTTTTATTTCTGAATATATCCTTCTTCTTGCCCCTTCCCTCCCTAGTGACCCATTCTTTGCAATAAAGAAGAAAGAAAAAAGGAAAAATCAATTTAGCCAAACCAATAAATAGATCGATTGTGTCTGCCAGTGTATGCAGCAGTTCATAACAGTAGTTCCCTACCTCTGCAAAGAAAGGAAGGAGGTGCCTTTTAAAAAAAAATCTTTTCCAGGGTCAAGATTGCCAACCAGCATCTTTCTGCAGAGTCTTTCTCTGATAGACTGAGGCATCATGAGGAGGTATGTTCTTGTCCTGGAGCATTTCCTCAGATTGTCATTAATACCTCCCTTTTCTTTTCATGAATGCATGCTGACCAGCAGCAATATATGTTTTCCACTTGCCAATAATTCTGTCTCTCATTAGAGTATGATTTGAGGGTAGGGACCATGGCTTACATAGCAATTTGTAACAAGAGACTGAGGCATCATGACTACCCCTTAAATTATAACTTTTTTATATTAAAAACAAGATTTCCAGTGGATAAAGCACCAACTCTGAAGTCAGATTTGAATTTGAGTTCAAATCTGATCTCAGACACTTAACACTTCCTAGCTGTGTGACCCTGGGAAAGTCACTTAACCCCAATTGCCTCAGCAAAAAAAAAAAAAAAAAAAAATTACAGCTGAATAGTATTACTATTCTTTTATAAAGGGAAAACTGAGGCTCAGAGAGTGCAAGTGATTTGTACAAGATCACACAATTAGCAAGTATTTGATTTGAGATTTGAACTCGGGTCCTTTAACTCCAAATTCAAAATTCTTTTCACCAAGCAGAACTAGGAAAACATTGTCCACTGTAACAACAAGATTGTGTGATCAACTATGATAGAGTTGGTTCTTCTCAGTGATTCAGTGATCCAGGACAATCCCAATAAACTTTGGACGGAAAACACCATCTGCATCCAGAGAGAACTATGGGGACTGAATGTAAATCAACAAATGCTATGTTCACTTAAAAAAATTCTTTTCACTAGATCAGATATCTTTTCCTAAGAAGATGGTCAATATGTCCAGTATTATTGATGGGTAAATGTGAAGATAGTCCTTTCACAAGCATTGACATAGAAATCATAATGAACCTGGAAGTTCAGTTGTTTCCTCTGACAATAATTTTGTGACCATGAGCCTCAATTTCCTCCTCTGTAAAATGGGAGTTAACAAGAATATAATGTTACTTTCATAGAGAAGTGATAAGATTTAAGCTGAATTCCTGGCTCTAACATGTCTGCTCGGTGAATTTTTATATGACCTCTCTGAGGTATACTTTCCCCAGAAGTAAAAAAACAGGCTGTATTTTAAGATTTCTTCCAGCTCTAACAGTAGGAACATAGAAACTAACACTGAATGAGAAGTCAGAAGACCTAAGCTCAAGACCCAACTCTCTTGTTGGGTTTTTCTATTTCCTTTGGCAAGTTATGATAGGATGTGATATACTGGCAAATGTTTAACAGGCTCTCCCAGAGAAAATTGTAAGTATAATTTTTTTTTGGAGGCAATCAGGGTTAAGTGACTAGCATAGGGTCAAAAAAAGACCCTAATGATTGTATACATTTGAACTTGGGTCTTTGAGACTCCAGGGCTGGTGTTCTATCTACTATGCTGCCTAGCTGTCCCACAATGTGCTTTTAAGTTTTATCCATACTACTACCACTTTTTTCATCATTAAAAAAAAAGTCTAGAAATTTGGGGCAGCTAGATGGTGCAGTGGATAGAGCACAGACCCTGGAGTTAGCAGCACCTGAATTCAAATGTGGCCTCAGACATTTAACAATTATTAATTGTATGACCCCAGTTAAGTCACTTAACCCCAATTACCTTACAGAATCAAACAAAAAAGAAAAGAAAAAAGCTCTAGAAATCAACCAAACAATTAATCTTGTCCTTATTTATAGTGTTTGCCAATTTATGAGACATAACTTCACTAAAAATTTAACAACCAGCTCTCCAAAGTTGGTATGGGCTGGCTGCAGCACTCCCCTAGTGGTAAGTAGGCTTCAACTCAAGTCTCCTGAATCCAAACCCAGTCTTCTTGGCATCTCCTCACTTAAATTCCAGAGTGGAATAGCAATTGTTTAATGAAACAACCGCAACAGGCACACACTTTAACAAAACCCCAGAGATCTAAGCCCCTAAGCCAAAAGGCTCTTGGTGAGTTGTTTGAATGGCAGGATTTCCACACTCCTGCAGAAAGCTGAGTTCCCAACTGTGGCAGACTCCTTTTTATAGCCTCTGGCTCCACCCTAATGAGCAATTAACCCCAGCTGAGCCTGGCCTCTGGTAATAATGCCTCCCAGAGAAGACACCTGCTCAGGGTTTTCTCCTGGAGCAGAGGCTGGGCTGCTTTCTGCTGCCAACTACAGGGTGGGTCTCCGTCTATCTCCTTCCTTCATCAGTGGGCGGAGGAGCTCTTCAAGTCTTAGCAATGAGAGAAATGAAACAACTCCCAATGAGATACTGCTATTCTTAAGCAAAGAGGGAACCCAGGTCTCCTTTCAAAAATGCATTCTAAATCTAGAGAGGGTGAATACTTATATTAGAGGTGAAAGGGTAAGATTGTGGTCATTGCCTATAGCCATTTACAACATAATTGCAAGCCTTGTATTAGAGCTCTTTAAACACAATTAAGGACCCAAGTATCATTTAAGGAATTTCTCATTTCTCTAGCTCATTAGCCCATTTTAGATAATTTGGGTATCTAACATTACCATCACTATCCCAGGCTATGGTAATTAGCTCCCCTTAAAAACACACAGGTTGGCAAGGCATGAATAGGTTTGTTTGCAGGTCAAATAAAAGAAATAGAATTTGTATCAGAACCCATTGAAAATGATACCACCCATACATAAGAAACTCTTCTCTAGAAACCTCTGCCACTGAAATTATTGCCCTGTGTAGATCTGGAGTTGGGTACACCTATGACGTTGCTTTATCATGTCAATGGTTCTCTTCATAGCCCCACTATCTGCCTGAGAAGTATTTCCTTTCTTGTAGTCCATGCCTCTAGCAGCCCTCAGAAGATAATTCTAGTCACTGCTCTGCTTAATAGCTCCCTGCTTAAAGCCTTAACCAAAATGAGGTTACCAAGGCTTTTCCTCAAGGGAACTGAAATTTAGAGGGCGTGACATTATCATACATGTATTCCTCCAGAAGCATAGAAAAAAACAGAGCTTAGAATCTAGTTAGCAAGATTAATTAGTTGATAGGAAGATACCAGATGGTGCACGTGTTTAATGACATCCATCTGTGAGCCACTGTAGTCACTAATCTTTTCTCCCACTCAACAAAGGTTGTCTTAATTCTTATATTACAGTATTTTCATATCATAGATTGAGAGTTGCAAGGGAGGCATCTAATCCATTCTCCCATTTTTCAGTTGGGAAAACTGAAATTACTAATTCATCTAAGTAGTAAATGGTAGAGCTAGAATCTCTTTCCCTTTACTCTAAAAGTACCTATCATGAATTAAGAAGTTGATTTCGGGGTACTTTTGTACTTGTTGCCATGAGTACTGTTTGGCCTTAGCCCAGTTAAAGATCTGCTTCTATGGTGTTCCGTTCTACCATCCTTTATCAGTATTACAGTAACTCCTAGCAGTTCTCCACAACTTCCATCAGATGGCAGTCATTCCCTTTCTCAGGGGACCAGATCTCCATTGCTGGGAATACTCAGCTCAAAAGTACTAGATATAATTCTTCCTGAAATATTCTATTAGATATGTCAGTGCAATAGATAGAGTGCTGAATCTGGAGTCAAGAAAGGCAGAGTATAAATCCAGCCAATCATTCCTACTGTTGGATTGTTGTTTGTTCTTCATTCTCAAAGACTAGTCATTCAACCTCTCTCAGCCTCATTTTCCTCATCTGCAAAATGGAGGTATTAATAGCATCTACCTCCCAGAATTGTTGAGTATAAAATGAGATAATATTTATGAAACTCTTTACAAACTACTAGCTATATATATATGCTAATGTAGCTAGCTGTATATGTTACTAACTAGCTACTTATATTACTATTTACATCAATACTAGTTGCATTTATTACTCAGTAAATAAAATATATATGAACATACACACAACACTAATTTGTAAAAAGAAAAAAGTGAAAAATATAAGAGTAATTCTAGAGTTTGATACATACTACATGTTTATGTATTACATGGGTAATAAGCAATATATATTTCAAAGTGTTTAATCGGGTATATACTGGCAAATGTTTAATAATTAACTTTTCAGGAAAAAATATGTACAACAAACTTTTAGGTTTAACATTAATTATTAGCACATTCTCTATCACTTTCTTAAGTCTAAACAATCAACAAAACAATTTGGTCCCTGATTTGTATCATTTTCCAGTATATGGGGTGCAAATGCTCACTTGAAAATCTAAAAATAGTCTTGCTAGCCAGTCTTGGCTGGATCAGCATATCCATATATTCAATCATCTTTGAATCATTATATGTTGGGGTTCCCATGATCCCATGCCTCACTTACTGAACTCTACATAACTCAACATAATCCAACTCTACATAGCCCAACATAAAAACCGATTTGTTGCATTAAGACTAGTGTTAAGAAAGATATTTTAGATATAAATTTATTATTGTTCTTAATTTGTTTCTCATTCTTTGTGACCCAATTTGGGGTTTTCCAGGCAAAGATACAAGAGTGATTCACCATTTCCTTTTCTAGTTCATTTTACAGCTGGGGAACCTGAGGCAAACAGGGTTTAAATGACTTGCCCAGGGACACACAGCTGGTAAATGACTGAGGCCAAATTTGAACTCAGGTCTTCCTAACTCCTAAAAACCTAAGATACCATCTTGCTAGGGATTCTTAATTTGGGGGAACATATGTAGATTTTATTAAAGAGGGTCTGTGGTGAAATGAGCAGAATCAGAACATTGTAACAGCAAGATTATGTGATGATCAACTGTGATGGACTTGACTCTGCAGCAATGTGGTGATCCAAGACAATTTCAATATACTTCTAATAGATGGAAAATGGCATCCATATCCAGAGAGAACTACAGAGAGTGAATGTGAATCAAAGCATAGCATTTTCACCCTTTTTTTGTTTGTTTGTTTTGCTTTTCCTTTCTCACTGTTTCCCCCATTTTGGTCTGATTTTTCTTGCACAATATGACAAATATGGAAATATGTTTAAAAGGATTGCACATAAGAATGTTTGTGGCAGCCCTTTTTGTAGTGGCTAGAAACTGGAAATTGAATAGATGCCCTTCAATTGGAGAATGGTTGAATAAATTATGGTATATGAATGTTATGGAATATTATTGTTCTGTAAGAAATGACCAGCAAGATGATTTCAGAGAGGCCTGGAGAGACTTACATGAACTGATGCTGAGTGAAATGAGCAGAACCAGGAGATCATTATACACGGCAACAACAGTACTATATGACGATCAATTCTGATGGACATGGCTCTCTTCAACAATGAAATGTTTCAAACCACCTCCAATTGTTCACTGAAGAAAG
>JAJPUD010004049.1:0-63323 GCA_023553655.1 Myrmecobius fasciatus
TATTCCCCTGATCACCTACTCTCTTTCTTAGCCAGTACCAGATGGTTTTGGTGACCGCTGCTTTATAATATAGCTTTAGATCTGGCACAGTCAGGCCGCCCTCATTTGCATTTTTTTCATTAATTCCCTTGAAATTTTTATTCTTCCAGATGAACTTTGTTATTATTTTTTTCTAGATCTGTAAAATCATTTCTTGGGAGGTTGATTGGCATGGCACTGAATAAGTAGATGAATGTGGGTAGTATTGTCATCATTATATTTTTTTTTTGCCAATTGTCCTTTTAAAGTTTTTGTTAGTGTTTTTTTCCATTTCGCCAATTCTGTTTTTAAGGAGCTGTTTTCTTTTCTCATTTGGCCAGATTTATTTTTTGAGGAGTTGTTTTCTTCAGTCAGCTGCTGATTCCTTTCCCAAGCTGTTGGCTTTTCCCGTTCCCTAAGTCTCCGGCGTAGCCCTCCTTTCTTTCCCCCATTTTCCCGCGTGCCTGGCCGGTGCCTTTTGCGCTTGAGGCTTCTCCCGCAGCATTTGCCTGCGCGTCCCTCCTCTGGGCCTGGGTGCTCCCTGTCTCAGCCGCAGCTCTGGGCTTGTTTGCTCCCTGAAAGCTGAGCCGGCTCCTGGGGGAGACTGGCCCTTGTGCAGGGAGCTAGTCGGCTGGGGGGGCGTGCCCGTGCCCCACCGTCGCCTTCCTCGTCGTGCTGGCGTCTCCCAGCAGCTGTGGTATTTGGGCCAGGACCCCCGCTTGACTCCGCACGCCGGCCCGGCTGCCCCCTGCCCAAGGCAGACAGACCTTTTTCGGAGTCCTTCCTCGGTGTCTCAGGCCGGGGGAGCAGTGCCCTCAGCGTGTTTGTGGGTCCTGTCCCCCCAAACCTGCGCAGAGCCCTGACCTAGCCTGGGTTCTGAGGGAAGCTGGGGGGGCTCAGGCAGGGTCCTGCCCGCTCTGGGACTTTCCCACCCCAGGCGTAGGTGGATGCCCTTGGTCCTGGGCCAGCCTTGGTGCCCGTGAGGTCACCCCTTGGTGAGGGGGTCAGGGGCGTGGCTGTTAGTCTCAGGGGGGTCAAATTAGCGTTTGGGGGAGCTGAGCAGCCACGGAGACCAAGCCGGTCCGGGAGCAAGGCTCTCCCTTCGAGGAGCCCCAAAGGGCTGCTGACGCCTGGCCCGGGCGGCCCCGGATCCCGGACTGCATTCATTCTGCTGGAGATTGAATCCCGGAATATATCATTGATCTCTCTCTCCTCCTCCCCCCTCCCTCTGGGGTTCTGTCCCACCTCCTCTCCCGCCCCCACACCGCCCCATTGTGGGGGGACGGTGGTGAAGCTGTCTCAGGTCTCCTGTCCAAAGTGGGCACTTTCCTGCCAGCTTAGGGGGGGCACTGCCTGGGGAGATCATGGTGGGAGCTGCTGCGGGCCCTGGAGTTGTCCCCAGTGCAAGTGTGGGCTCCCCCAGTGCCCCCCCTTCCTCTTTGCTCTTTGGTTAGACCCCCTCCAGGGAGAAGTTAGCTTCTTAACGAGTGGCCAAAATTTGAAACAAGGGATAGAAGCATGTAGCAGGACCCGAGCTCCCGGCATCCTGTCTCCTAGGACCCCCGCCCCTGGCACATGCCCTGTTTGCCACGCCCCTGCCCTGCTGGGCACATGAATTTTCAGACGTAGCTCGGGCAGCTTTGCCCACTGGGCAGTGAGCGCTCCAGGTTGCCCTCCTGGGCCTCCAGCAGGTCCAAGGCGGCAGGAAGCGGGCTCCCGTCCATTCGCCGCTCCTGCAGTTAGGGATGGAGGGGAGTGAGAAGGATCTGAAAGCGGCAGCTCCCACTAGGCCAGATGTGGCCAAGCCGCGGCCGAGGGCACGGTCCCCTCCGGGGGAGAGCGAGAAGGGGGGCCGAGAGGGCCCAGAGTCCCCTTGGGAGGATCTTGGGACCCTCGTGGTCTGGGACATAGAGAGAAGCTGTGGGCTGGTGGGCAGGGGCAGGGTCCCCAGGACCCTGGGGGGGGGGCCAGGAACTGTGTCCATCAGTGGTCAGAATCAGGGTGGGAAAGCAGAGCGCCCGAGCCAGGTCTCCTTGGAGAGGCGGGCTGGGGTCTTGGAAGCAGGGCCCGAGCCGGGGAGTCATGGAGCCAGGGCACTGGCGGGCCCCAAGCCTCCTCAGGGGGAGAAGTGTGGAGAATCCACAGACGGTGGGCAGTCACCCCACACAGGCAGAGACAGACGGAAAGACAGAAACAGACACACAGTCAGAGACAGAGACGGACACAGACCGAGGCAGACACAGAGGCAGACACAGAGACAGACAGAGACAGACAGAAAGACAGAAACAGATACACAGTCAGAGACAGAGATGGACACAGACAGAGGCAGACACAGAGACAGACAGAGACACAGAGGCAGACAGAGATACACAGAGACAGACAGAAAGACAGAGACACAGTCAGAGACAGAGACGGACACA
The DNA here is from genome assembly GCA_023553655.1 of Myrmecobius fasciatus. Lineage (NCBI taxonomy): Eukaryota > Metazoa > Chordata > Mammalia > Dasyuromorphia > Myrmecobiidae > Myrmecobius > Myrmecobius fasciatus. Next base: position 2,439 of record JAJPUD010004049.1, read on the forward strand.
GACAGAGGCAGATACAGAGACAGACAGAGGCAGACACAGAGACACACAGAGACACACATAGAGACAGACAGAAAGACAGAGACACAGACAGAGGCAGACAGACAGATACAGAAACAGAGACAGACAGGCACAGACAGACACACAGTCAGAGAGACAGACAGACACAGAGACAGACAGAAAGACAGAGAGACACAGAGACAGATAAAGACAGACAGGCACACACACACAGAGTCAGAGACAGACACAGAGACAGGCAGAAAGACAGACACAGACAGATACAAAGTCAGAGACAGACACAGACACACAGACATACAGACACACACGTACGAGACAGAGACAGACAGATAGACACACACAGACACACATAGACACAGACAGACTCCCACACGCACGGGACAGAAGACAAAGCCTCCTAAATCCTAGATGGGCAGATGTGATGTTAGTTTTCCTTTATAATGTTGGGGAGTGAAACCCCCCTAGAAAAAGAAAACCCCAGATGCAGCCTGCTCACCTAACCGAGGGGACCGTGTTTCACCTGCAGTTGTCCTCAGGCCCCCGGTGGCAAAGCAGTGGGGCGGTGTAGGCCAGGGTCTTGCTGGCTCCTGTTACACCTGCCTGGTGGAGGACAAGGACAGGAAGAATTGGGATTTGTCTGACAGCCTCACACAGGTTTCTGAAGGGGGAGCCCTCCTCCCTGTTTGTGGAGGGGAAGGCCTGAGGCTTCCCGCACCAATTGATGAGGTTTGGCCCCAAATAATTAGAGATAATTAGGGGTAGAAATCCCTGGTGCAAAATACACAAAAAATACACATGGGGAGAGTTCCCAGTGGCTTCAGCTCTTTGTCAAAAAGCACCTTTATTTATGAGGAGAGATTACAGACTAAAGGAAGAGGTCAAATAAACAGATTCAGGCAAGGAAAGGATGAGCAAGGGGAAAGACCAGTCCCCCCGTGGAACTCTCAGTTAGCCGGGGGAAAGGGAATATGTCATGAGTATTATGTCATTAGATGGCAAGCTAAGTCCCCTGAGGAGGGCAGCGGTCTGACCCCGAAAGGGCTTACAAAGGAAGGGGATTGTGCCATTGACCCTCACCAGGGAGAGACCCACCGAGGCCCGGGAGGGGGGTTAGCCACGGTGGCAGTGGGCCCGGGGCAGATTTCTGGGGGAAGTTTCACTGGGGGGTGGACTTCATAGCACTTGGGATCCCAAGTCCTCCAGCGGGGTGGGACTGGAAGGCTGAGCTGTGCCCCTCAGGGAGTGTGGGGTCTAATTAGTGCTCCAGCTTCCTTGGCCCCCCCACCTAGTTACTCAGACAGGGCTGGAATGGAACCATGGGGACCAAGGGAGAGACCCTTCTGCAGGCGCCAGGCCCCTGGGGTGGTCTGAAAGTGCCCGATCCTTGGGGGACAGGCAAAGGAGCAAAGAAAGGGGGGAAGGAGAAGGAGTTAGGAGATGAAATGGAAGAAGCAAGTGCCTGGAGGCACCCAAAGCCAAGAGAAAACCCGCTTTTACCTCTCTGTTTCTGCATTGTAGAGTTATCTCTGCTCCCTAGATTTCTGTTATAACAAATATTTAAGTGCTGAAAGAGAAAGCTTTTAGCAGAACTAACCAGGGCAATTAGAGTGCCAGGTCTAGAGTCAGGAAGACCTGAGTTCAAATTCTGCCTCAGATACTGGGACTCTGGGCAAGTCACTTCACCCTGTTTGCCTAGTTTCCTCATCTGTAAAATGAGCTGGAGAAGGGAATGGTAATCCGTCGTTATTTGGGCCAAGAAATCTCAGAGCCCCCCTTCCAAAAAAGGGGAGTCATGAAGAGTAAAATGTGACTGGAAATGACTGCATAACGAAAAAAAATCTAACCCACACATCAGCCGTTCATCAGCCCTTGAACCCTCCCCAACTAGATTTCCCCCTCTTTGTATTTGAAGGGAAGAGCTTCATTTTCTGGGGAACAAGCTTAGGGATTCTATTTTTGCAGCTTTTTTTAGGACCTTTTTTTTTGTTCTTTATATTTTATTGTCATTTTACATATGGTGTTTCTGGTGGGCTTCCCTATGTTGTACTTCCTTTTAAGCTCCTCCCTGGTACTTCTGCCAGTCCTAAGGGAGCCAAATGTGAGTGGGCACCAAGAGCTCATGGCTACAAGAGTCATGATTTGTTGGGCAGCCAGAATGTTCTCTGAACAAAGCTACCTGCGATGTGGGCCTGGCCCGGGGCAGATCTCGGCTTACAGGGCGGGTTTTTGGGGTGGCTGGATGTTGTGAGAACCCTTCCTTCTGAACCAGAGTAACCTCCTGCTTTCCCAAGGACGGCTCAGCAAGAGACTGTTTCTGAACAGAAGTTGTTGGGTGTTTCAGGGAACTTTGACTTTCAAGGATGTGACTGTGGACTTCACCAGGGAAGAGTGGGGGCACCTGTGCCCTGCTGAGAGGGACTTGTACAAAGAAGTGATGCTGGACAATTACAGGAACCTGGTCTCCCTGGGTAAGGACCCCCGACCCCTAGGGTTTGGGGGAGGTTTGGGGGTGGGCCCACACAGTTCTAGAGCCCCTGATCCAGAGGGCTGTGTCTGCAGGATTCTGCCAACTCTGATCTTGGGATCTAAGAATCTAATAGAAGATGAAATCTGGATTCCCGAATCCCCAAATCCTTTTAGGATCCAGAGAAAGGCTGTTTCTGCTCTTTGTGCCTCGAGTGTTTCCCCCAAAGGACCAAGACAGACAACTGAAAATATCAAAGGTTCTCATCCTGAGGAGGGATCTGCCAGGGGCCAGAGGAGACCATGTGGGCCAAGAGCTTGGCCAGGGGAGGTGCCATGGCCCTGCTTATTCCCTCTCCTGCCCGGCCCCATCTCCCCTAGGAGACCAGGTCCTCCGAGCTCCTCTGCAGATCTCTCCACTCTCTCTCCTCTTGAGGACATTTCTGGCCCAGCTAAGGGCCCTGCCCCTAGGGAACTTCTTTTCTAAGGGGGGGACAGCCTGCAGAGCAATAGCTTCCTGCAGGAGCCCCAGCCAGGTGGTGAAAGCTGGTCCTGGAGGGGAAGGTTCAGTCACTGTGGGGACACAGATGGGCCCCCAGCCAAGGCTTGGGCTGAGCTCCAGTCATCAGTCGGCAAACACTTCTCAGGCACTGTGCTAAATGGCATGGATGCCAAAAAAAAAAAAAAAATGGCCAAAGTTAGTTCCTGCGCCCGGGGCCCTTACAGGCTAGTGGGGGGGGGAGGAGCATATAGGAACATATAGGCACATGGGCACAGACAGGCCCTATGGAGATAAACTGGAAATCCTTAACAGAGAAAGGCTCTAGAAATGGAGGTGGGGGAGACAGAAAGTCAGGGCCATGATACATAGAGAATCAAGTTCTTCATGTGCTCTGCTGGGCTGCCTTAGACACTTTGACATGGAAAAATCATCATAGTTACGCCCAAAGAGACTTTGGTGAAATTCTCAAGTTCGGAAAGTAGTCTGGGTTCATGATCCCGTTTGGCTCTCACAGTGCCAACTTGGGAGGGCAAGGTTTTTAATTACTTTTATCCTTCTTTTCCAAGTGGAAACTGAGGCTCAGAGGGAATGATGAGTGATTTGCATTAAATCCTATCTGAAAAGTGTTTGGTGGGATTTGAACCATGGCCTTCTGAGAGCCAGAAGAGGCTGGGCTTGAATTGTCAAACAATTGTCCAATGTTGTTTTTTCGAACGTCCATCTATGAGCAGGGATTGAGCCGTCCAAAGCAGATCGGGCCTTCCACTTGGAAAGAAGAGAATCGCCAAGAATGTTGAAGAACAAAGATTTCAACGATACTAAGTCCGGTCCAGGTGAGGGAGTGAAAACCGGGAGGATGGGCGTCCCACTGAGTGCTTCAATTGGGGGGCGGCCCTGCGGTGGGCTGTATCAGCAAACATTTATGAAGCGCCCACAGTGTGCCAGATGCTAAGATCTGGGAAACTGAAAGAGACAAAAGAGTCGGCCCTCAAGGGGCTCACAACAGAAGGGGAAGACGAGATGCAGAGGAATGTGCACAAACCAGCTGTATCCCAGATAAATAGGAGGCCATTCACAGAGGGAGGTCACCAGAATTAAGAGGGGTTAGAATGGGAGGGGGGCACAGAGCCAGTGCCATGATACATGGAGAAAACTATAAAACTCCTGTGTATTATCTGCCTGGCCTTCTATGCTAAGCTTTCCCTTGACATGGAAAAGTAACCATAATTACACCAGCAGACTCTTGTGCAGTTCTCAAGTTTGGAAGTTCCCTGCTCATGATCCCATTTGCCACCCTGTAGGGCAAGCTCTCTTGCAGTGCTGGAGAAACTGAGGCGAGTAAAGACTGGTTTGATTTTAAAGTGGAGAGTTTAATAAGCCACTGACTGCAGGGGGATATGCTTCCAGAGCATACGGTGCCAGAGAAACTGAGGCACAGAGCTTATATAGGGTTTTAGCTAACTAGGGTTTGCAAACAGAATACAGAAGCTGAGTGTGCGATTAGCCTAACATCTTGTAAGGCAGAAGAGGGAAGCAAAGGCAGATGAGGGAGGAAAGACACAGGGAAGGACAAGCCTGCCAAGGTATGAGAACATAAACCTCGACAGGACAGGAGGCGAGATAAGAAAGCATAACTCCTTGTCTTGTGGAGGGAGGGAGGGGTCACCCTGGCAGGGGCAGAGATAGGGAAGCGGGCACCTGGTCAGTGTTTTTCTTTGCTATCCTTCACTGTGACACAATGGTGTGTAAAAAGGGGAGTCGGAGTCTCAAGGTTTAGGGCTCTCTCCTAAATCCAGTATTCCCAGACCTAACTGCCAGGGGCGGGCGGTGCTCTGACCTGTTATCAGGACTCAACATTATAGGTACTTTTATCTTTATTTTCCAAGAGAGGAAGCTGACGTCCAGAAAGTGTAAGTCATTAGTATGAAGCCATAGCTAAGAAGTGTTTGGTCAGATTTGAACCAGGGTCTCCCAGAAGGGGCTGGGCTGGCGTTCTCAAATACTTGTCCCAAGGAGCGTTTTCAAATCTCCCTCCATGAGCAGGGCTTCAGGTGTCCACCCTAGAGGGGACCTTCCCTTTGGAAAGTAGAGAATCACCGTGGATGTGGGAGAGCAAAGAGTCCAGTGACAGTGACTCCGGCCCTGGTGAGTGAGGGAGAAAGGGGAAGATGGGGTCGCAGCTGAGCTGTGCATTTGGGGGGCAGTCCCTACATAGTATTGCGTCACTCCATCAATAAACATTGACTAAGCACCTGCTGTGTGCCAGATGCTGTGATACAAAAAGAGGCAAAAGAGAGTCTGCTCTCAAAGAGCTCACAATCTATGGGGAAGACAACATGCAAAGAAGTATGAACAAACAAGCGGCATCCTGAATAAAGGCACTAGAATTAAGTGGGTACGGGGGACAGAAAGGCAGTGCCATGATACATCGAGAACACGACTCCTATCAAGGACTTTCTATATATGCTCTGTCCGGCCTCCTTCGTACATCTTTCCCTTGACATGGAAGAATGATAATAAATATGCCAGCAGAGACTTCTTGAGAAATTCTCACCTTTGGAAAGTTTTCTGTGCGACAACTCACTTGGTTCTCACAGCCACTCTGTAGGGCAAGTTCTACAGGGACTTTTACCCTAATTTTCCAAGAGAGGAAGCTGAGAACCAGAGGGATCATGTCATTTGTATGAAATCAGATCGTCAAAGTAGAATGTGACCCCTGGTCCATCAGAAGGGGCTGGGCTTGCATTCTCCTATAATTGTCCCAAGGAGTTTTTTTCAAATTTCTCTCCATGAACAGAGTTTCAAGTGTCCACACCAGATTTGGCCTTCAAGTGGGAAAGTGCAAAATCAACATGGATGTGGAAGACAAACTATTCCAGTGATACTGAATCGGGTCCAGGTGAGTGAGTGTGCATTTGGGGGGCAGTCCCTGTGTTGTATTCTATCAGTCATCAACAAACATTTATTAAGCGTCTGCTGTGTGCCAGATGTTGTACTAAGCTGAGTTGTATCAGTCATTAATAAACATTTATTAAGCACCTCCTGTGTGCCAGATGCTGTACTAAGCTCTAGGGATACTAAAAGAAAAGAGAATCTGGCACAAGGAGCTCACAGTCTAATGGGGAAGACAAAATGCAGAGTAGTGTGTACAAATAAACTATATCCTAAATAAGTAGGTGATAATTCACAGGAAGGCACAAGACTTAAGAAGTGAGGGAAGGAGAAAGGAAGAAGAAAGTTAGTGCCATGATATGAAGGGAACACTACGAAGGCCCTTTTGATATATGGTCTGTTGGGCCTTCTTAACACACCTTTTCTTGACATGGAAAAATGATAGTAAGTATGCAGGCACTTTGGTGACATTCTGAGGCTTGGAAAGTACCCTGTGTGTTCATGATCCCGTTTGGCCCTCACAACTGCCACGTAAGGCAACTTCTGTAGGTACTTTTGCCCTTATTTTCAAGCAAGGAAGCGGGCCTAGAGGGATTAAGTGATTTGTACGAAATGATGTCTTTGTTTGGTGGAGTTTGAACCAAGGTCCTCAGAAGAGGCTGGCTTGCGTTCTCCAATAACTGTTCATGTTAGTTTTTCCAAATTTCTCTCCACAAACAGAGCTTCAGGTGTCTACAACAGATGTGACCTTACCATTGGAAAGAGGAGACTCGCCATGGATGTGGGAGAAAGAAGATTCCAGGGATAATCAGTCAGCTCCAGGTGAGTGAGGATGGACATCACCACTGAGCCATCATTTGGGGAGGAGTCTTTGTGTTGTATCAGTCTATCAATAAATATTGATTAAGCACCGGCTGTGTGCCAGATGCTGTGCTGAACTCCAGGGATACAAAAAGAGGGGAAAGGGTCTGCCCTCAAGGAGCTCACAGTCTAATGGGAAAGACAAGATGGAAAGAAACGTACATCCCAGACAAATAGGAGAGAATTCATAGAGAAAAGATGCTAGCATTAAGCAGGGTTGGAATTGAGGGGGGAGGGAGACAGGAAGTTATTGCCATGATACCAAGAGAGTACCACAAAGGTGCTTTCTGTATATGTTCTGTTGGGCTTTTTCTTATCTCTTTTCCTTGATATGGGAAAATGATCATATTTACACCAACAGAAACTTTTGGAAAATGCTCAAGTTGGGAAAGTACTCTGTGTGTCTGTGATCCCATCTGGTCCTCACCACCCCCCGTAGGGAGAGTTCTTTAGGTATTTTTATCATTATATCATGGGGAAACTGAGGCCCAGAAGGATTAAGTGATTTGCATGAAATCTTGTCTAAGAAATGTTTGGGGGAATTTGAAACAAGGTTACTCAGAAGAAGCTAGGCTTGAATTCTCAATTAGTTCGTGAAAGTAGTTTTTTCAAATCTCCCTCCATGAGCAGAGTTTCAAGTGTCCACACCAGATGAGACCTTCCAGTTGGAAAGAAGAGACTCACCATGGATATCGGAAAGCAAAGATTCCAGTGATAATCAGTCAGCTCCAAGTGAGTAAAAAACAGGAGAATGGGAGTCATTTGGAGGAGAGTTGCTGTGTAGTATTGTATCAATCAATCAATAAACATTTATTATGCACCTGCTGAGTGCCAGATGCTGTGCTGAGCTTTAGGGATACTGAAAAAGATCTTTAGGGATACTAAAGAGAGTGTTCTCAAGGAGCTCACAGTCTAATGGGGAAGACAAGATGCAGTGAAATGTGTGCAAACAAACTATGTCCTGGATAAGTAGAAGATAATTAAAGATGGAAGTCACTAGAATTAGGAGTATTTGAAATGGAGGTGAAGGAGACAAAGTCAAGGCCATGAGATATATCTAAAATACATAAAAAAAACCCAACAAAGTTCCTTTCTACATGTGGTCTGCCAGGTCCTTTTTTTCTTTGACATAGGAAAATGTTAATAGTTATACTAGCAGATACTTTTATGAAGTTCTCAAGTTTGGAAAGTCCTCCGTTTATCATCCCATTTGGTCCTCTCAGCCCCCTGTAGGGAGACTTCTACATGAAGTTTTCTCCTTATTTTCCAAGTGAGGAAACAGAAAGATTAAGTGATTTGCATGAAATCTTATCTACGAAGTGTTTGGTGGAATTTGAACCATGGTCTCTCAGAAGATATTGGGCTTGAATCCTCAAATAATTATCTAATGTAGTTCTTTCAAATCTCCCTCAATGAACAGAGTTTCAAGTGTCCACACCAGAAGTGACCTTTGAGTTTGAAAGAGTAGACTCACCATGGATGTTGGAGAAGAAAGATCCCAATGATCATAACTCATTTCCAGGTGAGTGAGTGAAGAACGGGAGGATGGAAGTCACCTCTGAACTGTGTATTTGGGGAGCAATCCTGTAGAGTATTGCATCAGTCCATGAATAAACATTTATTAAGCACCTGCTGTGTGCCAGGTACTGTGCTAAGCTCTAGAGATACTAAATGCAAGAAGTTCACAATCTAATGAGGAAGACAAGATGCAAAGAAATGTGTACAAACAAACTATATCCAGATAAATAAGAGATAATTCACAGAGGGAAGGCACTAGATTCAAAATGGGTTGAAATGGAGGTGGGAGAAACAGAAAGTCAGTGTGATGATTTGTAGCTAAAATACATACAAAGTACAGTTAAGTTCTTTCTATATATGGTCTGCCGACCTTCCTCATAGACCTTTTCCTTAACATGAAAAAATGGTAACGCTTATGCAAACCCTTTTGTGAAATTGTTGTTTGGAAGCTCCCTGTAGGGACAGTTCTTTAGGTATTTTTATGCTTATTTTCCAAGGGTGGAAATTGAGGCCAGAGGAAGTAAATGATGAGTATGAAATCATATCTAAGAATTGCTTGGTGGAATCTGAACCATGGTCTCTCTCAAGCCTCTCCAGGTTTGAATTCTCAAATAATTTTCCAATATGGTTTTTCATGTCTCCCTCCATGAACAGAGTTTCAAATGTACACGCCAGAAGTGACCTTTGAGTTTGATAGAGGAGACTCCCCATGGATGTTCGAGAGACTAGATTCCAGTGATGAGTCATGTCTAGGTGAGTGGAGTAAGGAGAGGATGGATGGCATTTCAGGAGCAGTCCCGTGTTGTATCAGTCGGTAAAATTTATTTAGCACCTACTGTGTGCCAGCTGCTGTGCTAAGCTCTAGGAATATCCAATGAGGTAAAAGATAGTCCGTCCTCACAGGGTAATGGGGAAGACAGTATACCAATAAATGGGTACAGACAAGCTGTATCCCAGATAAATAGGAGAGAATTCACACAGAGGACAGTAGAATTAAGAAAGGTGGGAGTGGGGAAAAAAGGGAAGATAGAAGTCAATGCCATGATACAAAGAGAATAATATAAAGGTCCTTCCTTTATATACTCTGCTGGGCCTTCTTAGTACTTTTCTTTGACAAGGAAAAATAATCATAGTTATTCCAACAGATACTTTTGTGAAATTCTCAACTTTGGGAAGTACTCTGTATGTTCATAATCCCACTTGGTCTCATACCACTGTGGAGGGTGAGTTCTATAGGTATTTTTATCCTTCTTTTCCAAATGATTAGACTGAAGAAAGAGGAATTAAGTGATTTCTATGGAATCCTGTAGTGTTTGGTAGAATTTGAACCATGGTCTCTCAGAAGAGGTTGGGCTTGAATTCTCCAATAATTGCCCAAAACAGTTTTTTTTCAAATCTCCCTCCATGAACAGAGATTCAAGAGTGCACACCAGATGTGACCTTCCCATTGAAAAATGGAGAATCACCATGGATTTCAGAGAGAAATGATTCCAATGATAATGAATCAGCTTCAGGTGAGTGAGAGAAGAATGGGGGCAGAGCCTGTATTATGTTTTATGAGTCTGTCAATAAACATTTATTAAGCATGTGCCAGACATTGTGCTGAGCTCCAGGGATACTAAATGAGGCAAAAGATAATCTGCCCTCAAAGAGCCCATGATCTAATGGGGAAGACAAAATGCAGCAAAATGTGTACAAAATAGCTGTATACCGAATGGAGAAGAGAGAATTCACAGAGGGAAGGCACTAGAATTTCCCGGTATTGGAGTGGAGAGGAAGGAGACAGAAGGTCAGGGCCATGATGCAGAGAGAATATTGTAAATCTGCCTGGCCTTCTTCCTACATGTTTTCCTTGACATGGAGAAATAGTAATAGTTATACCAACAGACCCTTTTGTGAAATCCTCCAGTTTAGAAAGTTCTCTGTGTTTGTGATCCCATTCAGTCCTCACAAACCCCCTCTAGGGTGAGTTCTTGAGGTGCTTTCCACCTCATTTTCCAAGTGAGGAAACAGACGGAGAGGGATTAAGTCATTTGGGTGAAATTCATCTAAGAAGTGTTTGGTGGGATTTGGACCAAGGTCTCTCAGAGGAGGCTGGGCTGGTGTTCTCCAATAATTGCCCAAAGTATTTCTTCAAATCTCCCTCCATGAGCAGGGCTTGAAGTGTCCAAACCAGATGTGACCTTCCCTTTGGAAAGAAAAGAATCGCCATGGATGTGGGAGAGCAAAGATTCCAGTGACAGTGACTCCGGTCCAGGTGAATGAGTGAGAAAGGGGAGGATGGGAGTCATGGCTGAACTGTGCATTTGGGGGGCAGTCCTATGTTGTGTGTATCAGTCCGTCAATAAACATTGATTAAGCACTTGCTATATGCCAGATGCTGAGCTAACTAAAAGAAGCAAAAGAGGTTGTCCTCAAAGAACTCACAATCTGTGAAGACAATATGTGACAAACTGTGTACAAACAAGCCATATCCTGGCTAAATAGCAGATAATCCACAGAGGAAGGACACCAGAATTAAGAGAAGTTGTAATGAAGGTGATAGGGACAGAAAGTCAGTGCCATGATACACTGAGAATACTACAAAGGTCCTTTGTATATATGGTCTGCCTGCCCTTCTAAGCACAACGTTTCCTTGACAGTGAAAATAATAATAGTTATGCCGGGTCCTCACAGCCACTCTGTAGGGCAAGTTCTACAGGGACTTTTACCCTAATTTTCCAAGAGAGGAAGCTGAGAACCAGAGGGATCATGTTATTTGTATGAAATCATATCATCAAAGTAGAATGTGACCCCTGGTCCATCAGAAGGGGCTGGGCTTGCATTCTCCTATAACTGTCCCAAGGAGTTTTTTCAAATTTCTCTCCATGAACAGAGTTTCAAGTGTCCACACCAGATTTGGCCTTCAAGTGGGAAAGTGCAAAATCAACATGGATGTGGAAGACAAACTATTCCAGTGATACTGAATCAGGCCCAGGTGAGTGAGTGTGCATTTGGGGGGCAGTCCCTGTGTTGTATTCTATCAGTCATCAACAAACATTTATTTAAGTACCTGTTGTGTGCCAGATGCTAAGCTCTAGGGATGCAAAAAGAGGCAAAAGAGTCTGTCCTCAAGGAGTTCACAGTCTAATGGGGAAGACAAGATGCAGAGTAATGTGTACAAACAAGCTATATCCCAAATAAATAGGAGATAATTCACAGAAGGAGGGCACTAGAATTAAGAGGGTTTGGAATGGAGGTGAGGGAAGAAGAAAGTTAGTGCTGGATGTAAAGGAAAGGCTATAAATGTCCTTTCTATATATGCTCTGCTGATCCACCTTAGTCCAACTTTTTCATGACATGGAAAAATTATCTTAGTTATGCCCGCAGACATTTTTGTGAAATTCTCAAGTTTGGAAAACACCCTGTGTGTTCATGATCCCAATTGGTCTTGACAACCACTTCTTTAGGTACTTTTATCCTTATTTTTCAAGTTAGGAAATTGAAGTCCAGAGGGATTAAGTGATTTGTATGAAGTTATATCTAAGAAGTGCTTAGTGTAATTTGAGCCATGGTGTCTCAGAAGAGGCTGGGCTTGAATTCTCAAACAATTGTTCCAAGTAATTTTTTCAAATCTTGCTTCACAAACAGAGCTTCAGGTGTGTACAGCAGATATGATCTTACCATTAGAAAGAAGAGACTCACCATGGATGTGGGAGAAAAAAAATTCCCCTGTTAGGCTGTCATCTCTAGGTGAGTGAGTGAAAAACAGGAGGTTGGGAGTCACAGGTGAGCTGTTCATTTGGGGGCTAACCCCTGTGTATTGTATCAATCAATCAATAAACATTTATTAAGCACCTACTGTATGCCAACTGCTGTGTTAAGCTCTAGAAATACTAAAAGAGGCAAAACTTATTTAACCTACATTTGATTGTTTCCTGTCTTATAGTAAAGCTGCCAAGGGTGGGAGGAAGAAAAATTTGGAACACAAGTTTTTACAAAGCTGAATGTTGAAAATGATCTTTACATATATTTGTAAAAAATAAAAGTCTATTTAGAAAATAAATAAAAATGATGTGGACCAATAAATAAATAAACAAAAGAAGCAAGGAACTCACATTCTCAAGGGGGAGACAAAATGCAAACAAATACGTATAAAGGAGCTATGTCTGGGATAAATAGAAGATAATTAACAGAGGGGGACACTACAATTAAGAGGAATTGGAATAGAAGTGAAGGAGATAGAAAGTTAGTGCCATTATAAACAATTAACATACACAGAGAATATATTAAAGGTCCCTTATATATTTTGTGTGTGTGTGTGTGTGTGTGTGTGTGTGTGTTGAGAAAGAGAGAGAGAGAGAGAGAGAGAGAGAGAGAGAGAGAGAGAGAGAAGAATGAGTCTGCTTGTCCTTCTTAGGATTTTTTCCTTGACCTGGAAAATTGAGAGTAGTTTTGCCAGCAGTCACTTCTGTGAAATTCTCAAGTTTGGAGGGCACTCTATCTGTTCATGATTTCATTTGGTCCTTACACCTTCTCTGTAGGGCAAGTTCTTTAGGTGCTTTTATCCTTATTTTCCAAGTGAGGGAACTGAGGCTCAGAGGTCCTAAGTGATTTGTATGAAATTGTCTCTAAGAATCATTTGGTGGAATTTGAAACGATCTCTCAGAAGAGGTTGGGCTTTAATTCTTAAATAATTTTCCAAAGTGATTTTTTCCAAATATCCTTCCATGAACAGAGATTCAAGAGTATACACCAGATGTAACCTTCCCATTGGAAAGTGGAGAATCACCATGGATATCGGAGAGAAATGATTCCATTGATAATGAATTAGGTTCAGGTGAGTGGGTAAAAAAACAAGAGCATGGGAGTCAAAGCTGAGCTGTTCATCTGAAAAGCAGTCCTGTGTAGTAGTGTGTCAATCAATCAATAAACATGTATTAAGCACCTACTGTGGGCCAGATATGCTAGACTCTAGTGTTACTAAAAGAGGCAAAAGATGGTCTCTCCCCAAAGAGATCAGGATCTAATGGGGGCGACAATATGAAAACAAATATCTTGAATACAAAGGAGATAATTAAGAAAGGGAAGGCACCAGAATTAAGCAGTTTGGAATGAGTATAAAGGTGCTTTCCCTATGCTCTGCTGGGCCTTCTTTGTACAACTTTTCCTTGACATAGGAATATATTAATAGTTATGCCAGGAGAGACTTTTGTGAAATGCTTAAGTTTGGAAAGTACTCTGTATGTTCATGATCCCATTTGGTCTTCACAACTCCCATGTAAGTCAAATTCTCTAAGTACTTTTATCCTTATTTTCCAAGTGAGGAAACGGGAATTAAGTGATTTGTATGAAATCATACCTAAGAAATGTTTGGTGGAATTTGAACCAAGGGCTCTCAGAGGAGGCTGGGCTGGAATTCTCAAATAATTGTCCAGTCATTTTTTTTTTTTCCAAATCTCCCACCATTAATAGGGCTTGAAGTTTCCAAACCAGATGTGACCTTCCAGTTGGCAAGATGTGTATCACCATGGATGTCAGAGAGAAATGACTCCAGTGACAGTGAATCAGGTTCAGGTGAGTGAGTGAAAAACGGGGATGGGAGTCACTGCTGAGCTGTGCATTTGGGGAGCGGTCCTTGTGTAGTACTGCATGAGTCAATAAACATTCATTAAATGTCCAAAGTGGTGTTTTAAAATCTCCCTCCATGAACAGGACTTCCAACATCCAAACCACATGTGAGCTTCCATTCAGAAAAAAGAGATCCACCATGGGTCTTGGAGAGCAAAAATTGCAGTGATAGTGATTCAGATCCAGGTGAGTGAGTGAAAAACAGGGATGGGAGTCACAGCTAAACTGTGCATTTGGGGAGCAGTCCCTGTGTAGTACTGCATGCATCAGTCAATAAACATTCATTAAATGTCCAAAGTGGTGTTTTCAAATCTCCCTCTGTGAACAGGACTTCCATCATCCAAACCACATGTGAACTTCCAGTCGGAAAAAAGAGATCCACCATGGATCTTGGAGAGCAAAAATTGCAGTGATAGTGATTCAGATCCAGGTGAGTGAGTGAAAAACAGGGATGGGAGTCACTGCTGAGATGTGCATTTGGGGAGCAGTCCCTGTGTAGTACTGCATGCATCAGTCAATAAACATTCATTAAATGTCCAAAGTGGCGTTTTCAAATCTCCCTCTGTGAACAGGACTTCCAACATCCAAACCACATGTGAGCTTCCATTCAGAAAAAAGAGATTCACCATGGGAATTGGAGAGCAAAAATTGCAGTGATAGTGATTCAGGTCCAGGTGAGTGAGTGACAAACAAGGGGATGGGAGTCACAGCTAAACTGTGTATTTGGGGAGCAGTCCCTGTGTAGTATTGCATGGATTAGTCAATAAGCATTCATTAGTCATCTACTGTGTACCAGATGCTGTGCTAAGCTCTAGGGATACTAAAAAAGGCAAAAGCGAGTCTGCCCTCAAAGAGCTCACGATCTAATGGAAAAGACAATATGCAAAGAAATGTGTGCAAGCCAGCTGTACTCAAAAAAAAAAAAAGACTCAATAATTAACAGAGGGAAGGCACCCAGAATTAAGAGGTATCAGAAGGGTGGTGAGGAAGACAGAAAATCAGTGCCATGACACAGAGAATAAAAGAAAGATCATTTCTCTAAATGCCCTGCTGGTCCTTCTTTGTATACCTTTTCCTTGACAGAGGAATATATTAATAGTTACACCAAGAGAGACTATTGTGAAACTCAAGTGTGGAGAGTATTCTGTGTGCTCACAATGCCATTTCGTTCTATAGATACTTTTATTCTTATTTTCCAAGTGAGGAAACAGAGACTCAGAGCGATTAAATGATTTGTTATGAAATCCTTTCTAAGAAGTGTTTGGTGGGATTTGAAACAAGGTCATTCAGAATTCTCAAGTACTTGTCCAAAGTGGCGTTTTCAAATCT
This sequence comes from Myrmecobius fasciatus, assembly GCA_023553655.1. Lineage (NCBI taxonomy): Eukaryota > Metazoa > Chordata > Mammalia > Dasyuromorphia > Myrmecobiidae > Myrmecobius > Myrmecobius fasciatus. Next base: position 17,629 of record JAJPUD010004049.1, read on the forward strand.
CCCTCCATGAACAGGACTTCCAACGTCCAAACCACATGTGAGCTTCTATTCGGAAAAAAGAGACTCACCATGGGTCTTGGAGAGCAAAAATTACAGTGATAGTGATTCAGATCTAGGTGAGTGAGTGAAAAACAGGGGGATGGGAGTCACTGCTGAGCTGTGCATTTGGGGAGCAATCCTTGTGTAGTACTGCATGCATCAGTCAATAAACGTTCATTAATCATGTACTGTGTACCAGATGCTGTGCTAAACTCTAGGGATACTTAAAGAGGCAAAAGAGAGTCTGCCCTCAAAGAGCTCATGATCTAATGGGAAAGACAATATGCAAAGAAATGTGTGCGAACCAGCTGTATCTAAATAAGACTCAATAATTAACAGAGGGAGGGCACCCAGAATTAAGAGGGATTGGAACGGTGGTGAGGGAGACAGAAAATCAGTGCCATGACACATAGGGAATAAAAGAAAGATCATTTCTCTATATGCCCTGCTGGTCCTTCTTTGTATATCTTTTCCTTGACATAGGAATATATTAATAGTTACACTAAGAGAGACTGTTGTGAAACTCAAGTGTGGAGAGTATTCTGTGTGCTCACAATGCCATTTCGTTCTATAGATACTTTTATTCTTATTTTCCAAGTGAGGAAACAGAGGCTCAGAGGGATTAAGTGATTTGTTATGAAATCCTGTCTAAGAAGTGTCTGGTGGGATTTGAAACAAGGTCACTCAGAATTCTCAAGTACTTGTCCACAAGTGGCGTTTTCAAATCTCCCTCCATGAACAGGACTTCCAACGTCCAAACCACATGTGAGCTTCCATTCAGAAGAAAGAGATTCACCAGGGGTCTTGGAGAGGAAAAATTGCAGTGATAGTGATTCAGGTCCAGGTGAGTGTGTGAAAAACAGGGGGATGGGAGTCACTGCTGATGGGAGCAGTCCTTGTGTTGTATTACTATCAATAAATATTTATTAACCACCTGCTGGGTGCCAGATGTTATGCTAAACTCTACGGATACTAAAGGAGGTAAAAGATTGCCTGCCCTCAAGGACCTCCCAATCTAATGGGGAAGACAGTATTCAAAAAAATGTGAACAAACAAGACATGCCCTGGATAAATAGGAGATAGTTGGCAGAAGGAAGACATTAGAATTAAGAGAGATTGAAATAGTGGTGGAGGAGACAGAAAGTCGGTGCCATGATGAGAAGCTAACCCTCTATAGAGAATTCTATCAAGATCCCTTCTATCTGTGCTCTGCTGGACCTTCTCAAGACACCTCTTCCTTGACATGGAAAAATATGCCAACGGACACTTCCGTGAAATCCTCAATTATGGAATTACACTGTCTTAATGATCCCATTTGGCCCTGACTGCCACCCTGTAGGGCAAGTTGTATAGTACTTTATTCTTATTTTCTAGTTGAGGAAACTGAGGTTAAGTCAGTTGTACAAAATTATATCTAAGAATTGCTTGGTGGAATTTGAACCATGGTCTCTCAGAAGAGGCTGGGCTTGAATTCTCAAATAATTGTTCCAAGTACTTTTTTCAAATCTCACTCCACGAACAGAACCTCAAGTCTACAGCCCAGATCTGACCTTCCTGTTTGAAAGCGGATACTCACAATGGATGTTGGAGAGAAAAGACATCAATGATGATCAGTCAGCTCCAGGTGAGTGAGTGAAGAACAGGAGGATGGCAGTGAGCTGCGCATTTGGAGGGCAGTTCTATCAGTAAACATTTATTAAGCACCTGCTGTGTTCCAGATGCTGTGCTAAACTCTAGGGATACTGCTAAAGGGAAAAGAGAGTCTGCTCACAAGGAGTTCAATATGGGGAAGGCAATATGCAAAGAAATGTGTACAAGCACACTTATCCTGGATAAGGAGGAGATAAGTGTTAGAAGAAGAGCCTAGAATTAAGTCGGTTTGGAATGGAGGTGGGGGAGACAAAGTCAGTGCCATGATATGTAACTAAAAACAGAATAATGTATTTCTAGTATATATATTTCTATGTAGACTCTGCTGAGCCTTCGTCAATCGGGGTTTCCTTGACGTGGAAGAATGGTAATACTTCTGCCAACAGATATCTTGGTGAAATTTTCAAGTTTGCAAAGTTCTCTGTGTTCACGATCCCATTTGGTCCTCACCACCCCCTCTAGGGAGAGTTCTACATGAACTTTTATCCTTATTTTCCAAATGATGGAACTGAGATCCAGAGAAATTAAGTGATTTGCATGAAATCCTATCTAAGAAATGTTTGGTGGAATTTGGACCATGGTCTCTCGGAAGAGGTTGGGTTTGCATTCTTAAATAGTTTTCCAAAGTAGTTTTTTCAAATCTCCCTCCATGAACAGACCCTCAAGTGTCCACACCAGAAGGGACCATCCTGTTGGACAGCTCAGATTCACCATGGATGTCGGATAGAAATGATTCCAGTGATAGTGATTCAGGTACAGCTGAAAGAGTGAAAAACAGGAGGATGCGGGTCATAGCTGAGCTGTTCCTTTGGGGGGGAAGTTCCTCTGTTGTATTGGACGAGTCTATCTTAAACATTTATTAGGCACCTACTGTGTGCCAGATGCTGTGCTAACCTCTATGGATATTAAAAGAGGTAAAGAGATAGTCTGCTCACAAGGAGCTCACAGTCTCATGGGGAAGACAATATGCAAACAAATGTGTACAAACAAGCTGTATGCTGGAAAATAGGAGATAATTAATTAAAAGAGGAAGGCCACTAGAATTAAAATAAGGTTGGAATGGAGGTGGTGGAGGCAGAAAGTGCTGTGATGCATAGTTAAACACTTACTATAAAGGTCCTTTCTATGTATGATCTTCCTGGCCTTCTCAGAATAGTTTTTCCTTGACATGGAAATATTATAATAGTTACACCAGCAGAGAATTTTGTGAAGTTCTCAAGTATGAAAATACTCTGTATGCTCATGATCTCATTTCGTTCTCACAACTCCTCTGTAGGGCAATATCTAAAGGTTCTTTTATCCTGTTTTCCAAATTATGGAACTGAAATCCAGAGAGATTAAGGGATTTGTATGACATCATATCTTAGAAGTCTTTGGTGTAATTTGAACCATGGTCTCTCAGAAGAGGTTGGACTTGAATTCTCAAATAATTGTCCCAAGTAGCTTTTTCAAATCTCCCTCCATGAATAGGGCTTGAAGTTTCCAAACAAAATATGACCTTCCCGTTGGAAAGAAAAGAATTACCATGGATGTTGGAGAGGAAAGATTCCAGTGATAGTGAATCAGTTCCAGGTGAGTGTATGAAAATAACGGGGGTGGGGTTGGGGGTGTTTGAGAGTCACTGCTGAGCTCTTCATTTGAATCAATAAACATTTATTAAGCACTTGCTGTGTGCTTGATAGCTTGGATGCTAAAAGGAGGAAAATACTGCCTGCCTTCAAGGAGATCATAATCTTATGGAGAAAACAATAGGCAAAGAAATGTGTACAAACAAGTTCTATCATAGATAAACAGGAAATAATTAACAGAAGAAGATGCTAGAATTAAGAGGGGGTTGGAATGGAGGTGGAGGAGACAAAGTCAATGCCATCTTACATAGAGAATACTATAAAGTTTCCTTCTATATATAATCTGTCTGACTTTCTAAGTACACCTTTTTTTGACATGGAGGAATAATAAGAACTATGGCAACAGATGCTATTGTGAAATCTTCAAGTTTATGTTTTTATTTATTTTTAATAGTAGCTTTTTATTTTCAAAATAACTTAAAAAGATAGTTTTCAGCATTTACCCTTGCAAAACCTTGTGATCCAAATTTTTCTCTTTCCTTTCTTCCTCCTCTCTCCCCTAGACAGCAAGTAATCCACTATATGTTTAACTTCTGCAGTTCTTCTAAATCTATTTCCATGTTTGTAATGTTGCACAAGAAAAATCAGATCAAAAAGGAAAAAAAATAGGAAAAAAGCAAGCAAATAACAGAAAAAGTGAAAATAGTATGTTGTCATTCACAATTCAATCTCCACAGTCCTCTTTCTTAATGCAAATGGCTCTCTTCATTACAAGTCCATTGGATTTGCTTTGTATCATCCACTGTTGAAAAGAGCCATATTCATCAGAGTTAATCATCACATCATCATTGCATCACAACAACACTGCTGGGTACAGTGTTCTTTTGGTTCTACTTATTTCACTCATCATCAGTTCATGCAAGTCTCTCCAGGCCTTTCTGAATCTTCCTGCTGGTCGTTTCTTACAGAACAATAATATTCCATGACATTCATATACCATAATTTATTTAGCCACTCTCCAATTGATGGGCATCCATTCAGTTTCTAGTTTCTAGCCACTACAAAAAGGGCTGCCACAAACATTTTTGCACATGTGGGTCCCTTTCCCTCCTTTAAGATCTCTTTGGGATATAGGCCCAATAGAAACACTGCTGGGTCAAAGGGTATGCACAGTTTGATAACTTTTTGAGCATAGTTTCAGATTGCTCTCCAGAATGGTTGGATCTGTTCACACTTCCACCAACAATGTATCAGTGTCCCAGTTTTCCCACATCCCCTCCAACTTTCATCATTATCTTTTCCTATCACCTTAGCCAAATAGTTTTAATTTCTTCATCTGAAAATTGTCTGTTCATAACTTTTGACCATTTATCGATTGGAGAGTGGCTTGAATTCTTATAAATACGAAACAATTCTCTCTATATTTTAGAAATGAAGGCTTTATCAGAGCCTTTAAATGTAAAAATGATTTCCCAATTTATTGCTTCCCTCCTGATTTTGTCTGCAATACTTTTATTTGTACAAACCCTTTTTAACTTGATATAATCAAAATTATCTATTTTGTTCAGTAATTAACATATTTATATGTTCTTTGGCCACAAATTCCTTCCTTCTCCAAAGATCTGAGAGGTAGACTATCCTATGTTCCTCTAATTTGGTTATAATATCACTTTTTATGTCTAAATCATGAACCCATTTAGATCTTATCCTGGTATGTGGTGTTAGGTGTGAGTCAACCCCTAATTTCTTCCATACTAGTTTCCATTTTTCCCAGCAGTTTTTGTCGAATAGTGAATACTTATCCCAAAAGCTGGGGTCTTTGGGTTTATCAAACACTAAATTGCTATCGTTATTGCCTAGTTTGTCTTGTGATCCTATCCTATTCCAGTGATCAACTACTCTATTTCTTAGCCAGTACCAAATGGTTTATGATATAATTTCAGATCTGGCATGGCTAGGGCACCATCATCATCAGCACTTTTTTTTCATTAATTCCCTTGAAATTCTTGACCTTTGTTCTTCCAGATGAATTTTGCTACTATTTTTTCTAGATCTATAAAATATTTTCTTGGGTGTTTGATTGGTATGGCCATAAATAAGTAAATAAGTTTGGGTAGTACTGTCGTTTTTATTATATTCTCTAGACCTACCCATGAGCACTTGATATTTTTCCAACTGATTGGGTCTGACTTTATTTGTGTGGAAAGTGTTTTGTAGTTTAGTTCATATAGTTCCTGACTTTCCTTTGGCAGATAGATTCCCAAATATTTTATACTATCAACAATTATTTTGAATGGAATTTCTTTTTGTATCTCTTGCTGCTGAACTTTGTTGGTAATATATAAAAATGCTGATGATTTATGTGGATTTATTTTGAATCCTGCAACTTTGCTAAAGTTGTGAATTGTTTCTAGTAGGTTTTGAGTTGAGTCTCTAGGGTGCTCTAAGTATACCATCATGTCATCTGCAAAGAGTGATGATTTGGTTTCTTCATTACCTACTCTAATTCCTTTTATCTCTTTTTCTTCTCTTACTGCCAAAGCTAACATCTCTAATACAGTATTAAATAGTAATGGTGACAATGGGCAGCCTTGTTTCACTCCTGATCTTATTGGGAATGGTTTTAGTTTGTCTCCATTACATATGATGCTTGCTGATGGTTTTAAGTAGATGCAACTGACTATTTTAAGGAAAAGCCCATTTATTCCTATACTCTCTAGTGTTTTTAATAGGAATGGGTGTTGGATTTTATTGAATGCTTTTTCTGCATCTATTGAGATAATCATATGATTTTGGTTAGTTTGGTTATTAATATAATTGATTATGATGATAATTTTCCTAATATTGAACCAGCCTTGCATTCCTGGTATAAATCCTACTTGGTCATAGTGTACTATCCTGGGGATGACTTTCTGTAATCTCATTGCTAATATCTTATTTAAAATTTTTGCATCAATATTCATTAGGGAAATTGGTCTATAGTTTTCTTTCTCTGTTTTCACCCTACCTGGTTTAGCTACCAGCACCATATCCGTATCATAAAAGGAATTTGGTAGAACATCTCCTTTTCCTATTTTTTCAAATAGTTTATATAGTATTGGAATTAATTGTTCTTTGAATGTTTGGTAGAATTCACATGTAAATCCATTTGGCCCTGGAGATTTTTTCTTAGGGAGTTGATTAATAGCTTGTTCTATTTCTTTTTCTAAAATGGGGCTATTTAAATAATTTAGTTCCTCTTCTGTTAAACTGGGCAATCTATATTTTTGTAGATATTCCTCCATTTTGTTTAGATTATCAAATTTATTGGCATAAAGTTGGGCAAAGTAACTCCTAATTATTGCTCTAATTTCCTCTTTATTAGTGAAAAGTTCCTCCTTTTCATTTTTGAGACTAGCAATTTGATTTTCTTCTTTCCTTTTTCAAATTAAATTAACTAAAGGCATACTATTTTGTTTTTTTATCATAAAACCAATTCTTAGTTTTATTTATTCAATAGTTTTCTTATTTTCAATTTTATTAATCTCCCCTTTTATTTTTAGAATTTCCAATTTGGTATTTAATTGAGAGTTTTTAATTTGTTCTTTTTCTGGCTTTTTAAATTGTAAGCACACTTCTCTTTCTGATCTTCTCTTTCTCTATTTTATGTAAGTAAGCATCTAGAGATATAAAATTACCCCTTATAACCGCTTTGGCTGTATCCAACAAATTTTGGTATGTTGTCTCATTCTCCTGGATGAAATTACTGATTATGTCTATGATTTGCTGTTTCACCTGTTTATGCTTTATGATTACATTATTTCATTTCCAATTAACTTTTAGTCTATTTTCTCCTGGCCTTATATTGCATGTGATTTTTATTGCATCATGATCTGAAAAAAATGCATTTACTATTTCTGCCTTTCTGCATTTGATTTTGAGGTTTTTATACATGGTCAATTTTGTAAAAGTTCCATGAACCACTGAGGAAAAAGTAAACTCCCTTCTGTCTCCATTCAATTTTCTCCAAATATCTATCAAACCTAACTTTTCTAACAATTTGTTTACCTGCCTAACTTCTTTCTTATTTATTTTGTGGTTTGATTTATCTAATTCTGAGAGAGCAAGGTTGAGATCCTCCACTTGTATAGTTTTGCTCTCTATTTCTTCTTGCATCTCTCTTAACTTCTCCTCTAGGAATTTGGATGGTATACCACTTGATGCATATATATTTAGTATTGAATTCATTATCTATGGTACTCTTTAGCAAGATATAGTTTCCTTCCTTATCTCTTTTAATTATATCTATTTTTGCTTTTGCTTGATCTGAGATCAGGATGGTTACCCCTGCTTTTTTTTTATTTCAGCTGAAACATAATAGAGTCTGCTCCACCATTTCAAATGTGTTTCTTGTAAACAACATATTGTAGGATTCTGGTTTTTAATCCAGTCTGCTATTGGCTTCCATTTTATGGGAGAGTTCATCCTATTCTCATTCACAATTAAAAAATACTAACTTTGTATTTACCTCATCATATTTTCCCCAAGTTATACTTTTTCTCTTCCCTTTCCTCCTTTTCCCTCCTCACCAGTGTTTTGCTTCTGCCAACCACCTCCCTCTCCCCTTTTCAGCCCTTTCTCCCTTTCTTATTCCTTTTCCCTTTTACTTGTATTATCCCTTCTGTTATCTCCCTCTTTCTGTTCTTCTTTCTTCTCATATTTCCCTATCAGTTGAGATAAGTTTTTATGTTAAACTGAAAATGTATAATATTCTCTCTTTGAGCCAAATCCAATGAAATTAAGGTTCAAACAATGCTTAGCCCCCTCCTTTCTTTCTCTCAACTTTTTTTGCCTCTTCATGTAATATAATCAGTACAATCCCTTTTCCAGTCATAGTTTCTTTAACTATAAATAAAGTCACATTATACCCACATCCTCTTAGTATATTCCTAACAAAGATACAGTTCTCATCTTCCCATGTAGGAATGGAAACATTTTAACTCTTAAAAAACATAGGTTTTTTTTTCCTTTTTTATCTTCTTATATTTCTCTTGAGTCCTGAGTATTTGAAGTTCAGATTTTCTATTCAGCTCTAATCTTTCCATCAAAAGTAATTGAAACCCCCCTATTTCATTGAGTGTCTTCTTTTTCCCTGAAATATAATGCTTAGTTTTGGTTCTTGGTTGCAGTCCAGGTTCCTTTGACCTCTGGAATATTATATTCCAGATCCTTTGATACTTTGAAGTAAAAGCTTCTATGCCCTGAATAATCCTAATTGTGATTCCTTGATATTTCAGTTGTTTTCTTCTGCTTGCTTGCAGTATTTGCTCTTTGATAATTCTGGAATTTAGCTACAATATTCCTTGGAGTTTTCATTTTGAGGTTTCTTTCAGGTGGTCATTGGTGGATTCTTTTAATGGCTATTTTACCCTCTGGTTCTAGGATATCAGGGCAATTTTCCTTGATACTTTTTTGAAAGATGTCATCCCGCCTCTTTTTTTTTTTTTTTTTAATTTTTCATTGTGGTTTTCAGGTAGTCCAATGATTCTTAGAGTGACTTGCCAGGATCTGTTTTCCAGGTCAGTTGTTTTTCTGATGAGGTACTTTACATTTTCTTCTATTTTTTTTTCATTTTTTTGTTTCATTTAATTGATTCTTGATGTTTCATTGAGCATTCACTTCTCTTTGTTCAATTCTAATTTTTAGTGAATTATTTTCTTTGGTTAGCTTTTTTACCTCCTTTTGCATTTGGCCAATTGAACTTTTAAATGACTTGTTTTGACACTGGATTTTTTTTTCCATTTCACCAATTCTATTTTTTAGAGAGTGCTATTTTTAGGGAGTGGTTCTCTTTTTCCATTTTACCAATTCTGTTTTTCAAGGAAATGCTTTCTTTTTTTCCATTTTGCCAAATATGTTTATAAGGAGTTGTTTTCTTCAGATAATTTCTCTATTTCTTTTTCCAAACTCTCCTGCAAAATTCTTTTCCCCATTTTTCTTCTAACTCTCTTTTAAGATTCTTTTTGAATTCTTCTGAAAGCCTTGTGAGATGGAGATCAACTCATATCATCCTTTGGGCTGCATGTTGGAGGCGTTTTGCCTTTATTGTCCTTCAGGGTTTGAGGTCTCTGATTCTCTGTCTCCGTAATAGCTATCTGTGATCAGAGCTCTGTTTGCTTTTTTGCTCATTTTTAAAGGTTGAGGTCTGCTCCTAGGGCAAAGGGGAGATTGTCCCACGCTTCCTTGGCAGGATGGCAGATGGGGGTTTGAGGCTGCCTGCTTCCCTCCCATGCTGGTGGGCCTGGCCGAGCCTTGAGTTATTCTGGGATTCAGGGGCTCACAGTTTGCCTTTTGTTGTTGCCTTGGAGATCTCACAGCTAGTCTGCTGATCCACTGGCTTCTGAACCAGGACAGACGAGCCATGGCTGCCATAGTTCGGCTCAGAGCCCCCCAGAAGATCCCTCCTTGTGTGGGGGCCTCTCTGCCCTGGGTCTCCTCCCCTGCCTAATTCAGACAGGCCTGTCCTGAAATCCTTCCAAGGTATCTTCTGCTGGAAAGTGTGTATTTGTCCCTTCAGAGGCTTGATCTGAGGGTGATTCTGAGGGAAGCCAGGAAGGGCTCAGTGTCCCCTTTGGTCCTCACGAACTTTGGTAGGGCAGAATCTAGAGAGAGTTGTGTGGAATCTCCCAAATGATGAAACTGAGACCCAGGCAGTGATTTGGGGGACGTCCCTCTAAGAAGTGTTTGGTGGAATTTGGACCAAGATCACTCAGAAGAGGCTGGGCTTGTATTCTCCAGTAACTGTCCCAGGTGGCATTTTCAAATCTCCCTCCATGAACAGGACTTGAAGTTTCCAAACCAGATCGGACCTTCCCTTTGAAAAAAAGAGAGTCACCATGGATGTTTAAGAGTAAAGATTTCAGTGACAGTGACTCATCTTCAGGTGAGTGAGGGGGGGGATTCACAGCGGAGTTCTGCATTTGGTGGGCTGTCCCTGGGTCATATTGCATCAATCAGTCAATCAACATTTATTAAGCCCTTGCTGTGTACCTGATATTGCTAAGCTTTAAGGATACTAAAAGAAGGAAAAGAGAGTCTGCCTTCAAGGAGCCAATATCCAAACAAATGTGTACAAACAAGCTGTCTGCTGGACAAATAGGAGATAATTACTGGAGGAATATGCTAGAATTTTATGAGGGGTTAGAGTAGGGGGGGGCAGAAAAGTCAGTGCCATGATACATAGAGAAGACTCTAAAGGTTCTTTCTATTTATGGTCTGCTGGACCATTAATAGTACACTTTTTTTTAACCTATTTTTGGGTACTATTTTATTTTGTATTGTTTTGTACTATTTTACTTTGTAAGTACACTTTTTTTCCTGGATATGGAAAAATAATAATCTAAGAAAGTACTCTGTGTGTTCGTTGTTCTATCTGCTCCTCACAAGCACCCTGTAGGGTAAGTTCTATAGGTACTTTTCCTTATTTTCCAAGTGAGGAAACTGAGAACCAGAGGGATTATGTCGTTTATATGAAATCATATCTTAGAAGTGCTTGGTGTAATTTGAAGCAAGATCTCTCAGAAAAGGCTGGGCTTGAATTCTCCAACAATTGTCCCAAGTAGCTTTTTCAAATCTCCCTCCATAAACAGGGCTTGAAGTTTCCAAACCAGATCAAACCTTCCCTTTGGAAAATGGAAAATCGCCATGGATGTGGGAGAGCAAAAATTCCAGTGACAGTGAATCAGGTCCTGGTGAGTGAGTGAGAAAGGGGAGGATGGGAGTCACTGCTGAGTGTGCATTTGGGGGGCAGTCCCTACGTAGTATTGTGTCAATCAAGCAATATACATTTATTAAGTACCTGCTGGGTGCTAGATGCTGTGCTAAGCTTTAGGGATACTATTAGAGGGAAAAGAGAGTCTGCCCACAAAGAGTTTACAATCTAAGGGGGCAGACAATATGCAGTGAAATGTATACAAACAAGTTGTCTCATGGATTAATTGGAGATAATTAACTAGAATTAAGAGGGAGACAGAAAGTTGGTACCATGATACAAAGAGAACACTAAAAAGCTCCTTCCTGTATATGCTCTGTGCGGCTGCCTTTGTACAGCTTTTCCTTGATATGGAAAAGAGACACTTGTGTGTTCATGATCCCTTTTGGTCCTCACAAGTCTATAGCCAAGTTCTATAAGTTCTTTCATCCTTATTTTCCAAGTGAGGAAACTGAGACCCAGAGCGATTAAGTGATCTGTTTGAAATTATATCTAAGAAGTGGATGTTGGGGGCAGCTAGTTGGTGCAGGTTAGAGCCCCAGCCCTGAAGTCAGGAGGACCTGAGTTCAAATCTGGTCTCAGACACTTAGCATTCCTTAGCTGTGTGACCCTGGGGAAGTCACTTAACCCCAATTGCCTCCTCAAAAAAAGCAAAAAAAGAAGAAGTGGGTGTTTGAATATGAACCAAGGTCTCTCAGAAGAGGCTGGGCTTGCATTCTCCAATAATTGTTCAAAGTAGTTTTTTCAAATCTCCTTCCATGAACAGACCTGCAGGTGTCTACAACAGATGAGGCCTTCCAGTTCGAAAGAGGAGACTCACCATGGATGTTGGAGAGAAAGGATTCCAGTGATAATCTGTCTGCTCCAGGTGAGTGAGTGAAGAATGGGAGGATGGCAGTCACTGTTGAGCTGCACATTTGGGGAGCAGTCCTGGGTAGCCTTGCATCAGTCCATGAATAAACATTTATTAAGCACCTGCTGTGTGCCAGATGCTTTGCTAAGCTCTAGGGATGCTAAAAGAAAAAAGAGTCTGCCCTCAAGGAGCTCACAGTCTAATGGGGAAGACAATATGCAGCAAAATGTGTACAAGTAAGCTATCTCCCAGATAGATATGAAATAATTAAGAGGGAGGGCACTAGGTTCAAGAGGGTGAAAATGGAGGTGGAAGGGAGACAGAAAGTCAGTGCCATGAATTATTAAGTTTTTTCTATATATGGTCTTCCTGAACTTCTTGGTGTAGCTTTTCCTTGAAATGGGAAAATGATCATAATTATTCTTGTGAAATTCTCATATTTGGAAAGTACTCTGTTCTTTACTCTATTGTTGTCATGACTCCCTGTGAGAGAGTTCTGTGTAAACTTTTATCCTTCTTTCCAAGTGAGGAAACTGAGACCCAGAGGGAATAAGTGATTTGTATGAAATTATGTCTAAGAGTGTTTGGTGGGATTTGAACCCCAGGGTTCTCAGAAGAGGCCGGGCTGGAATTCTCAAGTAGTCGTTCAAAATAGTTTTTTCAAATCTCCCTCCATGAGCAGAGCTTCAGGTGTCCACCCCAGATGGGGCCTTCCCTTTGGAAAGAAAAGACTCACCGTGGATGTGGGAGAGCAAAGAGTCCAGTGAGAGTGACTCGGGTCCTGGTGAGTGAGTGAGAAAGGGGACTGCATTTGGGGGGAGAACTGTGTAGTGTTGTATGAGTCTGTCAGTGAACATTGATTAAGCACCTGCTGTGTGCCAAATGCTGTGCTAAACTCCAGGGAGACTAAAAGCGGTGCAAGATTGCCTGCCCTCAAAGAGCTCACAGTCTAACAGGAAGGCAATATGCAAAGATAAGTGTACAAATGAACTGTTTCCTGGGTAAACAGATAATTAACAGCGTGAAAGCCGTGGAATTAGCAGGGGTTACCATGTGGGTGACCTGACACAGGAGAATACTAGAAAGGTCCTTTCCATGCGTGGTTTGCCTTTCCTTCTTAGTGTACCTTTCTCTAGATGGGGAAAAACAATAATAGTTACGCCAACAGAAACTGTGTGTTTGTGCTCCCCTTTGGTCCTCTCAACTGCCCAGTAGGGCGGTATCTACAGGGAATACAGAAAACCATTCCTAAGAAGTGTTTAGGGGAATTTTAACCAATTTGCAACCTCTCAGAAGAAATCTGAAAAAATTGTCCCCAGCAGTTTTGTTTTGTTTTGTTTTTTTCAAATTTGCCTCCATGAACAGAGCTTCCAGTGACCACACGAGATGCATCCTTCCAGGTAGGAAGAAGATCATCACCATGGATGTCGGAGAGCAAGGACTCCAGTGACAGTGAATCAGGTCCTGGTGAGTGAGTGGGAGCAGTCCTTGTGTTGTGTTGTATCATTCTATCAGTGAATCGATTAATCAACTACTATGTGCCAGGCTCCCCAGGGAAACTGCCCTCAAGGAGCTCACAATATATTGAGGAAGAAAAGGTACAAAGGAATTTGTACAAACAAGCTATATCCTGCATATACAGGAGATAATTAACAGAGAGAGGGCACTAGAATTAAGAGGGGTTGGAATGGAGTGGGGGAGGATAGAAAGTCAGAATCCTATATATGGCCTGCTGGACCTTCTTTGTACAGTTTTTCCTTGTTATGGGCAAATGATAATAGTCATTTTGTAATTATTATTATAATAATACTAACTATATTATATTTGTAAAATTCTCAAGTTTGGAAAATACTCTGTATGTTCATGATCCCATTTCATTCTCCCAAACCCCTGTAGGGCGGTATCTATAGACTTTTATCCTTATTTTCCAAATGATGAAACTAAGAACCAGAGGAATTAAGTGATTTTAATGAAGTCAGTCTACAAAGTGTTTGGTTAAATTTGAACCATGGTCTCTCAGAAGAGGCTGGCCTTGAATTCTCTAATAATTGTCCCAAGGAGTTTTTCAAATTTCTCTCCATGAGGGGGCAGCTAGGTGGCGCAGTGGATAGAGCACCAGCCTTGAAGTCAGGAGGACCTGAGTTCAAATCTGGTCTCAGACACTTAACATTCCCTAGCTGTGTGACCCTGGGCAAGTTACTTAACCCCAATTGCCTCAGCAAAAAAAGCCAAAAAAAAAAAAAAAAAAAAATTCTCTCCATGAACAGAGTTTCAAGTGTCCACACCAGATTTGGCCTTCAAGTGGGAAAAAGCAAAATCAACATGGATGTGGAAGACAAACTATTCCAGTGATACTGAATCAGGTCCAGGTGAGTGAGTGAAAAACAGGAGGATGGGAGTCAGCGCTGAGCTGTGCATTTGGGGGGAGGGGGTCCCTGTTCAATATTGCCTCAGTCAATTAATAAACATTAAGCATCTACTGTGTGCCAGATGCTGTGCTAAGATCTAGGTATATTAGATGAAAAGAAAAATGGAAAGGAGAGTCTCACAGTCTCATGGGGAAGATAATATACGAAGAATTATTTACAAATAAACTATATCCTGAAAAAAATAGGAAATAATTAACAGAGTGAAGGCACTAGAATTAGGAAGGGTTGGAATGGGGATGGGGAAAAGGTCCTTTCCATATATGTTCTGTTGGGCCTTCTTCTTATGCCTTTTTCTTGACATGGAAAAATGATAATAATTATGCTAATAGAGACTTTTTGTGAAATTCTCAAGTTTGGAAGTTCTCTGTGTGTTCATGGTCTCATCTGGTCCTCACCACAACCCTGTCTAGAGAGTTTTATCTGTACTTTTATCTTTATTTTCCAAGTGAGGAAACTGAGGTCTAGAGAGATTAAGTGATTTGTGTGAAATCATATTTTAAAAAGTGTTTGGTGGAATATGAACCATGGTCTCTCAGAAAAGGTTGGGCTTGGATTCTCAAACAATTGTCCCCAAGTAGCATTTTCCAATCTCCCTCCACAGAGCTTCAGGTGTCCATAGAAGATATGACCTTACCATTGGAAAGCCGAGTCTTACAATGGATGTTGGACAGAAAGAGCTCCAGTTATAATGAATCAGCTTTAGGTAAGTGAGGGAAAAACAGGAGGGTGGGAGTCCTCTGCTTTTGGGGGGTGTGCCAGATGCTGTGCTAAGCTGTAGAGGGACTAACAGATGGAAAAGAGAGTCTGCCCTCAAAGAGCTCATGGGGAAGATAACATGCAAAGAAATAAACGCTGTTCCCTGGATGAAGAGGAGATAGTTCACAGTGGGAGGCCACTAGAATTAAGAGGGCTTGGGATGGCGGTGGGGGAGACAAAGTCAGGCCATGACTCAAGGAGAATACTATAAAGCTCCTTTGTATGTATGGGCTTCCTGACCTCCTCCGACACCTGGATATGGAAAAAGGATAATAAATACCCTAACAGAGCTTTTTGTGAAATTCTCAAGGTTGTAACGTTCCCTGTGTGTTCACGATCTCATTTAGTACTCACAAAGCCCCTCTTTAGTTACTTTTGTCCTTATTTTCTAAGTAGGAAACTGAGGCCCAGAGAAATTAAGTGATTTGTCTGAAATCATGTCCAAGAACTCTCAGAAGAGGCTGGACTTGAATTCTCAAATAATTGTCCAAAGCAGTTTTTTCCCGGAATTTCCCTCCATGCACAGGGCTTGGGTCTAAATCAGATGTGACCTTCGACTTGGAAAGAGAATCACCATGGATGTCGGGGAGAAAAGATTCCAGTGATAATGACTCAGATGCAGGTGAGTGAGTGAAAACCAGGAGCATGGGAGTCACAGCTGAACTGTTCATCTGGGAGGAAGTTCCTGTGTTGTGTTGTATCAGTCCATCAGTGAGCATTTATTAAGCTCCTGCTGTGTGCCAGATGCTAAACTCTAGGGATATTAAATGAGGCAAAGGGAGTCTGACCTGCCCTCAAAGAACTCGCGATCTAATGGGGACAACAGTATGCAAAGAAATGGGAATAGACCAGCTATAGTCCACATAAATAGGAGATGATTAATGAGGAAAGGCACAACAATCAAGAGAGCTTGGATTGAAGGTGGGAGTGACAGCAAGTCAGTGCCATGATAAGTAGCTAAAATACAAAGAGAATAGTATGAAACTCTTTTCTGTAGATGGTCTTCCTCTTCTCCTTCCTACACCTTTTCCTTGATAGGGAAACATGATAGTAGTTATGTCAACAGAGCCTCTTGTGCAGTTCTCAAGTTTGGAAAGTACTCTGCCCATGATCCCATTTGGTCCTCACGACCTCCTGTAGGAAGGCTTCTACCTGAACTTTTATTCTCTTTTTCCAAGTGAGGAAACTGAGATCCAGAGGGATTAAGTGATTTGTATGAAATCCTGTCTAAGAAGTTTGGTCATTTGACAAAGATCTCTCCGAAGAGGCTGCACTCGGCTTCTCAAATAATTGTCAAAAATGGTTTTTTCAAATCTCCCTCCATGAACAGAGATTCAGGTGTGCACGCCAGATGTGACCTTCCAGGTGGAAAGAGGAGACTCCCCCTGGATGCTGGAGAGAAATGATGCTAGTTATAATCAGTCAGGTCCAGGTAAGTGAATAAAAACAAAGAGGATGGGAGTCACCACTGAGCCAGGCATTTGGGGGGCAGGCCCTGTGTTGTATCACATCAATCAGTCAACATTTATTAAGCACCTGCTGTGTGCCAGATGTTGTGTTACCCTCTAGGAATAGCAAAAGAGGTAAAAGATAGTCTGCCTTCAAGAAGCTCCCTCATGGGGAAGACAATATAAAAAGAAATGTGTGAAAACAAGCTATATCCTGAGAAATAGGAGATAATTAACAGAGGGAGGACACTAGAATTAAGAAGCATTGAATTGGGGGAGGTAGAGATAGAAAGTCAGTGCCGTGATTCATACAGAATCATACAGTCAATTCATACAGAGTTCCTTTCCAAATATGATCTGCCCGTCCTTCTTGGTACACCTTTTCCGTGATGTGAAGAAATAATTGTAATAATGCCAGCTGACACTTTTGTGAAATTCTCAGCTTTGGAAAGTACTCTGCATTATGGTCCCATTTGGTCCTTGTAAAGTCCATGGAGGGCAAGTTCTTATTTTCCTAGTGAGGAAATTGAGGGAATAAGTGATTTGCATGACATCACATCTAAGAAGTGTTTGGTGAGATTTGAACCATGGTCTTTCAGAAGAGACTGGGCTTGGGGAATTCTCAGCTACTTGTCCCAAGTTGTTTTTTCGAATCTCCCTCCATGAATAGAATTTCAAGTGTCCACACCAGATCTGACCTTCCAGGTGGATGGTGAAGAATCACCATGGATGTCGGATAGAAATGATTCCAGTGATAATCAGTCATCTCCAAGTGAGTGAGTGAAAAACGGGAGAATGGCAGTCCAGGCTGAACTGTGCATTTGGGGAGCAGTCCTGTGTAGTATTGTATCAATCAATCAATAAACATTTATTCATGCATTCATTCATTCATTTGTTTGTTCATTCATTCGTTCGTTCATTCGTTTATTTATTTTTGCTGAGGTAATCGGGGTTAAGTGACTTGCCCAGGGTCACACGGCTAGGACGTGTTAAGTGTCTGAGGTCAAATTTGAACTCAGGTCCTCCTGACTTCAGGGCTGGTGCTCTATCTACTGCACAATTTAGCTGCCCCTCAATAAACATTTATTAAGCACCTGCTGTGTGCCAGATGCTGCACTAAACTCTGGCATATGAAAAGAAATAAAAGGTAGTTTGCCCTAAAGGCGCTCACAACATAATGGGGAAGATGATGCAGAGGAACTTGCACAAAGAGCTGTATCCCAGATAAATAGGAGATAATTCACAGAGGGAGGCCACAAGAATTAAGAGGGATTAGAATAGAGAGGGGGAGACAGAAAGTCAGTATCATAAGTAGCTAAAATACATAGAAAATAGCATATATATATATATATATATATATGTATGTATGTATGTATATGGTCTTTCTGGCCTGCTTTGTACACCTTTTTCTTGACCTAGAAAAATATTGTCCAACAGACACTTTTGTGAAAGTTTGGAAAGTACCCTAGTGTTCATGATTCCATTTGATCCTCACAACCCCCCTGTAGATCAAGTTCTTTAGATCCTTTTATCCTTATTTTCCAAATGAGGAAACTGAGACCCAGAGGGATTAAGTGA
This sequence comes from Myrmecobius fasciatus, assembly GCA_023553655.1. Lineage (NCBI taxonomy): Eukaryota > Metazoa > Chordata > Mammalia > Dasyuromorphia > Myrmecobiidae > Myrmecobius > Myrmecobius fasciatus. Next base: position 35,700 of record JAJPUD010004049.1, read on the forward strand.
TTTGTATGAAATCACATCTAAGTAGTAGTGGGTGTAATTTGAACCATGGTGTCTCAGAAGAGGCTGGGCTTGGAATCTGATACAATTCTCCAAAGTAGTTTTTTCAAATCTTTCTTTGTAAATAGAGCTTCCAGTGACCACAGGAGATGTGTCCTTCCAGGTGGAAAGAGCAGAATCACCATGGATGCTGGAGAGAAATAATGCCGGTGATCATGAGCCAGGTGCAGGTGAGTGAGTGACAAACAGGAGGATGGGAGTCCCTGCTGGGGACTGTTCCTGTGTAGAATTGCATCAATCCATCAGTCAGTATTTATTAAGCACCCACTGTGTGCCAGATGCAAGCACCTTCTAAGACTAGTTTGCATCAGGGGCAATTTAACCCTGCCCCCACTTTAGGTGAAGGGCATGTTGGAACCACACTTTAGAGGTGCCCGGTGTTAACTCTACCTAGGACACCCTTGGGACATCACCTCATAACCTTGGGCTGACCTAATTGTCCATTCAAGAAGTGGCTCCAAGTAGCAGCTGTCTCAGTAAATGCAGGTGCCCACATCCCTGGGCATTCTGGGAATATTGCGAGGAGGTGCTGAACCTTCCATAGTACTAGGAGGGCGGAGGGCGAGGATATCTTTTTTCCACTGGAAATGTTAGGGGTGACTCTTGAATTCCAGTAAACTACTGTAATTTGCTATCCATGATCAGTGCAGAATGGACCTTTTAGATTCTTCCAAACTTGGGCTGTCCCTCAATGCTCTCCACCTCCAAATTAGCCCAAGGTTCCTAAACCTTTGTAATCTAGACTTTAGCCACTCTTGTGATGTGTTCCTCTAGGGCAAGGATTGAATTTCTCCCAAGATCTGAACTATCCTAACTTTAGGGCCATGAAGGGACCAGCAGCCCTATGCTCACGTACTTCAGGGGCGCTTACTGCATAAAGAATTGTTGGATGACTAACCTGGGTTACTCTATACCAGAGGACCCTCAGTGGATCCATACGGACACCCCAATTTCCATTAAGTAAGAGCTTTGCAGTAAAGATGACCAAAGAAAGGGACATTCATGGGGAGGTGAGAGAAGGAAAGGTCACACTTGTCGTGGGTGACGAGACTCCATGTATCCCCAGTGGTGGATACTATCAGTTGGTGAACATCCTAGGTGATTCTGAGCACCTGTGGACTAGTTGTGTCAGGTGGAGCTGAATGGAAGTCCTGGGAGTTGCCTGGACCAATCTGACTCCAGAGGGGTTGAAAGACATCAGCAGTATTTTGCTATAACAGTTGCTATTATAACAACCCTGTTTCTATAGCGAAGGAAGCCTTTGGTGGCTGGCGACTGGCAGATTATCAGGTGCTGAATAAGGCGGCTGGGTCAGTCAGTCCCTGTCCCTGTTCTTGATCTTGCCAATATGGTAAAGGAAGGTGACTTTGTAACCCCAGGGACTTTCTCTCGATCCTGCGGCTGAGAATGTTGTGATCACCTATTCTTCCTGCATCCTCTCTCCTCTCTGGGTTGTCGTGCCCTTGTTCATGCTTGCTTCTCCTTCCCCTCTGGCCCCTCCTCAGTCTCTGTGCTGGCTCTCCATCCATGCCATATTGATCCACCGCGAGCGAACCCTGTATGAGGGTCTGTCTTGGACCCTCCTTTCTGTCTAACCTCCCTCACTGGGAGCTCTAAGGAGCCGGGATGGTCACTTCTATGCAGACAAATTTCCTATGTTTATCTTACCCTGGTTTTCTCCTGAGTTTCAGTCCCATATCACCATCTTCTTGGGCATTCTGAACTGATGTCCCTCCGGCACCTCAAGTGCAACACATCCAGGATGGCACTCCTGTTCCCCCACACCGTTCCCCCTTCCATGCGGTCTTCCTCCCAGTCCCTCGGGTTTTCAGCTTCGACATCCTCCTCCGCCCCACAGGCTCACCCTAATGTAAATCTGGTGGAATTTGTCATTTCTGGCCAGTTTCATGACATCTCCTCTGAATGTCCCTTTTCTCCACTCACAGCCTCCCCTCTAGTTCAAGGCCTTCATGAAGCCCTTGAGGAGACTATTGGGATGAGCTTTTAATCATAATCACACAGCGGCCAAACTGACCTTCCTCAAGCAGAGATCTGGTTGTGTCTTCTCCCTCTCCAGACCCCCAGTGAATAAACTCCAGTGGCTCCCTTTTACTTCAGGAACTCCTCCCAGCATGACCCCTTTCCGTCCTTCCAGTCTTCTTATGATCTGCTCCCCACTGTACCCTAAAACCAAGTCCCCCTGCCCTGATTGCTTTCCTCTGAGCACGGCGCTTCTCCTGGGGCCTAGCTCTGCCCTCCCTCCCTCTCCTATCTGGAGCCCTTTCCTTTTCTCTCCTCTGCCTCCTGACTTCTTCAGCTTCCTTCAGACTTCACCTTCTGTAGGAAGTTTTTCTCATTTCCTCCCTTTCCCCAGTCTCCCCAGCTGTTAGAAGTTTGCTTCCTAACTTAACCCTCAATTCTTCTATCTGCTTATGTATTGGTTATCTTCCCCAGCAGAGTGTAAGGTTCCTGGGATTGGGGAGTATTTCTGCCTTAGTGTGATCCCCCAGTGCTTATGGGGCCGGGCACTACGTAAGCTCTTCGTAAATGTTACTGACTGGCTACCTGGAATAATTCCTCTGGACAGACTGTAGCTTATCACTGTCCCCTTTTAATAGAATTCTTAAACCTGGATTCAAAAATCCAAATGTGGTTTGACTAGCAGAGCTGGCAGTGGTGCAGTTACTTCCTGGGAGCTGAACAACAGACCCTCTGCTGAGGTTTTAGTGGCCACAATGTATGATTAGCTTACACTGAGATTGTGGTCAATTTGTTGTCATGGAAGTTGCCAAATTCAGAGACCTGAGGCACAACTTCACAAACCTCCAACCATGTTGACATTAGTTCATCGAACAAGACTGGATGAAGTGTTTGAAAAAACTACAGATCCATCTGTCATAACCCATTTTTCACTGATATTTCTCCATCAGGTCTATAAGGATATCTTAGTAGACTTTAACCTGTTGCTGTGTGTTAGGAATCCAGACTCACTCTCAGCTCGAACTCATGTACTCTGAAGTTCTGGCTTTCTTAAATTTTCCATACAATTTTTAGGGACAAAGAATTTGCCGTTACAGATATCATATCTTTTTCTTCCTTTTAAAAAAAAAATTTTTTTGCTGAGGCAATTGGGGTTAAGTGACTTGCCCAGGGTCACACAGCTAGGAAGTGTTAAGTGTCTGAGACCAGATCTGAACTCAGGTGATATATCTCTTCATGATTCTAATCATTACAGATCACAGATGATTCTCTGGAGAATTAATCTGTAGTTTCCAGAATTAAATTTATATTTAATTATATCAATTATCTATATAATATATATAAATAATAATATTAAATTATAAATTTAATAATTTTATTAAGATCAGTTAATAAAGTTTCTAGAGGTACTTTTAGTGTCCTGGAATGTAATTAACTTAGTCCTAGTTACGTAAACAAATTTGAAACAAGGAAAAGCTTGGGCTTCTTTTATCTTAATATATTTTAGGCATTGAATTATACCTTAAAATATTCATTCTGTCCTTGCCAGATCGCTGGTCATTTTCTTCAAAAGGAGAAACAAAGTCTAGAATTTATATTCTCATCTAGCACTGAGTACATTGGAGACTTGACACTTTTTTCCTTTCTTTTAGGATTCCTTAGTCCAATGGCCAGGTATGAAACAGCAGAGTCAACTGTAAATCCACCTGTTTCTCCAGGAGAGTCATCTAAGGAAAGAGCTAAGACAGATGGTTCTTGGGAATACGATTTGGTAGAAAACTGGGAAGATGATGTCAGAGGAGAACAAAATAATTGCAATCAGGACAGACAAGCCAGTCAAGAGACAACTGTGCATAGGGAAATTTCTATTGAGTCTGTGTTTGAAAGTCTGGGGTCAGTTCTTGTTCCACAAGACGGGGTTCACACTAGAAAAAGTCTTGAGGAGTGTAGCAAGAACTTAGAACAGCATTCAGATCTAGATGAGCATGATAGTGTCTTATGTGAGCATAATCTTTGTAAATGTTCTATATGCAGCAAGTCATTCAGTTGTCCTGCAGACCTTCTTCTCTCCAACAAAGAGCATGGTGAAGACAAAGTCTATCAGTGTAATGAGTGTGGGAAATTCTTCTCCAATAGAAACTCCCATAAAAGTCATCAGAGAATTCACACAGGAGAGAAGCCCTTTGAATGTAGTCACTGTGGGAAAGCCTTTAGGTGGAAGAGCTATCTTACTGTCCATAAGAGAATTCATACTGGAGAGCAGCCCTTTGAATGTAATCAATGTGGGAAGGCCTTCAGGCAGAGCTCTAACCTAACTGTACATCAGGTAACTCATACTGAAGAGAAACCCTTTGAATGTGAGGAGTGTGGGATATCCTTTGGCGTGAACGAACAGCTTATTGAACACAAGAAAGAACATACTGGAGAGAAACCCTTTGAATGTAAACAGTGTGAGCAAACCTTCAGTCAGATTTCTGACCTGACTGAACATGAGAAAATGCATGTCGAAGAGCAGGAACCCTCTGAGAATCATGAAAGTGGAAAAGACTCGAGTCAGAAAGTGCAGCCTAAAGCACCAAGAAGTTCTCGTAATCAAAAGAAGTCCTTTGAGTGTAGTCAATGTGGAAGAGCATTCAGCCGAAGTTCTTCCCTCACTGCACATCAGAGAGTTCATAATGGAGCAAAATCCTTTGAATGCCACGAGTGTCGACAATCCTTCCTCAGTAACGAGCAACTTGCTGAACATAAGAAAATTCATTCTGGACTGAAGCCTTTTGAATGTAATCAGTGTGGGAAAACTTTCAGCAGGAGCTCTCACCTTACTGTCCATCAAAGAATTCATACTGGAGAGAAGCCCTTTAAATGTAATCAGTGTGAGAAGTCTTTCAGCCAGAAAGGGCAGCTGAGTACACATAGTAAAACTCACACCGGCGAGAAGCCCTTTGAATGTGGTCAGTGCGGGAAGACTTTTAGCCGAAGTTCTAACCTGAGCGTCCACCAGAGGATCCACACGGGAGAGAAGCCCTTTGAATGTGTTCAGTGTCACAAATTCTTCAGCCAGAGCAGGTCCCTTACGGAGCACCAGAAAATCCACACCGGAGAGAAGCCCTTTGAGTGCGATGAATGTGGGAAAACCTTCAGCCGCAATGGGCAGCTCACTCTGCATAAGAAAGTCCATACTGGAGAAAAACCCTTTGTGTGTCTTGAATGTGGGAAGTCCTTCACCCACAGCTGGATTCTTAACGGACATAAGAATACACATGCTGGAGAAAAACCCTTTAAATGTCTTGAGTGTGGGAAATCCTTTAGCTGGAACGGATCCCTTACTAAACATAAGAAAGTGCATACAACCGAGAAACTCTTTGAATGTACCGACTGTGGGAAATCCTTCAGCCGCAGCTCCCAGCTCGAGGCACACAAGATAACTCACACCGGAGAGAAGCCCTTTGAATGCCAAGACTGCGGGAAAGCCTTTAGCTGCTGCTTTTACCTGACGGTACATCAGAAAATTCACAATGGAAACAGACCCTTTGTGTGTAACGAGTGTGGCAAATCCTTCAGCTGTAACCAGTCCCTGACTCTGCACAACAGAGTCCACACTGGAGAGAAGCCTTTCAAGTGCAATGAATGTGGGGAGGCCTTTACCTGGAAGGGCCAGCTGACGCAGCATGAGAGAATGCACACGGAAGGGAGGAAACCTTTTGAATGCAATCTGTGTGGAAAAGCCTTCAGGCAGAGATCCCACCTTACTGCACACCAGATCATCCATACCGGAGAGAGGGCCTTTGAATGTCGGAAATGTGGGAAATCCTTCAAGAGGAGTTCTCAGCTTACTCAACACGAGAAAACCCATATTAGATAGAAAGGAAGCTTGGGAGCGGTACCCATCTAGAAGAATTCTTACCAAGCACAGACAGCTTTCAGAACACAAGAAGGGATTGCAGAAAAGAAATCTTTAAATGTATGTAAGAAATGGGAAAAACCTCCAACTCAATTCTACATGACTCCTTTAAATATACTTAATGTGACAGATTCTTATCTCAGAGTGAAAATCAGTGAGCCCAAGAGAGCTCATCCTGAAGATGTCATCAAAGTGACATTTCCTTTCCCGGAGTAGACGTCTTACTGTACAAAAAGACAATTAATTGATACTTGGGCAAAGAAATTCTTTGAAGGCAACAAGTGAGAGAAAGTCTTCAGTTAGAGTTCTTGCGAGAGAAATCCTTTCGAATAATGCATTATTATACAATCCTTTATCTGCCTTAAACAACTTCTTCTAAGAGAATTCATGCTGGATCAAAGAAACCATTTAATTTTCACAAGTGTGTAAACCCTTTACGTAGTCACAGCACTTTGAGATTTTGAAGGTACTTCGGTCGCTATCTAGTCGCCCCAGAGGTGCTAGGATTCCCTGGACACCCCCCAACCCCTACAAAGTTATATCAAAAATCAGTGTAATACACCAATTTCACGACGGCCCGCTTGCCCGTTCTGGACAGCGGACAATGCTCTCGCGCTTTCCCGGTCACCCGCGGAGTGAAACAAGGCTGGGTGCTCATGGCGGTGCTTTTCAGCGGGGTGTTTTCAGCCGTGTTGTCACAAACATGGAATCAAAGTCGGCTCCCACGCTGACGGCAAAGTCTTCAACTTGAAAAGGCTGCGAGCCAAAATAAAGTACAGATCAATTCTCTGCTGCTTGGGCTGGAGTCGGCCTGACTGTGGGCCCCAAGCACACACAGGCCCCCACAGGCCCAGCCATGCCTGGGGGATCCAGCAGGGAAGCAGACGGGGTTGGGAATGCTGTGGATCGTCACCCACCTGGGCCCTCGACTCTCCAGGATGGGGATACTGAGGTAGAACAGGTGCTTCCAGAGGGTTTGAGAGGCTCCGGAGGAGAGTGTGGGAGAGGAGAGGGATTAGACTGGCCCCCAAACTGGAGGTCTGTGTGGCTGACCTCCCTGCTGGACACCTGGGAACCCCGGCAGTTACCAGCATCCTGCCCTTTGGATTGTCTTAGGAAGCCCCTGACGAGCGGCAGGAGCAGGAACCAGACCCCGAGGTCCTTTCTGGACCGAACTTCCCAGCATTCGGCCTCTGCGGCAGAGAGCGCAACTCCCCTGGGCCGGCCATTGTTCGAATGCCAAATGGACACTTACCAAAAAGACTCTTTAATGGAGAACTCTCACGGGGGTCAGGAAGAATGATCCAAGGACCTCCCCAGGTCTCTCTGAAGAACTGGAGACGCGATTGGCAGGGGAGTCCCTGCCCAGGACTGACCCCAGGCCTGCCCTCCTCAGAGAGGGGCGGGCTCTGTGAGCAGAGCGGAGCTGAATTAGCTCCGAGGGAACCACCCTGAGTGTCCGTAGGGACTATTTGTGCTGACCCACGGCGGAGCCTTCCGAGCTTCCTTCGGCCTGATGGGACACACTGTAACTCGACTCCAAGGCAGAAATGTCATTTTGGTCCTTTTGGAGAGCAAAGGACAGCCACGACTGCAGTCCAGCCCCCACCGTAGAGAAAATGTCCACTGTGACTTACTTGGTGATCCCCTGTTCTCTGAAGACTTCCAAGGAGGAAGAATCTGCCATCTCTTTATGTATTTTGTTCTACTTTTAGGTAGTCTGATTGTTAGGAAGTCTCCCCCCTCCCCCCATTTTAAGCTTAAATTTGCCTTTGTGCAGTTTCCACCCATTGCCCCTGCTTTTGCCCTGAGTCCAGACAATGAATTTAGCCCCTTTGCCCCAGAACGGCCCACCCAAGGCTACCAGACTGGCCCCTCCTTTCTGTTCTCCAGATAAACGTGCTCCGATGTGACAAGGACCCAGGCCCCTCCGCCGTTCCCCTTCCCTTTCTTTGGATTCTCCACTTGATCAGTGTCTTTAAACCATGATGCCAAGGACTGAGTACAATATACCAAATGAGGTCTTCTGACGTCCGAGTACAGTGGGATGCTCGCCCTCCTTATTGCTTAAGTTTTGTTCATCTTACTACAGCTCAAGATTGTATTCGCTTTTTTTTTTCAGCTGCTATATCATACTGTTCACTCTCATAGAATATGTGGTTCACTCAGAAGCCCAGCTCTTCTTCATAACAACTTATTTAACTCTTGCTGAGTGTGGCTGGCCAAGCGCTGATGCGCCTGAGTGCAGTGGAAACCAGTTTTCAAAGCTTGGAGAAAAAAAGAAACTGGAAACACCTGTCGCCTCTTGTTCTGACTTCCCCAGCCTCTGGCTATTTTGTGAAACCACTTAACCTCTCTGTGGCTGCCCCCCACAAGCCTACTCGGCCTTCTCCATAGATTTTCTGGTGTTTGGCAAAACCACTTCTGAGTTTCTTGAGGTTCTGCCTCCCTTGTGACTTCTTCCCCGCTGAAACGTATTTAAACCTTGTCCCCTTATTCCATGTGGGTATCTCTGTACCCCTGTGCTGTTTGGTGATTCTGTTTGCAATCCTCGCCTCTATTAAAGACCCTTGTTGTTGCTCCTTGGGTAGGTCTCCTTAATTCTGGCGTCAAGTGGGATTCTGATTCTCTTGATGACTGGCCGGTTTCCATCCCCAGGTGCTCAGTACCAGTGGAGACCCTTTGCATCCAGGCTGAACCTTTCAAGCTTTCTGAACTCCTCTGAGTTCCAGGCTCTCAGATCAAGGGTTTATTAAAAACATCCAGGGGCAAACGTGGGTTCGTTCTGACTGTCCCCTAAATGGCAGTTGCTGATAGGTTTTCAAATTATGAGCTGGCTTGCAAGCACTTAGGTGATTGGCAGGATTTATAAGCCTGACCCCCAGCACCGCTGGCTACGGTGGGGCTCCTCTGGCCCCAACAACCTTACTGGTGATCAAGGGTCCTGGGTGGGCCATCTCCTCCTGGCAGCTCCTAGACAAACCCGAATCTAAACTGTTCTCCCTTCAAAGAGTCAAGGTGCCCACCAGACTGGAAGCAGCCTCTAATGTGTGGCTGGTCGGGGCAGAGCAGAGAAGGCCGGAGACGGGAGAATGTCCAAGCAGAAGTCCTCCCGACCAGGAGGGCTTGGTGCTTCTGTCAGGGGCAGACCACAAAGGGCTGGACACAACACGATCCTTCTCAGGGCGAGAGCATTCCCCTGGCAGGCATTTGGGGGACAATACGGGAGGGGAGAGTCCTATGGGAACAGGCTTTAATCATTGAGCCTGATGACTAAGGCTGTGGGGAGCACTGAGCCTTATGGTCATTCAGCCAGGCACAGAACCAGAGGGAGGGCAGCAGGAAGTGCAGGACCTAGTTCGGTTCACTTGGCAGTTGAAAGAAGGACTGTGACATTTCAGGAGATGTGATGGACGGCTTCTGGCCCTCAGGTGCCTGGGAAATAGGAAGAGCTCCAACAAATCAAAACAGTTATTAACATGAAAATCCCAGTGCCTCAGTGAACAATGCACTTTGCCAGACGGGTCATCCAGAGCACAAAGGATTGTAGAGCCCGGGGCCTTAGCTTTGGGAAACAGCCCGTCTCCAACTAGCTTGACAAAGGGAATAACCCACAACTGAGATCCGAAAAAAGGGAAATAAGACTAGGGTCTGTGCCCTTCAGAAGGAGATCTCCAAATTAAAGAGGAAAAACAAGCAAAAGTCAGGTGTAAATCAAGGCAGAGGCGATTTCTTCGGGGAAATTAGATCTTTCTTTCCTCAAAAAGGGGAAGCCACTTGGAGAACTCAAAGACTAGTTCTCAAGATCTAAAGTACCCTTTCCCTAAGAGGAGGGAAAGGGACCCACATGTGCAAGAATGAGGAAGAAAACCAGCCGTGAAATTAAAGATTTTTGTTAAGCAGAGAAGTAAAAGGTTGTATGGGACTAGCCAGCCTTGCTCATCAGTGATGGACGTGGAACATAGATTCTGGAGAAGGATAGGGCAGGGAGCTCCAATCCCAAGGGCTGGGGGAGTGAGGAATTCTGGGGGTCAGAGCGGTGAACTTCTGATTCACATCTCCAGGCATTCCTGGTGATAAGCAGGCTTGGACACAAGCAAGATACCGACAGGGATGTCTCCCGAAGTCGGAGAGTCCCATTACCAACGGGAGTCTGAAGATAAGGATGTCTCTCGAAGGTCCAGAAATATGAAGGTCCGGATGTCTCCCAGCTAACACAGCCAGTCTTCATACGCCTTTCTAAGTAATTGGGGAGCTCAATCCCAAATTCACTTTGTAAGGCTTTATACAGAGACTTTAGACCAGATTCCCCTCAAGGAGTGGTTCTAATACAAACAAAGGAAAATAAAATCAAGTTGGAACAAAAATTGCCTCAAACTACAGTGTAAGGCATGTTACCAGCAAGGGGTACCTCCCTCCTCCTCTGACAAGAAGCCCCTAGTAAGAAGACTGATTTGTCCGACTCCACTTATTGGGGTTCAAGAGTATAGAGATTTTTTTTAACATCTCCAGTAGGGATCATTCACACTATAATGGCCTCTTTTCTTATTGAGGTCCTCTCAGATACCAGTATCCTAAAACCCACCGATTTTCCTGACCTCCTCCCTTGGGGTTCAAGAAAGATTTCAATAATAGGATCACTAATAGGCTCAATAATGGGATCACTAACATATTAGGAGTCTACACCAGAGAATTCACATTTCTCCCCCATATTTCTTGACATCCTGATCTTCAATTAAACCAGATATTTGAACACTGCCAGCAACAAGCTTCAGGGAGACTCGAAAAGAATATACGGGGATATGATTTATGGAATGAGCCCTTTTAGTTATGAATTTGATACCTGCCAATGTATAGGCTAGGGCTAAAAATGAGTGCCTTTTAAATTAGCACAGACTCCATCATTATTTAACTTCTGGTGTTCGTTCTTCACCTCAGATTCAAGTTTCAAGAAGGGATGGACCTTCAGTTTATTACCTATAATTCCCTTGTGAAATACTTTAGCAAAGTGTTGTGTTGATATATTTAGGACATTCAAATTCAAACTGAAAAATCAGAAAATTTTGAATCCAGGTTTTACATAATTACTTGATCTTGTTATTTTTTTCAATAGATTTTCATGCTAGCTATTAAGTTCATTATTTATTCTAGTTTTCACCTTTAGCTATGCACTAAAGAAATAATCCTATAGAAGAGTAATAGATAACAACACTCATTGAGAGACACTTATTTTATTCCAATTGTAATCAACACTTTGACGGGTTGTATTCCAGATTTTATGAAATGAATTGTCTATAGTAAAACATATTCAGTTACTAACCATGTTCAGATGAATTAGTATTACAATTGCATAGACCACTAATCCTCTTAAAGATTCTTGTATAATTTGACTTTCAGAGCATGCTCTCTAAACAAGTGCAAATCCAATATTTAATAATAATCGAGTAAAATTGGATGTCTCTTTAAGGTAACACAGGATAAAGATGTCACGCTTAAGAGAACAAATTGCACTAATTTTTTTTATTAAAACTTTTTATTTACAAAACATATATGGGTAATTCTTCAACATTGACCCTTACAAAGCTTTCCGTAACAAATTTTTCCCCTAGTCCCCACCCCTCCCCAAGATGGCAGGAAGTCCACTACATGTTAATTATGTTAAAATACTTGACAAATTGAATATATGTATACATATTTCCACACTTATCATTGTTGCGAATTGCACTAAATTAAACACAGAGCAAAAAATGTACATGATATTAACCTCACTAATAGAACTATGTCCTGGTTTCATAGATTCTTACATCATTGCTTAATTATTCCCCTGCCATTATAAAATATTAAAGGTCTTTATATCTTACAAAGGAACATATAACTAGTAACAGGTAGATGACTAGCACAAGTATTCACCTCCTTAGTTTATGATATAGAAAAGACTGTAATTCTAGACTGAATAGCTCAACTTGTTTACTCTAAATAGTATATATAGTACATATATACTAATATATAATAGTATAAGATATATATATATATGTACATATATATATAAGTATAGTAGCCCCAATGTGGTCTAGCCTTAGCCTTTTAGATAAAGATGTAACATTATGTTCATACTGATCACCTGCCATGATTACAGAAATCTGCCATAAAAGGAAAATAGGGACAAAAATAAAGGAAAAATGCTTCCCTAGCTTCATGTTAATCCCAAACAAAAGTCATATACGTAGCTGATTGTATTGAGAAAATGTTATAGTCAGCCAGGTGAGAAACTTAACATTCAAGAGGAAATGTTATACCGGAGAAATCAAGACAAGGGAATCCCGCTTTAGCCCATGCCAAAAGTCATTTCCCCAGTCTTCCCCATGAGACAGAACTTCACCTACATTTCATAAATGTCACCCTTACTGGAATTATGGATCACATACAGAATAATATGAATTGTAGTCTCATATGGTCTAATCTTAAACAATTTCTAATAGTTATAACTTTGGGTGGATTCAGTTATTTTTAATTGTATTTCATTTTTAAAAAACAAAGAAAAAAAAGAAATACAAAACAAAACGAAACATAACAAAAGAGAACATTGTCATCTACAGCAGAACATCAGGGAGGATTTAAAATATATAACAATGAATTACCAGATCAAGAAATTATATTCATGAGTGTCCATCTTTTCTTCTTTATAAATTCTTTTGTTCTCTGCTGCACACCTTTTTTACTTTATTCTTTTTATCCCCTTTCATCCCCCCCTCTCCCAAGCAGGTTATACTTAAGAAAAGGATATGTTTATGTATATATATGTAGATATATACATACACATACATGCACACACACACACACATTTTTTTCCCTATCCCGCTGACCCTTTGCTTCAATTCTGCTCCTAACTTGATTTCCTATTACTTAACCTCCCCCCACCATGGATCCTTCCTTCTTCTTCCCTCATCCTTTGCTTCTTCCTCCACCCATCCCTCATCCCTTATTTCTTTATAGATTTTGGAGGGTGCTATACCCTTCATGGTATATATGGAGTGTTGCCTATTGAACCCATTCCTGATGTGAGTAGATTTTCAGAATTATGAGCCCTCCTCGCCCCTCTACTGCCTCTGTCTGTTTTTCCTCTGCACTTCATTTACATATTTTTACCTTAACTCTGCTCCAATCTTTCTTTTGAGCTATTGCTCAAAATAGCAGATATATATACATACATACCCTGCCCCCCAAGACACACTTTTTTTTCCTTTTTCTAATGTCAGTCTTGAACATATGATATACATTTTCCATATTAAAAAAAACAATTTGTCCACATAAAGTTCCTTGAAATTGATCTTTGATATTGCCTCTTCTATATTAAATTTTCTATTAAGTTCAGATTTGGTTGATAGAAAGTCCTGAAAATCTGCAAGTTAGTTGAATGTCCATTTTTTTTCTCATTCAATATCATGGATAATTTTGCTGGGTATGATACTTTTGGAGAAGGCCTAGTTCCTTTGATTTTACGGTAAATAAGATTTCAGGACCTGTAGTCTTTTATTATAGCTGCTGCTAAGTCCTGTACAATTCTAATTCTAATTCTAATATGCTCCAGCATTTTTTTCTTGGTTTTTTTTTTTTTTGCAAAGTTTTCTCTTTGATCTGGGAGTTTTGAAATTCGGCAATATTTCTATGTTTTCCACAAAGAGCTCATTGAAGTGGGGATCGGTGGATTTTTTCTATTTCTACTTTCCCCTCAGGTTTTATCACTCCAGGACAATTTTCTTGAATTATTTCCTGCATTACTGTATCATCGTTCCTTTTTTTGGTCACAACTTTCAGGTAGTCCAATTATTCTTATATTTTCTCTTCTTTACCTGTTCTCTAGATCTGTTTTTTTCTTTAATTAGATGCTTCACATTCTGCTCTATTTTCTCATTCTTTATAATCTGTTTTGTTATTTCTTGGTCTCTCACAGCTTCACTGGCTTCCCCTTGTCCAGTCCTAACTTTCAAAGAATTACTTTCATCTTTGAGACTCTGTACCTCCTTTTCTAGTTGGTCAACTTCTTTTTTCATAATCTTGTTTTTCTTGGATGGTTTTTATTTTTATTTCTTTTAGTTTTTCCCATTTGATTTTTGCATTTTTTTTTTTTTTTGGCGTTTTCCCATAAATTCTCCATTACTCTTTGGGGTAGAAGAAGCTTTTACTTCAGTGTCGTCCCCTGAAAATGAACACATCTTCCCTGCTCCCATAGAAAGTTTCCCTGTTTGTAGGTTCACTTTTTAACCACCTTTGATCCTGGGGTGCCTTCAGTTCTCCCCTCTGGCCTGGAACCCCAGACCAAAAGCTCCCCCTTCCTTCAGAGCCGGCCCCTCGGCCTCTGCACTCCACTCTCTCCCTGCACAGCTGGGCCTAATCAGCCCAGGATCCCTCAGCCTTCCCGGACTCCTCAGCTCCTCAAGCCCTCAGGGAAGTGAAAGCCCCTGCAGTCCCTGAAGGCCCAGCTAGCCCAAGGGTCCCCCTTGCTGTTCCTTTGGAGCTAGCCTGGAGATATTTGCACTTCACCCTGACTCATCTCCAGCCTGAGGGCTTGCCTGGGATCTTCCAGGGAGGTCCCCTGTTCTGACCCAACTTTGCTAGATTTTTCACCAGTCTGTGTTCCACCTGAAATTGGTTCTATTTTGGGGGAAATCTGGAGAGCTTGACATCTGCCAGCCCCCTCTGCCATCTTTCAAGAATCCTGCAGATTCAGTTATTAAGGATCCCATGTTGCTGAGGACAAGTATTGACCATTGTCTTAGACTGAAACAAGTGAAAGAGTTTTCTTTTTTAAAAATCACAGCTTTACCTTGTCCTGGTTCCAGAGATTTTCTGTGAGAGGAAGAGGGAATATGATGATAACAGCATCAATACTGGCCCTCCAGGCCTAAGCCCAAGTCATTGGATGGCTCAACACCTATATAAGAGTAGCATAAACAGCCAGGTATAGGACAGGATATCACAGCCAGGCTCAGAATTAACCAGGGGGCAGATTTCTTGAATGGGAAAATAAATTAATAGAGTCTAAACAAGTGTAAACAATCTTCTCAAGGTTGCCCTTCCAACCACATTTCAAGAGACAAACACCCATTGGCCTTAGGTCTCAGGTATTACTCTCACTGAGTTGCTGCCATTTTTATTGAAATATTGGTCCAAAGACACGACATGAATGAAGCTCAAAAGATTCCACCTCAAACAGTAAAGTCTCACTAATCACAGTAAGGCTGGACAGAAGTGTTGTCAGTGATATCAAGTTGTTGCAATAAATTAGCTCCCAAATAAAAAATTTATCAGACCTTTAAATCAGGTCTGATTTATATTTAATCACACAAAAAATCTTATTTAACATTCATTTTTACTAGTATTTCTCCTCAAAAACAGATCAAAATTCATCCTGATGTAAGAAGGCAGTCATTAGAATCTAATGAATTAATAAAATTGTGTGAATTTTCGTAATGAGCATGTGTGTAATAATGTAAACTTTCAGGCAGACAGATAACTATATTCTATTCAATTCTTAAAGCAAAGAAATAATGAGGTTAGTTAAAATGTAATTTCAGTATAGACCACTTTAGATATAATTTCTTAATTAAACAAATTTCTAATTACCACAACCCCTCATCAAAAAGTGTTTGCAGTGGGGGGAGGGGAAACTACAGTACTTCTGAATAATAACAGTTTTCAAACATTTTCTTTTCCTTTAAAAGTTCAGTTTGTAATATGGCAACAGTCAGATGAGAAAGCAAGTTGTGTTCCTAACAGCCTATCTGCACAATATCATGTACAATGTCATGGATTTAAAACATAAAACAAAACCCATTTCCATATAGGTGAGCTCAATTAGTTGGGTGCATCTCCAAATTACCTTACACAGAGAATCATTCTGAACAAATTTAAGTGTTAAATTTCCTGATTTAATATAAATAAATTATATATATATATATAAACTGATCTATCAAAGATAGCAATTTTTTTTTTTTTTTTTTTGCTTTTTGCTGAGGCAATTGGGGTTAAGTGACTTGCCCAGGGTCACACAGCTAGGGAATGTTAAGTGTCTGAGACCAGATTTGAACCCAGGTCCTCCTGACTTCAGGGCTGGTGCTCTAACCACTGCGCCACCTAGCTGCCCCGATAGCAATTTTTAGAAAACTTTTTTTTTTGAGATAATTGGAGTTAAGCAACTTGTCTATTACTACACAGCTGCTGTGGGAGAGCATTTGGTTTGGAGAAATCAGAGTGAGAACACTCCCATGGGATTCTCTTTAAGTCAAAGGATTATTTTGCCAAATCAAACAGGCCAAATAGTATGGTTAACTAATTGATAACTAGGGTCAGGAAGAAGAAAGCATATATACTATAATTTTCAGTTCTAAGTCATGTTAGGAATACTAAGGCTGCTAAAAAACAGATTTTTTTAAAGACAGTAGCCTAACCATAGGGACTGGAAAAAATAGTCAAAATAACAACTTGGTTGCCTGTGTTCAAGGAACAGTTTATTGAGCAAATATTTGTTCTGTGGGCTCAGCAAGTCTAAACACACTAATGTTCAACTTGGTTGTGGGTTCAAGGAACAATTTACTGGACAAGTCTTCCTTCTTTTTTTTTTTTATTAAAGCTTTTTATTTGTATAACATATATATGGGTAGTTCCCCAACATTGATCTTTACAAAGCTTTCCATTACAAATTTTACCCCCAGTCCCCTCCCCTCCCCTAGATGGCAGGAAGTCCACTACATGTTAATAATGTTGAAATGACAAGTCTTCCTTCTAATGGGATCAGCAAGTCTAAACATATGTGTGTTAGTGATTTTGGAAAATTTTTATATTAGTAATTTTCACAGCTAGTAAATGCCCTGAAGCCAGATTTGAACTGAGATTGCCCTGATTCCACAGCCAATGCTCTATCCACTGTACCACCCAGCTGCCCCTAGACAACTTTTTTCCAATTGAATTTATGACCTAACAGGATCCAAATTCCAAGAGTATTTCTTTTTCTCTAACTATGCTGGTGTTATCAAATTTTCTAATACAGACATATATTTAATTTTACATTAACAATACAAGAAAACAAATAGTTTGCCCATTTGAATTCACAAATGTTATAATTAGGTAGCTTAAAATGTGTTTTTATATATTAGAAGTCATTGCTATTAAAATGTCTCAATCTAAGATGCTAAGTAGAGGCTTTTGGCTCAAGCAAAAATGGCCGTAAGGAGCCTCATTCCTCAGGCAGAACTCTTTGAGATTCTCCTTCTCAACCACTCAGAAAAGGTGGGTGAAAACAGCTACCAGAAGCTTATAGTACTTCACTGCAGAAACTTCTTAGGGCGCGAGGTGCAATAGGTAGGGATTGAATGTTTTCCTTTTGTAATTTCTAATTCTCAATATTAAATCACTGTACTTTGACATTATTGCTAGCATTGGGCTAGATCTTGGAACCTTAAAATATCAACACCCTGCTCATTGACAATAAACCAAGAAAGGATTTTATTATAAGATTGTTGTCCATTCTTAAAGAGTACCAAAATGAAAATACTATATTGGAATCAAGTTACTGTGTCTATGACTGATCAGACCACTATGAGCTGGGAATGCTCTGCCATAGGTCCATCATAAATATCCCTATGAGCCATTTGGTTGGATTCTCTATCTTTGCCCATCTTGTGCTTCTTCTAGATAATTCAATTCTACTTTGCTCCTAGGGCACCTTCTCTGATAAAAAAGTTTGGAAGGTTTGAAGAAGTTTGGCTCTTTCCCCACCAGAGCCTCCTCCAACACTGACGGCTGAAGCGGGGCTGAGAATTAATAAGATGTTGAATCGATAAATTTTCAATACATAAATCATTGAAATTTTAAAGTGCTTGTATTTAAGCCTCATAGAGAAAACTTGATCAAAGCGTGCCTTGAAGTACAAACCCACCCTTATTTTGTAGTTGTCCTGATGTCAGATATTGGGTAGGAAATAGTAAGTAATAGGACCTCAACATGGACGTGTTTTAAGCTCCACAGTTTAAAAAGCAACTCACTTTGGAGTAGGCCAGAAAAAGAGGCATTTGGGGCAAATCTGGTCCTGCTGGAGAAATTTCTTACATAGTGTCTTTTAAAGAGAAAGCAGAAATAGGGGATTATTCCCTGAAGGTCTTTTGTTCCTCTGTCATTGCAAATCACTGCATAAGAGAAAGAAGTATGAAAAAAGAGATATTTCGGTAAGCATTTATTAAACATGCATGTGACCCTCAGTCTAACATAAGAATTAGGCCCTAGAACTATGGATGGATACACAAAAAAGCAAAATATTGCCCCTATCAAGGATTTTACACACACACACACACACACACACACACACACACACACACAGACAACTTAGACAATTAGTATAAAATAATTTGGTAGAGGGAGACTGGAGGCAAAGTTTGAACAATAATAAGTCTAAAGTGGCCTTTTGCAGGAGGTAGCACTTGCAGGAATTAGGGACATATATATTTTTTTCTTGAGTAGCAAGGTGATGGTTGTTTTAGGATTAGGAAGAAAACATAAATGTAATGAGGTAGAGAGTAAAACTTTATTTTCACCTAATTATTCCTGTTGTCTTTTGGAAATGATTTTTTGTTGGATTTTATTCATTATAGAATGAATCCCTTCCATTTAAGTTATGTTAACTATTAAAGCAAAGCATTAAAATAAAATAAACTTTGATAAACCTTTGAATTACTGTATCACAAAGGGTTATATCCAGTATATTAATTCTCACAAAAATATTATGATTAAGAGGACTAAAGGTATTTTTGCCTTATTAGCAAATTATTTTAAAATAACATAGTTCATATTTGTCACATTCTTTTTAAAATGTATTTTTATGTCTGCTTTATTATATAATTAGTAGAATAGTATTTATTTTATAAAGTACATATGTTGGGGGTGTTTGCTCAAAAAATTCTTTTATTCATTTAAAAGAAATACAAGGGGAAAAAAGGAGGAAAAAAACATTTCTGTGCATATAGAAGAACATAAAAGAAGATTCAATATAAAACAATGAATTTCCATTTCATGAAAACCTATGTAATAAATCCTAGGCATTATTTCAAAGCAACTCAGCTTTTGTGTGCTCCCTTCTAGATGTTCTTTTGTTCTTTCCTGTATATTTAAAAAATTTTTTTGATGTTAATTGCTTTTAAGTTTTTGAACCTGATTTTATCATCCAACTTGTTAGTTATTCAAACACATGGCACCTGATTTGAAGTGAGGATTTGTGTTCATCTTCTACCTCTGTTATTATGTGGTCTTACACAAATCACCACATCTCTCTGGGCCTCAGTTTCCCTCATCAGAAAAAAAAATGGAATTGAACCAGATGGCCTCCAAGCCCCCACCGAGCTCCTCATCTTTGATGTCATGATCCTTTCTACTTTCTGGCCACTGCAAATATGATTTGTGCCACTTAGTTTCTTGATTTACAAAAGGGGGGCTGAACAACTACAGTCCTAAGGATTAAACTTTTGTGGCCTGCTAGAGACTTCAGTAGAGTTTGACCCTGGTACATTATTTGGGACTTGGTGTGAAGGCAAAAGGGGAAGGGGATGGCAGAGGATGAGGTGGATAGACAGGTCATGGAAGCAACAAACAAGCTTGGACACACTTCAGGAGGCAGTGGAAGCCCAAAGGGCCTGATGGAAAAAAAGCAAAAACCAGTCCCTGCTCAGAAGAAACTCATAATCTAACAGGGAAGAAGCTCTTCCAACAAGTTATATACGTGGATCTTGTGTCAGTCATCTCCAACTCTCCCTGATGGCCTGGACCCTAGCACGCCAATTCTGCAGTGCCATGGGAGTTTCTTGGCAAGGATACTGGAGGGGTTTGCCAATTCTTGCTTCCATGGATTGAGGCAAACACAGCTTATTAAGTGTCTGAACCAGATTTCAACTCAGGTCTTCCTGACTCCAGGCCCAGTGCTTGATCCACTCAGCCACCAAACTGTCATCGGCCATACTTGGACAAATTGTAAATACCAAGAAAGGGAAGTCACTGGGATTAAGAGAGATTCAGAAAAATGGGAAGGGATTCAGATGGGATATAGGGAAGCCAAGAAGAGGAAATGAAAGGGGACAAATTTTCTGAAAGCTGCCTCTCTACATTGTACCCCAAACTTTTAGGATCTAGCAGAAGAAGTAGAATCTCTCTTTTAACAAAAAAAAAAAAAAAAAAGCCCTTCGTATATTTGGAGCCAGCTATCACTTTTCCTTGTATATATTCTATCCTTGAAGTTAACAATCAACTTCTTTAGCTGATTTTGAGGAGCCTTGGTCTTTACCCTCCTATGGATGTTCTACTCAAACAACAACCTTTCTGCAATATTGTGCCCCAAATTGAGCTCAGTGCTCCAGAGGGAATTATATCAGTTCATAGCACAGGAAGATTGACCTCTCTGAAGTCCTGGGTATAAAGCCTTCTGAATTTTTTTGTCTGTCATATGTTGTTGACTAATACTGAGCTGGCCATTCATTAAAATCCCAAGATTTTCTCAGAAAAACTGCTATCTAGTTATCCCTCTCCCATCTTATATTAGGGAAGTTGATTTTTGTGAATCAAAGTGAAGAGTTATATTTATCCCTTAACAAAATTTTATTTAAGCCGACTCAGCCCATTGGTGCTATTGTTATCATTTTAGAGATGAGGATAGATGAGAAAACAGGATGAAAAAGGGTCACCTAATTAGGTGACATTAAACTCAAGTCTTCCTGATTTCACTGTGACACATTGCATCTTAATAGCAAAGGGAAAATGCAGTCCTTTCCCTCAAGGCTTTTGTGATGAATAAAAAGTCTGAGAGACATAATTTCTGGGTAATTAACAATCTTATTATTAATTATGACTGGAAAATAATTAATTTTTAAAAGGTCAGCAGCACTCTGGGAAACCAAAGACAAACTTTGGGGGCCCCTGAAAGTTTAAATCCCTTTGGAAGAGTGGGTGTTCTAATGGATGGAAATTAATTCTGATTGGGATTGATTGAGAATTAATGAGAGAATGAAGATTCTAATGAGAGGGAGGGACTTATTCTGTGGGGGTAACTTGGTCTCTCTTACTCATTTCCACCCAGAGCACACCTCAGCCATCAGCAACATCCTTCAGGGACTGTCTGAATAACCTATGCATTTCTGAATGAGGAAAATTTTTTAAAATTCTAATTTAATTATTGATTATTGCCTTCTATAAACAAAAGACAACATACACATTAATGAATAGACCTCATAACTTGAGGAGGGAGGGAGTGCTAACAATCTAGGGAATCAAAGGCCTTCTCCTAAGAAGTGGCAATCAATCAAGCATTTACTTGGAACCAATCATGTAGTAGGTACTGGGGAATATGCATACAAAACCGAGATAACTGCTTTGAAGGAGTGGGTGAGCCTTGAAGGGTTCCAAGAGGTGGAAGCTACCTGGTGATTAATGGAACCTTTGGTAGCTGTAGCCAAATGACTTTTATTATTTGTTCCAGAGTCATTTCTGAACAGCATATTCCCCAGAACATTTACAAAGTGAAATGTTTCCTTCTAGATTGAATCAGGAGAACTATATTTTACCCTCAGCTCTATCATTAATTCACTTAATAAAATTAACAAAATACTTATGTGCACAAAATTTGAAGCACTTTGTAGCTCACTGCACATCCTTTTTAGACCACAGATACTGTGTAGATTTGGATCACCTTTCTTGAACTATTGCAATAACCTATAAATCAGTCTCCATTTCCAATCTTAAGTCCTTTCCATCCATTCTCCATAAGGAGTCAAAATAATTCTCCCACTTTTCCCAATTTCTCTGGGATAAAATAAAAACTCCTCTGTCTGGCAATTAAAGCTATCTAGAGTTTAGCTCCATCTGCCAAAGCTTCGATAAGCCTTGGACAATCCTTATACCATCTCTATGTCAAGGCAGGTCCCAGAACAAGTCTATGTCTCCCTTTCAGGATTCAAGGAGAGCCCTAAGAGGAGGGTCAGGAGGTGTGCTCTAAACCACTGCCTTGAGAACCCATCCCCGTATGTTCTCTCCAATATCAAGCACCAGTGAGGATATATTCCTTATCTCATCAGTATCCTGCAGTGATTAGCTAGCACCTCAGTATCATTTAACCAGTTGACATTGTCAGCTCTAGTAAAAAATGAACAAATAATCACAGAAGTTTTGCAGCCATTGTTAACTCCCAAAATGCCAAGGTTAAAAACAAACATTTTCTTTTTTCCATCGGGGGAGAGAAATTAGACACAAATGTTGGGACTTCCTCTAATGGAGGCAGTGGGGCTAAACTTTGATTTCTATATTTGAAGCTAGATAAGGAATCAAACAATATAGTATAGCAGCAGTGAGGTACAGCAGGAGCAGTAAGGCAAGGTGGTCTGGTGACCAAAAGTCCATTCATATCAGGGGTTCAGGTCTGGGCCTCTTGGTGCTTGCCTGAGCTCAGAGACCATCAGTTCTGGCATTTAGTTGCCAACAATGGTTACGCCAAGCTCAGGGCACAGCTTGCTTGCTGGGTCTTAGCTGTGAAATTTATCTTATTTTTTTTTCCTGAGGCAATTGGGGTTAAATGACTTGCCCAGGGTCACACAGCTAGGGAATGTTGAGTGTCTGAGAGCAGATTTGAACTCAGGTCCTCCTGACTTCAGGGCTGGTGCTCTATCCACTGTGCCACCTAGCTGCCCCCAGCTGTGAAATTTTTAAATGGAAAAATATTAATTAAAAAAAAAGTAAAAAAATAACCCACCAAACTTCACCAGATTCCTGGACTACCACCATTGCTATTGAAAAATACTCATAGATCCAGTCTCTCCTTTGAATTGTAATCCCTCATTATCTACTGGACATTTCAAACCAGATGTCCCAGAGACATCTCTAACTCAACATGTCCAAGGTTGAAGACATCATCATTCACCCTAAACTGCATCTTCTTTCCACCCTGGGCTTATCTAGCAGCTCCCTCGGGCTATGATCATTATACAGGTAACTCCCAGATCGATAGATTCCCTCCCATGTCTCCTGCTGAACTCCAGGATTTCCTCACCAATTACTAGGCATTTTGAGCTGGATGCCCCAAAGGTATCTCACACTTACCCTGTTCAAACAGAACTCATGATCTTTCCCCTCAAAATGAACCAAATAGCCCTTCCCAACCTCATTAGGAGTTGTTCTTTAGTCATGTCCAATTCTTCAAGGCCCCTTTAGGAGATTTTCTTGGCAGAGTTACTGAAGTAGTCCATCATTTCCTTTTCCAGATCATTTGACAGATGAGGAAACGGAGACAAATAGAGTAAAATGACTTGTTTAGGGTCATACAGCTAGTGAGGGTTTGAGGATGGGCTTGAACTCGGGTTTTCCTGATTTGAGATCTCTATCCACTGCCCTACCTTTAGTTGTTCAAGTTTGCAGCTTTGGGATTATGCTCATTTTCTCATTTTCCCTCATCCTGCACATCTAATGAGAACCAGATGTTGTTACTGATACCTCCACATCATTAGCTGAATCACCTCTCATAGCCACCATCCTCGTCCAGTCCCTCATTGCCTCTCTATTCTACTGTAACAGCATCCTACTTGGTGGACTCTCTCAAATCTTTCCACTGTCCAGTTATCCTCCACTCAACAACCAGCATTATATTCCTAAAACATAGATCTCATGATGCCCTACTCAAAAACTCCAGTGGTGTCCCGTCACACAGAGGATCAAATCCTTTACATCCTATGTCTTTGTCTTGGGTATCACTGGTACTTCTCTGGGGCACCAGGGCCATGCTGGCTGCAATCCTGGATCCTGGAATTTCAGGATGGTGGCTTGTCACTCACAAGACCAGAAGCTTCACTCCTCTTAGAATGGGATGGAACAAACCCAGAGACCAAGGCCCAAAGCCATGTCACCCGAAAGGGGAGAAGATGTCAAGATCCCTCCCAGCAGAAATAAAAATGGCCAAAACCAGGCTAAAGTTGACCCAGTCTTTTTAGCTGCCTCCCCATCTAATCAATGAGCTTCCTCTTCACAACCTGGTTGACCAAATGGAACCAGTTATAGAATGTACAGTCTCTAAGCCACTTCCATTCCTTACTAACATGTATCTCCCAGGAGTCTCCTCAATCCTCCATGTAGAGACACTAGACCCCACTCATTACATTCATTTTTTCCCTCAGAACTTGAGAAACAAAACAAGCATTTCCATTAAAAAGTAGAATAGAAAAAAAGAGAATTGCACATGAAACTGCAAATATATTATATACAATTTGCTTTTCCTTTTAAATATATAATAAAATTATCACATAATTTTTTCTGCCTACCCCAACTCTAGAGATGGCTACCAGGAGACACAAATATGTGTGTATATATATGTGTGTGTGTGTGTGTGTATGTAAAACCATGCTAAATATATTTCTATTTATCAGTTCTTTCTCTGGATGCAGATAGCATCTTCCTTCAGAGATCCTTTGTAAATAATACATTTTATGTTCTTTAAATTTTCTTGTAATATCTCCCTTTATATCTAGGTCAGGCTTTCATTTTGACCTTATCTTCATAAACAGTGTAAAATAATGGTCCATACCCAATTTTTGCTAGACTTTTTCCCAGTGTTCTTAACAATTTTACCAAATAATGGATCCCTATCTCCTAAATGTAAATCTTTGTGCTTGTCAAACACAAGGTTACTATAGTCATTTGCCACTGTAAATTGTTTCATTGATCTTTCTATTTCTTAGCCAGTACCAGATGGTTTTTTTAATTACTGCCTTATCCTGTAGTTTTAGATCTGGTACTGCTGAACTTCCTTTCTTTACATTTTAAAATCATTTCCTTTGCTATTTTTGACCTTTTGTTTTTCCAACGAGTTTTGTTTTATTTTTTGATAATTTAATTGGATGACATTGCATTGCTCATCTTTCTTTACACCCTCTTAGGACTACCCAAATGGCTCTTCTTGCTGTTCCTTACATATAGAACTTCAACTCCCATCTGTGCCTTTGTCCATGTCTGAAATGTACTTGCTTCTTTTTTTTTAATTACAACTTTTTATTTTCACAATATATATGGATAATTTTCAACTTCACCTTTACAAAATACTGTATTCTAATTTTTTTCCTCCCTTCCTTTCACCCCCCCCTCAGATGGCAAGTGATCCAATATATGTTAAACATGTGTGATTCTTTTATACATAATTCCACAATTATCTTGCTGCATAAGAAAAATCAGATCAAAAAGGAAAAAAAAAAGAGCAAGAAAACAAAACGCAAGCAAAGAACAACAAAAAAGTGAAAATGCTATGTTGTGATCTATAGTTATTCCCCACAGGGTCTCTGGGTGCAGATGGCTCTCTTCATCACAAGGTCATTGGAATGACCTGAATTATCTCATTATTGAAAAGAGCCACGTCCATCAGTATTGATCACTGCATAATTTTGCTGTTGTTGGTTTACTTGCTTCTTCATTCCATTTCTTCGACTCCCTTGTCTCCTTCAAAACTTTGCTTAAATATAGAACAAGGATACATGCACACACCAGGCCAGTCTTGCCCAGGATGAAATTTGGTCCCCCAATTTACACTTAAGTAATACGTTTCCGAACATAAGTACAAAAGGAAGACTGTGTTTTCAGGGGGCTCACATCCCACTGGAGGGGTTATTATCAGAGAACCCCCATTCCTGGAGAAGGAAGGGAGCTAATCCTGACTGGGATAGATGTCTCACCCATGATAAAATTTGACTTTTTGTCAAGAAATTCAGAAGCAGAGCCCCAGCCTGCCGAGACCTCTCTGCCTGGAAGAGGGACTGGACGCGGACATTGGGTTCCGTAGCGGGAGCACCCACAGCCGTTTCTCTCTGCAACTGGCTGTCCCCTATAATTGCAGCCGCATTTCCACAGGACCTGAAGGTTTGAGAGGCGATCTCATTTGGCCCTCACAGCACGGCAGGGAGCCAGGTGCTATTTTATTCCGAAGAGCAAAGCGGAGGCCCACTTTACTAGGATGTTCCTGAGGCAAAAGTCCTTCAAGACCTCGCTCAAGAGCCCCTCTCCCCAATATGCGGATAGGCTTCCTCCAGGAGAGTCTTAACTCCCAGAGGACTGGAAAAGAACGTTTTTCTGTGTCCCCAGCCCTTAGGCTAAACACATAAGGCTCCCTTAATCAATCCTAATTGATGAATGCAGAAGTGTAAATAACACGATCCTGTCTGGGACTGGCTGTCGGGAGACACCCCCAGGGTGGCAGCAGCCGCTGAAGGTCAATGTCCTTGCTGGAGAGGCTGCCCACCTCCCACTCTCCTCAAAGGAAATGGGCCAAGAGGGCTGGGAACGGTTTATTTATTTATTTTTGTTAGTGTTGAGCGCAGCACCTGGCACACCTTTGGTGCTTCATAAATGCAGGTGGGCTTGTTGACATCCTATTAAACTCTCCAAAGTCAGCATGCATTTATTGAGTGCCGAGGGCCGGCATTGTGCTAAGCCTGCGGATTATGATTGCTTGTTGTCTTGGGGAGGGGAGGGAGGAGAGAGGAGGGAAAATGTGGAACTCAAGGTTTTGCGGAAGGTGGAGGTTCAAAACGATCTTGGCGTGTATTTGGAAAAATTAAATATTATTAATAAATAAAATACAATTAAGACCAAAAAATAAAAAACCCAAAAGCAGAATTTTTTAAAAAAAGAACAATTATTTCTTCCCCAGAAGCTTGAGGGGTTCCGGGGGACCACCTCACTCAGCTCCTGCACTCTAAGGAGGAGAAACTGAAGGGAAAGAGAACTCCACCAGAGCCAGGGAGAAAGAAATCTGAGGCTGCACAGAAAGGCGGGGGTGGGGGTGGGGGGTGGGGGTGGAGAAGGCAAGGGGTGGGTGGGTGGCGGGGGATTGGAAGGTGGGGGCGGTAATACTCTTTTGTAGCTGTACCACGTGGGTTCAGTCTAGCGCCAGAAGCTCGTTTCTCTTGCGCAGGCGCAGAAGCCACCGCCGGCCGCCGGACTACTTTTCCCAGAAGGCCCTGCCCGTGATAATTCCTCTTTTCCAGTCCCTGGACCGTTCTCCGTCAGTTACCATGGAAACTGTCACTAACTAGGAATGGGGGGGCCGGAAATGTCGGAACTGGGGCCCAGGCCACCCGAGGGGGACTTCCGCTTCCTCGTTGTCCTCTTTTCCTCGCCTGGTGAGAGAGGCCGCCTCAGCCCCCCTGACCCTCCCCACTTCCCTTGGCGCTGCCGTCCCGGCGCCCGCTCTCCTCCTTCGGCTTCTTCCTTTCTCTCTCCCTCGGTCCCCTTCTCTCCTCCTCCTCCCCCCTTTCTCTTTCTCCGTTTCTTCTTCCTCCCCTTCTCCCCATCTCTCCTGTCTTTCCTCTCTCCTTTTCCCCCTCCCCCTTCTCTTTTCTCCCTTCTCCTTTCCCTCCGTTTCCCTCCTCTCCGCCTTTCTTCCCCCTTGTCCCCGTAACTTTCCTTCCCTCTTCCCTGCTTTCCCCCTTCCCCTCTCCCTTCCCTCCTCCCCTTTTCTTCCTTTGCCTCCCCTCCTTTTTCCTTTTCTCATTTTCCCCCTTTCTTTCCTTCTCTTCGTCTCCCCTCTTTCTCTCCTCCCTTTCCTTCATTCTCCCCCTTACCTCTCCTTTCCCCTTCCTCACTTTCTCCCTTTCTTTCCTTTTGTCTTCCCTCTTTCCCTCCTC
>JAJPUD010004049.1:63333-126869 GCA_023553655.1 Myrmecobius fasciatus
TCCCCTCCTTTCCCCCTTCCTCACTTTCCCCCTTTCTTTCCTTCTCCTCGTCTTTCCTCTTTCTCTCCTCCCTTTCTTTCACTCTCCCCCTTACCTCCCCTCCTTTTCCCCTGCTCTTTCCCCTCCTTCCCTTTTTTCTTTCTCTTTCTCCCCCTTGCCTCCCCTCTTTCCCCCTTCTCCCTCTCCCTCTTGCCTCTCCTCTTCCCCCTCCCTTTCTTTCCTCCTCCCACCTCCCCCCCTCCTTTTCCTCCTTCCTCTCTTCCTCCCTTCCTGTCCATTCCAGACTGCTCAGGTCCCCCACTTCTCTTTGGATCCATATTCTAGAATTAGGGCCCTCTGCATGGGAGGATTCCCGCGGGAGCTGACTCCTCAGATGACCCCAGTCCCAGGCCTGCACCCAGCCTCTGAGCCCGAGCTTCAGGAGAAAGGGCATTCAGTGGCATTCGTTCATTCATTCATTCATTGATTCCTTCAGTCAGTCATTTGCAGGCTTGGTGGTGTCCATCCCTAATATTACCCTGGGCTAAACCTGGGCCACAGAACTTAGAGTAGGGGCAAGAGCATGGTCTGGTTGTCTGGGGCCACCCTTCAGGCCCTTGCATGGTGCCTTCAGTTTCCCTAGATAGCAAAGCTCTGAACCCTGGGAGTTAGGGGTGCAGAAGATATTCCTTGGTAAGAACTTGGGGTTCAGGAGCTCAGTGGTGAATCGGGACGCTTGCCACTTAAATCTGATAGAAACATTGCAAATTCTCTGGGTCTCAGGATCTTTGTGAAATCCAAGATGAGATAATCTCAGAAATTTCTTTTAAACCCTCAGTTTTCAACCCTATTACCTGCTTTTCTTTAGAAGTGGGAGGTGTGCCAGTCACATCTTGGGGGGGGGGCCTTGAACGCTACTTATTCTCTGCTAAGAAGCCATCCTTCAGCTACTTGGATGCAAAATTTGGCCTTCCCAGGCAGCAAAGACTGGTGCTTTCCCCTTCTCCTGGAAGCAGGGGAGCAAGAATTGTGCCCCCCTTTTCTTTTGACCTCAGGCCCTGTATGGGGGTGGGGGGCTTGTTTCTCTGGGCCCAAGGAAATGCTAGCCTCTCACCTTTGCTCTCTGCTTCCCAGCTCTGCCTCTGAGGATTCTGCTCTTCCCCCAGAGGGAAGCATTCAGGAGAGAATGGTCCCTGTGATCCCATCAGCCAGGTGCCAGGTTAGTCGGATTTTCTTCTTTGCTGAAATAATACCCAGATTCCCAGAGTTTGGGATCACTTCTGGTCCATATGCCAGAACCTAGGAAACTGGGTCCCTGGTGATGGGCGCCGGCCTCACTCCTTGGGGGATGCTTCCCCAAGACTGCTGGTATCAAGTCACTAAGCCTTAATTTAGTGTTTCCTACATGCCGGGCATGGGCTAAGCACGGGGTCCCCCAAAAAGGCCAAATTTGGGTCCCTGCCCTCCTGAGCCCCCTCCATAATTGGAAGATAACATGCAAACAAATGAGGCAGCTTGGTGGTATAGGGGATGGAAACTGGATCTTGTGTCAGGAAGGCCTGAATTCTCATCCAGCCTCAGATATTTACTGCCCATGTGACCTTGAGCCCCAAAAAACTCACCTGCCTCAGTTGCTCATCTGTAAAATGGGGATCCTCCCAAGGGTGTTGTGACAATCAAATGAGGTAATATCTTTGCAAACCTTGATGCAACCTGCAAAACACACACACACACACACACATACACACACACACACACACACACACACACACACGTGTGCACGTGCAATAAATTGGAGGTCATCTCAGGAGGAGGCACTTGTGTCCCTTCCCACTGACCCCAATTAATTTGTCCAGGAATTTAGTCCTGCAGTGTGTTACTGAGCTTGGTGCTGTGAATTCAAAAGACATATAATTGACAGTCTAGTTTATTAGGGAAATTTCAGCTTCCTTGAGACAAGACCAACCATTTTATTTGTATTCATGAAGGATTTTCTGACATTGTTTTTTAAAGGACCAAGAGTGGGGACAGACACTCAAGACTAGAAATTCTGGGGGACATGATGTTGAGGTGGGTTCAGATGAAGAAAGTACATTTTAACTGGATAAGCATGTGGTTAATTGGGGAAGGAAGGAATTAACTTGTTATTTGTGAAAACTAGTGAATAGTTTCTAATCCTACTCTCCTGTGGAAGGTAGATCATGTCAGGGGAACATTACACAGTGAATTGGGATGAGTACCTATTATATTAAGGCATGAGCAACACTCTCAAATGACTTGTTTCTGCCCTTGAGTAGTGAACAAATCTTTGACCTAGGCAGGGAAACAAATGCTACATGTAGAGAGAGAGATGAAAGGCTAAATTTTAGGGGTTGAGATGGAAGTATATGTGACCTTTCACTTAAGGTAAACAAGAAATTCTCTATAGGACTGTGGCTAAGAATCAAATTTCCGTGCCATAAAAAGGCACTGAAAGAAAAAAAATGAAAAAGGGATGCAGTGGGCCTAAAAAGTTCAGTAGAAAAATATGTCTCCGGTAGAAGTGGAGTTGGCCACTTAAGAAAGAATAGTCCAAGTGGGGGATGTGCTGGAGCTTTATTTGGAGTTGAAAAATGAGTGAGTTTAAATGGCCAGTTTGTAGCGTTGAGAAGGTGAAGCTTCATGGAAGCCTCAGCTGTATGTAATGGAGAAATTTTCTTACCTTGATGTGGTTTCTCATTATTAGTCTCAATCCTACTTGTTTTCTTTGTAGCCTTATTCAGAGCCACTAGGATTATTACAGTAATCTTCTTCCTGACTTTCACTTCTCTGTTTTCTATCCCTGTTCTGTCCATCCATCCATCCATCCCTCCCTCCATCTCTCCACCCATCCGGACATCCATCTCACCGTTGCCAGATTCAGCTTCCTCGTGCAGACCTTTGTCTGTGAAAGGGACTTCGGCGACTCCCTGTTCACCTGCACCTGCTTTCTTGAGCATTCTAGACCCTTAACAACCTGACGTCGTCCCACCGCCACTTCCCTTCCTACTCTGTATCTACAAGAATGTTCCTTTGTGCCTTTGCTGTAGTACTGGGGTCATATAGTAATGAGGACCACTAACCTGTCCCTAGGACCCCCATGGGCACAAACTGACTTAGTTTCTGTATAACGATACTGTATTTTTGTTTCTTTTGTTAAATTTTTGACCGTTTCGGTACAATCTGGTTCTCGTACACGTGCTGCAGGCTGCGTGGGACAGGGCTTGATGCCTCCGATCCAGATTCATGAGCTGGCTAACTGCCTCACTCATGAATGGCCCTGCTGCTCATGCTGTTTTGTCTGGAAAAAAGGAAGGAAAAGACAGAGACAGAGGGACAGAAAGAGAGATGGAGAGACAGTGACAGCAGATCCTGGAAAGTAGAATGGGAGGTTGGGGAATGCTGGAGAGAAAACAAGAGAAGGTGCTGACTGGGCAGTGGGCGCTCTTCACTCCTCAGTCAGTGGCTCTTTCTCAGTGGTCATCCCTATCTCTGGTCTTGATAGTGCTGACTGCTACCCCCTCCTCCCCTGCCTGCTTTCTGTTCCCCTCTGCCCTCACTTCTGGGTTTCTAGAATTCACTTACCCCTTCCACATCCCAGGGGTTGGGGGCACAACACCTCCTGATCTGGAAAATCTTTTGGCCCACCTTTTGCACCATTGTGGTATTATGAGAGAAAACATGTTGTCATTATACAGCACTCTACACAGATTTTACGCATTTCTGAATTTCTAAACTCTTTCTCTGTCATCTGCTGGCTGCACGTGCCAGCCTCAGCTTCCGAAAAATTCTTCCCAAATTCCCACTTAATTTCTTAGGCTGGCCCCTGCTACTTGCCAGCAGCCACGGTTCCTTTCTCTTGATCTAGAGCCGGCTCCACAGGTCCGGGACGCCCACTCGTGAATCTTCAGCCCTGGCCCTCTTCCCTCTAGGCTCCCATTTCCGGCCCTGGCCGGACTCTCACTCCAGAGGTAGCCTCTCCTCCCAAATGCAGCCTGACCTCCTGTCTGTTTCTCCCTCTGTACCTGGCCACTAAGTTTCCAACAGCTTATTGGTGGGCAGTGTGGTCCCAAGACTGGACTGGAGCTGAGGGCCGGCTGCAGACCCTGCCTCTGTTTCTCCAACTGTAAAATGGGGATAATAATGGGCCTGGCTCCCAAATGAGGTCATATTTGTGAGGGGCTTGGGGAGGGCTTCTGCCCCCTTTTCCCCCATTTCTGTTTCAAGGCTTCCTCCTCCTGGTGTTTGGGCTGTTAGTTGGCAAGTCTCCCCATTGTGTCTGGCACCCCTGGCTTCAGGCCCCTAGCCCCTTTTCCTAGGATGTCTGGGCCTATCTGCGCTGTTTACCAGGACCTGTCTCCTGCTCAGAAGCTGTTAGGGGCTCCCTGTTGCTTCCAAAGTAAAATAAAAACTTCACTTAGCATTTCAGTCTGTCTGTATGTGGTACTTTGCAGAGATAACTTGTGTTTTCCTGGTTCTGCCTATTTTCTGCACCTCTGTTCATATGTGTCTTTCCCATATTTCTTTGACTTCTTCAGTCATCATTTCTTATGTTACAGCAATATTCCATTAGAACCAGGTAGCAGATAATGTGGTTAGCCATTTTCCGTTTGATATGCACACGGTTTATGTTGTTTTTTGGTACCATGGCATAGTATGGAAACAAATGTGACATATTGTCTTGTTTTTATTTTCTTTGATGGAATTTTCTATTATTTGTTTATAGACCAAACTTCTTTAGAATTATTATTGTTTCCAATTCATTTTTAATCCTTTCTTCAAAAGTTCTTTATTTAATGTAATTTTTATGGAATTATCAGTAAAAGATGTAGTTAACATTTATGCTTTTCTGCATTTGTTTGTAAGGTTTTTACTGTCCTAATACATGGAGAAGGGAAGTGAATAAGCATTTGTATCACATCTACTATGCACCAGATCCTATGCAATAGATATAATTTCCTACAGATATTTTTTCATCTGCTCTTCACAACCAACTTGGAAGTAGGTACAATTATCATATTAAAGTTGAGGAAATTGAGGTGAAGAGAGGTTAAGTAGCATGTCCAGGATCATATAAGTAGGATAGATGTCTGAGGCTGGATTTGAACTCGGGTCTTCCAGACTCCAGGTCCAGCACTCTCTCTACTGTGCCATTAACTGCATCAAACAGTCTGTTTTGGTAAAGGTTCCATGCCCAGCTGAGAAGAAGCATATCCTTTCTGATTCCATTCCGTAATTTCCAGAAATCTATCATATATAACTTTTCTAAAATTGGGCTCAGGCCCTTAACTTCTTTTTTGTTCATTTTCCCCCCTTACATTTGTCTAAGTTTGAGTTACGTTAAGATCCCTCAACTATTACAATTTTACTGTCCCTTTCTCCCTATAAATTTACTTTTTGTGTGTAGATGCTATCTTTTGGTGCATATTTAGGATCATAGGTTTACAGATTTGTAATTAGAAGAAACTTTAAAAGCCAAGTGAGACTAAGTGACTTACTCAGAAGGGTAAATAAATGCCTTTGGCAGGTTTTGGATACAGGACTTCCTGAATAATAAGCATAATGTATTTTGCTTATTTGTGTTTCTTAATCCTGCCTATTTTTAAAACATGCCTTGTCTGGGATTATGATTGTTGCCCCTACTTTTTTTTGAGTTCATCTGAAACAAAAATTTTGCTTCAGCTACTTATTTATCTCTGTGTGAATCTTTATTTTTCAATCATCTATTGTTGCATTCTGCTTTCTAAACTATTTTGCTACTCTTGTTCATTTTGTGTGTGAGTTCATGTCATTCACATTAATAGTTATGATTTAATAACATTTTCTATCTTTCTATACTTTTCCTTTTCTTTGACCTCTCTGGCCTTTTCTTTACAACAAAGAATGTGGAAAAAGGAGTATGATTAATTTTTGTAATGTACAATTAAAATTATCTGATTCCACTCCTCTGCCCTTTGTCTTTGTGCCTAGAACAGATCCTGATTACTGGTTCTTCTGTTTGGGTTGGATTTTTTTTTTAATTTTGATTATTTTCTAAGATTAAAATTGTTTTGCTTTAGACTATTCAGACTATTAGTAGACTATTTCTGCCCTTCCTCTTCAATTTCCCTCTTTGCTTCTTTCCTTCTTTCCTCACTGAATTGATTGTATTCCTTTACCAAAAATGTTTTTGTCTGTTCAACTCTTTGTTTAGTTTAGAGAAGAATTATATTCATGAGATGCCTTCTTTCCCCATCTCTTTCTCCCAAGTTTGTCTTCCTTATGTCTCCCAGTTCTGAGAAATAGAAAGTCCTGCCTCCTTCATCTGTCTTTAATATATTCCTTTTCTTCTTTCTTCTCTTAAAATCAACACTATAAACAATCTGTCCTCAGGCTTTCTTTTTTACTTTCTGTACTCCTCCGTAATACTAGGAACTAGTGGTATTCTGAAGAGACACCTGTCACTTTTCCCACTCTTAGAATGTCAGCACTTCATGATAATTTTGTCCTTTCCCATTGTTCGCATGTATTTACCTTTTTAGTTTTCTCTTTGTTTTTCAGAGATTCTACTAAGATCTTGTCTGTTTATTAGGAATCCTTCAGAGTCTTCTATTCTGTTAAAGATCTATTTTATTTTTAACCTGTAGGATTATGCTCAGCTTTGAAAGGTAAGTTTTTCTCCTTGTGATAGGACAGGCCTGGAACAGGTTGGTCTGTAAGTTCAGGTTCAAGTTTGGACTAAAATAAGACACTTGAACATTATGTATTGACCAGAAGGAGACTGATTCAGCCATTATACAGAAAGGACTTGCAGTAAGGATGGAGGATTTGACTAGATATGGCTGCCCCTCATCTTCATGCAGAAATGAGCCTGATCATCAGGGCAGGGCAAAATGGGGCTTTGTTTACTATAAAAGACCCCGACCCTGCCTAGCAGGACCCTCATGCCTGTCCTGACCAAGAAGCCTTGGCAGTAGCGCTGTGGCTCCAACCCTGGGGACCTGCCCTGGTCAGGGCTTGGTGACATCTTCCCGGCTGGTCAGGGGACAAGGAGCCTCTCTGCATGGGGGAGCACTCTGTAAGCATGGCTCTTCCTGCATCTCCTGCCACTGGAAGAGCTTTATGGCCTTGGAACTATTGCACTGACTAGGGAACCTTTCCTGGAGAATCCTGAATGTGAGATGCTTGCAATGGGCAGCTCTAGAGCAGGAAAATGACACTAAAGTAGGCAGCTGTCCCCCGAGAACTCTCAAACAGTCCGTGCCTTCTGAAGGCGTGACTGAATGGAGGCAGAGGGAGCCAAGGGCAGGAGTCTTGGGGTCTTTCTTTCCCCTTGTATGAACCTGACCATAAATGTCGATGGTTTGGTCCGTCTTGACTGACCGGTACCCGTCTGTGCGGTTCGCAGATGTCTCCTAATGTAAAGTGGCGATGAGGAGAGCCTGAGGGGTATCAGGGCCCCAGCAGCGATGGTGACACAGCAGAGTCACCAGCTGTGCAAAGGGAGCCGAGAGGGCATTCCCTCTGGCAGCGTAGTCCGTCCTAATGGTGGTTCTGATACTGATGGAGGAGGAGGTAGAGAAAGAAGAGGAGGAGAAGG
The DNA here is from genome assembly GCA_023553655.1 of Myrmecobius fasciatus. NCBI lineage: Eukaryota > Metazoa > Chordata > Mammalia > Dasyuromorphia > Myrmecobiidae > Myrmecobius > Myrmecobius fasciatus. The sequence continues at coordinate 70,910 of JAJPUD010004049.1, forward strand.
TTGGTGGTGATGGTGGTACTGATAGAGGAGGAGGAGGAAGAGAAAGATGAGGAGGAGGATGGTGATGATGGTGATACTGATGGAGGAGGAGGAGGAGGATGGTGTTAGAGGAGGATGATAATGGTGATATTAATGGAGGATAATGGTGGTGATGGTGACAGTGATAGTGATGATACTAGCTAACATTTATATAGCACCTATTTGGCAAACACTGTGCTGTGCTTTTCAAGTATTCTCTCATTTAATTCTCACATCAACCCTGGGAAGTAGGTGCTATTTATATCTTTATTTTATAGTTAAAGAAACTGAGGAACCTGAGGCACATGATTACATGATTGTATAAGGTCACACAGCTGAATCAGTCTAAAATGCCCAGTACTTCCATTGCCTCCTTGCTGCCTCTGCACTGTCCTGTCCATCCCTCAGTCCACTTGCCGGCAGAGCTCCATGGCAGGGCAGTCAGACCACAACCTCTGTCCATTAGAGCACTCTGCTGAGGGGCTTTCTCCTTCCTTCCCCGGGGGACTAGGTAAGCCCTCTTCCTTCTTTTGATCCAGGGATTCAGGATCTCTACAGTCATCTAGGTGATCCCGTTGCTTCCAGAAACATTCATTGTAATTATGAAACAGCCGTTTCACCTCCCTGGTTCTTTTAGAAAGCAGAGCATTTCCTAACAGTGTCACTTCTTGGTCCCCCAAGACCAAGAGTTTATTTGAATAATCCATTTAAACTTTTTCCCTCTCAGGAGTTATAGAGCCATTTGAGGGAATAGGAACTGTATGGCCCAGGTGAATATATTGGGAATAGAAGAAAGAAGGGTCAGAGGTCAGCTAAAATTCTGACCAAAAGTAGTCTCTCCTTATCAGGTAAATCTTCCTGGAAGCTGGATCTAAGAAGATGCTCGACTGGAAAATTCTCCTTCCTAAGTTGGCATTGATTTACTTCAGACATATCTCTATTAAATGTGAGCTTTTTAAGGCAGAGGTCATGTTTTTGCCTTTATTTATAACCCTCTATCTGATCTGCAGGGCAGGGAGTAGCAACTCCATCATAAAGGGCAGCCCTTAGCATAGTGTCCGGTATATATGTATTTAATGAATATTTATCCTTCATTAGTCATGACCTCCAGAAAAAAGGATAGATTTATGGGAAGATCAGTAAATGAGGGTTATCAGGATACTCAGTTAGTTGAACATTGTAAATTCTACAAATCCCAGAGATTCCAATAAGTGTCTGGGCTTCCTTAAAGACTGTGGAGAAGTACGTACCAGCAACTTGTTCTGGACTGTGCCTAGAACCTTTTGAGTTCTATCCATTATATTCCCGCAAATCTGGCTGAAATGGATCTTAGATATTTTTAGGGGTGACTGTCCACTCCTGTCCCTTCTATGGGTCACCATTTGATATAGGATTTTTTGCTATTTTAGTTTGGTCTGCTCTGCATTATGGCATCAATGTAGTGGTGGACATTAGTGCACTGAAAAATTGGATCTTCTTTCAGGTCTCTGTCTACCTTGCTTTAACTGGGTTGATGGTGATAAAATTGGTAGGAGGGTTCTCTTCAGCTGCTAGCTATTTGAAATTTAATTGAGCTTAATTCATTTCTTAAAGGCAAAGGAACTTCTTTCAAAACTTGATTCAGGGATAGGGAAAGGAGAGAGGGGTGGTTTATACTCAAACTCAGCTGCTGTCAGAACTGCCTGATGGCTTCAGATTGTTTTGAGGCTGTTTTTAAGGTGCATAAGAGGCCCAACTTCATGGAGTTGTAGGGCCTTACAGATTTGACAGATGCCCCATGAATGCTGGAGTTGCTGCTACCCCTTGCCCTGCGGACCAGATTTATTCGACTTTTGGACCTGAACTATCAGTGAATTGACTCAACCTGCTGCACAGGCAGAGGTCAGCCAGACTTGATATAATGGAGGTACACTTCACTCCTTTCCAGATAAAAACAAACTGCTGCTGGCCAGAGAACTCTATAATTCTGACCTTTGCTTTGGGCTACCTGATCCGCCATATTGACAAGGTCAGGGATGTCTGACTTAACCAAGATAACATTATTCACCTTTTTGTAGTCCACTGTCAGTTGCCAGGAACACACATTTTCCCTAATGGTCCATTTCTTAAAAACCTTAATGGTAACTGGGGTACGTTTTGATGTCCAGTGTCAAACAGCCACTTTTATCCAGATAGGAAAGCCTTTGGCTTATGTGATGTTGAAGGATCCTTTCCCTGTTTGAGACTAATTTACCCACATCCTTCTAGGCTGGTATTGGATTACCTTTATCAAGTTCATATTCTAAGTGCCAAACCCAAAGCTCCCTCTGGGAAAGGCTTTCATTTCCCTCTGCCCTAATCTGTTCTAGGCTCTGGTCCTGACCCTTCAGCTGAATCTAATTATAAGGCATAAGTATGTGGGGGTAGTGTTGGGGAGGGCTAGAACAGTGACAAACCCATCTCTCTTGGGAATTTCATCTCCCTTGCAGACTCCAGCTGGGGACCCGACTACATTGGGAACTCATCTACATGGGGCCAGGTAAATGCAACACCTTAGCCAGTTGTCACCTAATTGATCTCACTGATTTGCAAAAGTAAGTCTTTTTGTAATATTTCTATCATCATGGAACTGCAAAGAAGATCTCCAAGTTAGCTCCATTAGGTCATAACTTGCATTAGCCATTTTTCTTTCTTTTTTTTTTTTTTAGGTTAATAGTATTTTGTTTTTTCCAATTAACATGTGAAGATAATTTTCAGCATTCATTTTTTGAAAGATTTTGAGTTCCAAATTTTTCTCCCTTCCTTCCCCAAGATGGCAAGCAGTCTAATGTAGATTATTTATGTGCAATAATGTAAAACATATTTCAACATTAAAAATGTGGTAAAAGAAGAAAGGGAATAAAGGAAAAACCCTAATGGATTTTTCAAGAGTATCCTTCAGTCTGCATCAGACTCTTGTCAGTTCCCTGGATGCGGATAGCATAGCATTTTCCATCATGGAATTTTGGAATTTCTTGGATCACTATGTTGCTGAGAAGAGCAAAGTTAATCATAGTTGATCATTGCACAGTTATTGTTACTGTGTACAATGTCCTGATGCTGCTCACTTCACTCAGCATAAGTTCACATAAGCTTTCCAAGTTTTTCAGAAGTCCACCTGCTCATCATTTCTTATAGCACAAGGGTATTCCATTGCATTCATACACCACAACTTGTCCTACTAGTCCCCACATGATAGGATCCCCTCAGTTTCCAATAAGAATTGGCCAAAACAAAAACACAAGATTATCCTTTCCAAAAAATCCAAACACCTGTTCCTCTCGATTTCATTGTTGGCTAGCAGTATCATCATTTACCTCACGTTCCATGTTTAAAGCTTTGTGTTATCTTTAACTTGCTTCTATCACCTCATATTCAGAGTTTCCAAAGCTTGTTTATTTTTTCATCCACTTCTCTAGTTTCGCCATCCCCAAGCTCTTAAGAGCATCTGGACTCTTGTCATTCTAATCATTTGCTTACTAAACCTTCCTCACTCCAGTCAACCCATTGGCATATTCATCTGCTCCATATAGAAATTGTTTCTATCACTCTTCTGCACAAACCCTTTCAGTGACTACCCTGTGCCACTAAAGCTCCTTTCCTCCTTTCATATGGTCTGCTCTAGTCCAGAGGTTCTTAACCTTTTTTGTGTCCTGTGCTGCCAAAGAGGGCAGTCTGGTAAGCCTATGAACTCCTTTTCAGAATGGTTTTAAATACATAAATTATATAGGATTACAAAGAAAACCAACTATGTTGAAATAGTTATCAAAATATTAAGAAAATTTACATAACCCCATGTTAAGAAGTCCTGCTGTAATTAAATTCCTGAGAACTCACTGTCCTTTAAACACAGTCTTATAGGCCCAGGGAAATTTCTGTTTTTGTCCCCCGGTTACCTCTTCCCTTTTCCCAATCCCCCATCATGTCCACTGAATTTCTATCCAGCCTTTAAAAATTAAAATGCTACCTTCTATAATGAACTTGGATTCTACTTCCTTCTAACTGACATTTTAGAACTTGGGAAAGAGAATTTTAAGAATTATTAAGCATTTACTCTGTGTCCCTACAAATAAAAGCAAATGAGCGATTCCCTGCCTGGGAGGAACTGAACACTCCAACAGGAGGGGACGGCAGCTTCAGGACAGTGGTGGCCAGGAACGTTTTGGATGGGGAGTCCTGCACAGTGGTGAGGGGAGGCAAAGGACAGCTGACCCGGACTTAGCAGTAAAAGCAGATACTTAGTGGAGTCGGGGAAGCCTGGCCGGGCGTGATCGGGTCAGTTTTTGGGAGCCGGAGTGCCCGGGGCTGGGGGCAGCCAGCATTAGCTTCCCTTAATAGCGGGATGTGGCTTGAGTTTGGTGATGACTGAACCTCCCCGACTTGGGCAGCAGAAAGGCTTTGGAAAGGGCTAGGGCCTCCTTCCATTGAACTTCAGGTCAAGGCGTAAGGCGAGATGGAGATTTCCGCCCGTATCACCCAGCTACTGAAACAGCTGCCCGTAGGTGACTTGCGCTAAATTACAAATTTCCTTGTTTATCAACAAACTAGCGCTTCCTAGACCAAGGGATGAATGAACTTGATTTCATTTGAAGAGTTAACCTTGGAGGGGAATAGAGCATGGAAGGTGAAAGCTGGGTCCCCGATACCAAAGTGGGTTAAGGGAGGCCAGAAGCTGAATGTAGTTTTAAACTTCTCTTTTTACAACAGCTGTTCCTTAAAAGGTTTAGACTTGAGTTTCTGAAAGGCAGAATCTTGCTTTGGGGGCGGTACAGGAGCCCCCCAGCGTCTCACAATGGCTTTTTGAGGGTGCCTCCCCACACACAGTAGCACCAGGGTGCGGATCCCGCGCGTGCGGAGTCTTCTCGGCCTGGGGCTGCCTTCCCGGGCTCAGCTGCTCCCGGATGAGTTGCTGTCGGCAGCGCCTCCTGCTGCCCGCTACCCGCCTCTCTTTGGACTCGCAGACCCAAGTCTATGACGTATTGGTCGAAGCTGAAAATGGCCATCCCGGAATTGTCAGTCACCTATTGGCGCCCATCGCTAAAACTACATACGAGATACACCCCCTCGCGGTCTTCAGACTCCTCCCCTTGCGCATGCGTACAAAGAACTTCCGGGGAGCCGGGCAGAAAAGCGACTAAAACGGGCGCATGGTGGCTACGTCACACGCACTCCGGAAACCACGACCATAGCTTCGCTACGTCAAGCCGCATGGCCGCAGAAGCTTCTGCCTCTGGGAGTTGAAGTCCCTTCAGGGAGCGAAGTGGAGGGAAACCAAGATCATTTTTTCTCGTTATGTTTTAGTTTTCTTCAAAGTGAAAGTCAGCAGGCCATCCGATCTCTGTGGAGGTAGTGCTAGGCCACGTCTTACCACAGGAATCCCAGTTCTTATTTCCGCTTAATCTCATATTTAACCCAAATTCTCATGAAATTTTGGGGTGATAGACCATACTTCCCACCTTGGCTTTGCCCCGAACCAAACTTTTCCCGGGATGTTGACAGGGCAATTGTCCGTTCCCTTCCTTTTTACGGTCTAAAGCTTCCTACCGCGTGGTAAAAACTGCATCTGTTCACCGCACTGCTAGAACCTACCCTTACCACTAAGTAGTGTCTGATTCGGGGTTCTCCTTTTCTTTCGCTAGATCACCCTTCTTCCACCTCACACGGTTTGGATCCAGTTCTTCCCCAACAGCCACAAAATATAATAAAGCCAGGCTGGTGGTTAGTTTGAGATTGGAATGAAATTAAGGCGTGGTAGGACAGAGTAGTAATTAACAAAAAGGCACTTCCTTCTGTCCAAGATCACTCGGCAAAAAGCACAGGCATGACTTTGTCCCTGCGGGGACTCTTCTGTTCCCTAGAGATACTGGTCACGCAACTCGTGGGCCTGGCCTGGTGCTTGCCCCTGGGTGACCAGCAGGCCCCTGTGGCGGGGCACCGGGCCCTCCCTGCTGTGTGGCTGCGTGTCGTTCTATTCTCGTCTCTGCTGTAGTCGTTGGCAGAGGGATTTTTATTTAACACATTCCTAAATGTATTCAACCCAGGGTTTCTTTCAGGAAGTGACTGGCGTATCACTTCTGTTTTCACTCTTCCCTCTGGTTGTCTTAGTTTTAGACAATTGTCTTCAATGATTTCTTGAAACTATGATGTCCAGGATTGGGGTTGTTGGTTTTGGTTTGTTTTGCCCTTTTTATTCCCCCAGTTCTTAGTGGTTCTTAGTTTAGCTCTCTTATCCTATTTTCCAAGTCACTTATTTTTGATTGTAGATACTAGATACCTTACATTTATTTCCTTCTACTTTTTCTATTTTTTTATCTTATTCTATTTCTCATCGTCTAATAAAATTGAGTTCTTTTTGCTCTTTTCTTAGAATTTTTCAGGGTGTCTGCTACTTTCATAAGAATTTCCATCTGTTCTAATAAATTTATTCTCTTTCTAGGTTTTTTCCCTCAGGATCTTTTATTTAATTTTTTATTTCTTGCGTTCTTTTTTCCTTGGATTCTTATAGTCCTTGTGGCCAAGCTGTTCATTTCTCTTAGATGCTACTTTAACTTGTGAATTTGCTATTTATTTTCATCTTCTGGCTTTGTCTTTTGGAATATTCAGCATCTAAAGTTTTTTTTTAATTGTATTTTGTTTTTTCTTCTGGTGATTCATATCACCAGCTCCATTTTCTAGATTAGATCTTTGTGCTTGGGTCAGATTCTTCTCATCCATACTTTTGGAGTCTTAAGTGCAATTATGGCTCTGAATTGTGACACTATAACACTTGGGGACTGGTTATTGGGGATTATGGCCTTCCTACTTTCATTTTTTTTTAATAATTTGAAGAGAGCTAAATGACTTTATTATAGACGTGACTTTTGTAAGTAAAATTGTTGATGCTGGAAGAAACCAGTACCAGAATCAGAATGTTTAGGAATCAATAAGAGTTTGTTGAGTTCACCAGCAAGGGAGATTCAGTGGTGTCCTAGAGATACCCTGAAAGGATAAGCTTTATGTAAGTTTTAATTAGGCAAGAAGTAGATTAAATATGGGTCCTCTTGATTGAACAGGGTTTCTTCCTAGGCGTTTAGGGATAAGATTGGGAACCTAAAATAGAAAAAGGCTCTTCTTTAGGTTAGCAGTTTCTTGTCATCTACCCTAAAAGATGGGACTGTTCTGAATACTTGGTGTTTCAGCAAAAAGGTTGCAACTTCCTGCAATGCAAACAGGATCGGGAACAAAATAGAGAATTACAGACAAAATGGAGTTGCTTTGGCTTTCTTGGCTACCTGCAGTTTTTACCTAGGTCCAAAGCTAAGAGTGAATGAAGATCATGATATATTTGTAGCTTACCTGGGGAGACAAGTGTTTTTTGGTTAGAACGCAATCTGCTCCGATATATACTCCATTCAGTACAACATCACATTAGTGATGTATTCGATACATCTGAAGTAGTTGAACATTATGAGAGCCTCTCCTTATCAATATGACCAATCTCTTGCTACCACCAAGGAGGCCTGTCATAGGAGATATCCTTGTTTGAGCAGGGTTGTATTAGATGTTTTAGGAATTGGTAACTTTCAAAGATGTGGCAGTAGGGGCAGCTGTGTGGCACAGTGGATAGAATACCATCCCTGACGTCAGGAGGACCTGAGTTCAAATTTGGTCTCAGACATTTAATATTCCCTAGCTGTGTGACCCTGGGCAAGCCACTTAACCTCAATTGCCTCAGCAAAAAGAAAAAAAAAAAAAAAAGATGTGGCAGTAGACTTTGCCAGGGAAGAGTGGGGGCAACTGGGCTCAGAGGGACTTAAACAAAGAAGTGATGCTGGACATTGATAGGAACCCCATCTCCCTGGGTAAGGACAACTTTCCTCTGTAAGTCAGAATCTGCACATGATTGGGATGGGGAAGGAGAAATAGTCTTTGCCTTCTCGACTTGGAAGTTTCTGCAGTACTTGGCTGGCTCATTGGGATCCAGGCAGATTCCATAAGATGTATGTTGTCAGGAGATCTCTAATCCCTCAGGACCAAGAGACAGGGTATTCTGCTCCCTATTTCCGGGTGGGAAAAGTGTTTGTTTGCACCACTAATAAGTTTCAGGAGCTTCACTGTTCTGTTCCTGTGGATGTTCCTTCCCTGTTCTTTGTTCCACCAGGTCGGAGTTTGTCCTGTAATGTCCCATAGTAAATCACTGAAGATTAGGAGAGATGAATTTTTTGAGGCCATATTCATTGTCAACATAACACATAGATAATCTTACTGCAGTTCTCTGTATCTTCTTAGCACATCTGTTTCCTGATAAGAGAAAATAATATTAATACATGTGATGAAAACCGAGATCTTGAGTTTGCAAAATGCTTTCTGTACATTATCCGATTTGATCACCCCAACCACCCTGTTCTAGATCTTATCCCCATTTTGCAGAAGAATTAAACGAGGCTTGGAGAGGTTAAGCTAATTGCCTAAAGCTCCTAAGTGTCAGGTGATATTGGAGCCTAGTTGCTTTATCCCATTTGCTTCTTCCCGGCGGCTGAGTAGCAAATTGGATAGAAAGCTGGACTGGGAACTTGGGAGTGGCTCAAGTTCAAATGCTTCTTCCGATGCTGATGGGCCAATGGCTTGACCTCTCTCAACCTCAGTTTCCTCCTGTGTAAAGTGGGAATAATAGTGCCTACCTCACAGGCTGTTGGGAGGATCGAGTGGAACGGCCAACAGTAAAGAGCCGTGCGAACCTCATAACCCTAGCTGCATGCCGCTGTCAGGAAGGGCGCAGACTGTCTGAGATAACGTACAAAACGCTTTCCCGCATCGTTTTCCACGAGCAGGGCTTCCAGTTTCCAAGCCAGATGCGACCTTCCAGTTGAAGAGAGGAGAAGCGCCATGGACGCCAAACAGAAAAGATTCCAGCGCCACCTGTCGGGGTGAGTAGGTGAAAGCCAGGCCTTGGGCTGCCCCACGCCGAAGGGGGGAGGCCTTTGGCAGAGGGGGACTGGGAGCTTTGCCCCAGGGCTTCCCGGCTCACTGAGATCGGGCCTCGAGGCTCTCTCCCGAGCGCGGCATTGCGCCTCTCTGTGCTCCTCTTCACCTCCACAAGCCATCCTTCACAGAACCTGGGGTCTGAAGCTATTTAGAAGGAAGGGCTTGGGATGCGGGAGAGAGTGGTGTGGGGGAATGGTGGAGAAGGAAGTTTGGAGAGTCCCACGAGTGAAGGAGGGCGCGCCTGTGGGAGCTGACCTGATGGAGAGGGCCGCGGTCGGAGCAGAGGCGGCTGGCCGGGCGCGCCGGGGCACGGCGGAGCAGGGTCCGGAGAAGAGCCACAGAGTGCCGGAGGCCCCGGCAGGGCCTCTTTGGCTTGGTTACAGTGGCAGCCTCCATGGAAGGTTAGACTACAAGAGGTAAGATTGTCCAACTGCGCCTGAAGATGGCTCGTGCCCCCAGACAGCACTGCGGCTTCTTCCTGGGAAGGCCCGTGCCGCTTCAGGCTGATCCTTCCTCTCTGGACCACTTCTAGTTGTTGGAGCGTTGGGCCCGTGCCGAGCTGAGATGTTCCGGGCCGCATCTCGCTAGTGTCCCTGAATTTCCCTCCAACCACGTACAGGCCCGTGTGGTTGGTTGGTTTTCCCCTTAGACTCCAAGTCTTTTTCTGGCTTCAGCGCCTCCCACTCTGCAGTTTCCCTCAGAAGCTGGGCTCCCTCCAAGCCCAGGTCCCTGCTTAGGCTTGCAGCATCTCCATGTCTAGCATCCCGCTTCTCTCGGATGAGCATTCATTGGTGGCGCCCCTTCCCACCACTTAAATGGCATTCCTCCTTCCCCCCACCCCGCCTTTTTCAGTCTCCATCTTTGCCTCCTCATTCATGTACACTGCCTGCTTTCTGAGAGACTACAGGGGTCAGAATGCATCACCTATTCCTCTCAGCACCTCCTTCCCCTCCCCTCCTTTGCACCCTCCCCCATAAGTAATTTAATCTTTTTTTTTTTTGCTTTTTTGCTGAGGCAGTTGGGGTTAAGTGACTTGCCCAGGGTCACACAGCCAGGAAGTGTTAAGTGTCTGAGACCAGATCTGAACTCAGGTCCTCCTGACTTCAGGGCTGGTGCTCTATCCACTGCGCCACCTAGCTGCCCCTCAGTAATTTAATCTTGCAAAAAAACTGTAGATAGGGTTTGTGCGAGTGAGTCCATGTTACAGGCCATATCACTTCTGTTCGATGTCTAGGTGACCATTTCTCATGTAGCCTTAAAGGCTGCTCTGTTGTTGTATTGTGTGGTTCTTACTTGCTCTATTTATGTTTCTGTTATTTGGGTTACATAAGAAGAAAATTTCTCAAAATCTGATTATTCCCAAGAATGTTTTGAATGCCTTTTTTTACATCGAAGGTCCATCTATTTTCATTTATGATTAGTCTCAGATTTTCAGGTCACTTTGGGCTCTTTTGTTCTTCAGAGAACATTGATTCCCTCCTCTTTTTCTTCCTGGGCGCAGAATCATCTTGTGTTACTCGAATTTCCTTTTCTTTATATATGGAAATCTTTCTCCTAATTGCTTATGATTTTTTTTTGTCATTGGAATTATTTCCTATTAATAGTCCCCCCCTTCATGATCTACTCTCTTATCATGCAGTTAGTTTGTTTTAAACTAATGCCTTACATAATGCCTTCTTAGTAATGCTTTCTGTCTTAAATCCCACCTTTTCTATGCTTATTCATTCCTATTTCCCTGTTGAGTTTAATATATTTCTTTGCCAAGTTGTATGTGTATGTTTGTCTATTTCTGATAAAAATAAGGTTCATGGAATGCCTCTTCTCCCTACCCCTTCATCTTATATATATAAATCAAGCATATATATATATATATGTAAATCAAGCATAAATATATACATACATATTTCTCACATATTTGATTATGTGAGAATAGAATTTTTTTCCGTCCATTCTACCCTACTGTTTTGCCTCCTTTTTCTTTCTTCTCAAAACTTTCAAAATAGTATAATAGTATTTCTCCCTGTCACTGGTGTTATTTTAATTCCATCTCTGAGCATACCTTAGGGTTGTGAGGGGGGCAATTATATATTTTCTCCTTTTAGAATGCAAGTATTCCATCATATAGCCTCTTCCAAAAACTCAAATGTGTTTACCTTTATATTTTTTTAATTCCTGTATTTGCATTTCAGTGTATCTACTCAGCTCTGTTCTTTTAATAGGAATGCTTTAAAGTTTACTGTTCCAATTTTATTTATTTTTTTTTGCCTGTAAGATTTTACTCAGTTTTTCAGGGTTATTTTTAGGTGCAAGTCTTTGTTTATGTTTTGCAGTTTAGAGTATCATATTCTAAGCTCTGTTCTTCTTTAAGTGGTTAACTACCAAGTCTTGTATGTTTTGACTGTGGTTCTTTTATACTTGAATATTTTTCTCCCTGTCTCCTTGCAGTATTTTTTCTTTGACTTGGAAGCTCTGGATTTTGGCTATGACAATCTTGGGAGTTTTCATTTAGGGGTTTCAAAAGGAAACAGGTTGACTCTCTCTATGTATGTGTTTACATACACATACCCCACATCCCTCTCTGTATATTTATATATGTATTCACATATATACATATATATACATATACACATGCATATGTATACATATACACACATGCATCCATACATATACATATACAAGTGCTTATATGTGTTTGTATATAAAATATATAAGTTAATATATGGTAAGGATATATGTATATATATACCTCACATTTTCTTCTTGTTTTTCTATTTCCTTATTTTGTTTTCATATTTTCTATTGTCTCCTTGCATCATTGTTTTCTATTTGGTCCATTCTAGCTTTTCTGGTTTTATAAAATACTCTTTGCAGGTTACATTGGTATAGTAGTCAGTGTGTACCTTAACTTAGATATGATTGTTATTATTATTGCACTGGGATAGCTTAACCATAAGTTTTTATTCTCTTTCCAATTATTTAGGTTCTATTTCTGTAAAGAGTGCTTTTTGTTGCATTCATATAGCTCTTATGCATGAATTGATAAGTTGATAACTAGATATTTAATACACTGAATGTTATTTCTTTTTTCAATTTCTTCCTACTGGGTTCTGTTGGAAACATGTAGAGAGGCTAATGATTTTTGTGAGTTTATTTTATATCCTTATAATTTTACTCAACTTATCATTTCAGTAAATGTCTCTAGGGTTAAGTAAACAATTATATTATGTAAACAATAATAGTTTTATTTTTTCTCTCTCTCTCTTTTAATTTTAATTTTAATTTTTTTTTTTTTTGCTGAGGCAATTGGGGTTAAGTGACTTGCCCAGGGTCACACAGCTAGGAAGTGTTAAGTGTCTGAGACCAGATTTGAACTCGGGTCTTCCTGACTTCAGGGCTGGTGCTGTTTAACTTTCTTTTTTTTTTTTTTTAATTTCCTCAATTTCTTCTTCTTGTCTTATTATCGATAGTATTTCTAGCCTCTTAAATAACCATGGTGATGATGTATATTGTTGCTCTTACCCTTGGTCTTATTGGAAATATTTCCAGTGTTTCTCTATTACAGATAATCTTAGCTTTTGATGGAAACTATTTACCTTAATAAGGAGTTCATTTATTCCTATTTTCTTTAATATTTTTAAACATAAAAGCATGTTATATTTTTCATATTTTTTTCCAATATCTATTGATATAATCATGTAATTTTAAAGTTTGTAATAATCTGTTCTGTTTTATTTATAATTTCCTAATATGGAACCAATTTTGCCTTTCTGATATAAATCCTACTGGGTTATGTGTATAATATTTTTAACATGTTGTAAATCCTTTACTAATAATAGGTTCAGTGTTATGAAATTTTCTTTCTCTGCTTTCTCTCTTCCTGGTTTAGGTATCAGGACTATATTTTTCTCATGGGCATAGTTTAATAGGATGCCAACTTTCTTTTTTTTTGCAAACAATTTATGTAAAATTGGAGTTAATTTTACTTTTTGGGAGGTTTATGGAATGAAGCCCTGAGGTCAGGAGAACCTGAATTCAAAGTGCCTCAGATACTTAATACTTATTAGCTGTGTGACCCTGGGCAAATCATTTAACTCCAGTTGCCTCATCAAAAATAATAATAGTGATGATTTTTTTAAAAGTACATTTTATGTTAGTTTTGTTTGTGCAAAATCTTAATTTTCTATAATCAATCGGAATTTTCCATTTCATATTCTCTGATTCTCTCTCCTTTAGTCATAAACTCTTCCTATCCATAGAAATCTCTTCTTTGTTCCTCTGATTTGTTTAGAATGTAACTTTTTATATCTAAGTCATGCAGCTGGTTCGCTCTGAGAGGTCTTGGTCCATACCTAATTTCTGCCTGTTAAGTTTACTGGTTTCCTAGCAGTTTTTACCTTTCCCTCCCCCAAGCTCCCAGCACCAAATCATGTTTATGACTGTTGCTTTGTAGTGAGCTGGATTCTGTGTTCATTTCCTCCTGTGAACTCTCATCCCGGAGTCTGTTTTGTGTCCTCGTCCTTCAGGCCGCCAGGGCCCTGGCACAGGGGCTGAGTTGGTCCATGGCCGCCTCCCAGTATGGGGGCTGCCTCGGTCCCTCTCCCCATGGCCACAGCCGGGTCTGGGCCCAAGTCCCTCCTTGGAGGGACGCAGTTGGGGAACTTGTACTCTTGCCCTTGGACAGCCCCCTCTTGTGGCTCGCCGCTGCCTCCATCCTCTTCCCAGTTTATCTGGGCTCGGGCCGACTCCCCTGAAGTTGCCCCACCACTCTTCCCCACTCTGCCAGCTCCTGACCACTGGATGCAGTAATTTTATTCTCTCTTCTTCCCCCTCTCTCTTTTTGTCTTTGTGTCTTTATCTCTCTCAGTTTTTCTTTATCATTTATCTGAGTTTGTTATCATTTCAGATCTTGGGCTTTGGTGGAAGAATGAGACTTTCCTGGACCCTTTTGTGTTGCCTTTTTAACTTGGAAGTCTAGTGTTTTGTATTATTGCTTATGAAAACATATCTGATAAGAGTGTAGATTTTTACCAATGATTGACACCCAGACTATTTATCGTTAGTTTCTGGAGTAAATTTATTAAAAAATGTAATTGTTGTTTTAGCCTTGTTGCATAAAGATGATTACTAATGTTTCTGTGGTATCTGCAGATACTTTAGTGCCCTGGAATGTAATTACATTTAGCACTAGATCTGTAATCCCATTTTAAGGTGAAGTTTTTATTATCACCTTTCATCTTTATTGGAGATCACATCGCACTGTTAATAGAACTTGGTCTACCTTTTCAAAATTGTTCATCTTTTTCCTTGGGAGAGAAGGCAGAATAAAAAAAAATAGTATAAAACAGTTTCCTTTTTCCCGAGACAGAGGACAGTAGAGATTGATAATTTTTTTCTTTCTTTCAGAATTGCTTAGTCAGGAGAGCAGCCGTGAAATAATCGAGTCACCTCCAAAGCAGGGCATTTCTCTGGACAAGTTATCCAAGGAACGAGCTGAGACAGATGATCCTTGGGATTACAGTTTGGGAGAAGCTTGGGCATGTGATGTCAGAGTAGAGCAAAAGAAGTACGGCTAGGAAAGACAATCCAGGCAAGAGATAGTCATGAACAGGAAAACTATTGAATTTAGTGCCCATGAATGTAATGTTTGGAAGAAGTTTCAGTTTGAGGTCAGTCTTTTTCTGCAGTAGAGTATTCACATGAGAAAAAATCTACAGAAATGTGGTAAAGAGGAAAAGAACTTTAAAAGTCTTTAGAACCAAGTAAATGTGATAGATTTTTTTTTCCAGGAGGGAGATTTATAAATGTAATTTAAGCAGGAAGTCAGTCACTTACTCTTCAGAGCATCTTATTCAATTGCATAGAATGAACACCACATGGCTGTAATAAATCTGATAAACTCTTCAGAGATAGAAAGTCCATAAAAATCATCATAGAATTCATACTGGAGAGAAATCTTTTGATAGGCATCAATCTGGAAATTATGTTAGCAGGAGGAGATCCTTTATTCAATGTAAAATAATAGATATAAGAGAAAACCTATTTTAATGAAACAAATGTGGCAGAGCCTTCAAAGTTTTAATCTTTACTGTATACAGAAGAAACTCTTTGAATGTAGTGAAAGGGAAAGGCCTTCAGGCAAAGTTCTTACTTTATTATACATCAGAAAATCCATACTGGGCAAAAATCCTTTAAATGTAATGAAGGTGGGAAAACCTTCAGATAAAATTCTTATGCTACAGCACATCAGAGAATTCATACTAGAGAGGAACCCTCTGGATGGAACTCTTTCATCCAGAAAGGAAACCTTACTGAACATAAGAGAATTCATACTGGATAGACTCCTTTGAATTCAATGAATATATGAACTCATTTACTCTTAAGTGTATATTATCGAACATGAGAGCTTGTGTAGAGACTAAGAAATCCTTTGTATGTATAGGAAAATTTTTAGTATACTTTACAGCAGAGAATTCATACAGAAGTTAAGTCCTTTAAATGTAATCACTGTGGGAAATCATTCACCCAAAAAAGGAAACCTTACTGAATATAAAAGAATTGATACAGGAGAGAAATCTTATGCATGTAAGGAATATGGAAAATCCTTTAGCTGGAGCAGCCCACTTATTGTGTCCACTGGCCAGAGCCTTTGAAATGAATGAATGTGGGGAGTCCTTTACCTGGCATACACAGTTTAATGAACATGAGAAAATTCAGATTGGAGCAAAGAAAGTCTTTGATGGTAACGAAAGTGAGAAATCTTTTGGCTAAAGAAGTTCCCTTACCATGGATCAGAGATTTAATACTGGAATAAAACCTTTTGTGTGTAATGAATGTGGGGAATTCTTTACCTGGTATACATAGCTTACTGAGCTTAAGAGATTGCATAGGGGAGCACAGAAATCTTTTGAATATAATCGATGTACAAAAGCTTTTAGCCAAAATCCAAATCTCTCATCAGAGAACTCACTCTTGGAATGTAATAAATGTGGAAAGTACTTTCAATGGGACAAATATCTACTAAATATAGAGTTCTTCCTGGAGAGAAACTCTTTGAAAGCCATTAAATGTGGAAGCGTGTATATACCTTCAGCTAGAGTGAAAAGTTTACCATACATAAGAGAAGTTATACTGGAGAAATCCTTCATCCCAAGTTCTACCCTTATTCAGCATCAGAAAAGTCATACTGGAGAAAAATCCTTTGACCATAATCATTGCGGAAAATCTTAGAGAAAATCCATTTAAATATAAGTAGTATAACCATAATTTCACCTAGAACCAAGTATAAAAGAAGTAATCTTGGAGTCTTGTCAAAAACGTGGAAAATTAGCTGAGTATACATCTCTTTGAGCACAAGAGAATTCATAGTGAAAAGAAGAAACTTTTTAATGTAATTACAGAATTTCAGAATTGGAAGGGTTGTATAGAATATTCTAGTCTAAGCAGTTCACAAAAGGAATCCCCACTATATTCCAGAAAGTAGTTATCCTGCTTCTGCTTGAAGATCCTCAAGAAGAGTGAATCCATCATCTCTGGAGGCAGCCCATTCCATTTTGGAAGCTTTTCCTAATACCCAAAGACTAAATTACTTGTGAAATTATGGTTAATTTTGTGTAAGACTTAATTTATACCCACTATTTTTTTCTAAAAAGATTTAGTCCAGTGCTTGCGTATGACATCATCTTGACTGTCATCCAGTGAATTAACTCTTCCCCAACTTTGTCTCATCAGTACATTTAGAAAATATATCATTTATGCCTTTAAGTCATTAAAAAACAAACAGCACAGGGCAAAGCATAAAAAAAATGTTGCCATTGGAGCTAGTCTTGAACCCCACCATTTACTGACCAGTTCTGAATATATCTAATTATTTTATGATTGAGTACCTATTTTATCATCTTCTCCATAAGAAAAAGGATGAGATAGTTTATGAAAAGTTTCATTAAAATCTAGGTCAAATGTACCCACAATATCCATGTCATGGTAACTAATTTTGTGCCTACTAACAATAATACCTAGCATTTATTTAGTACTTTTAAGTTTGCAAAGAACTTTTTGAATGTTAACTCCTCTGGTGAGATCCTCACAACAGCCCTGTGTGGTAGGAAATAAGACCTGTTATTGATCAAGTCTTGTTGACTTGTTTTAATTGTTTTCCATACACTACCCATGACTTTACTCATTCTAGAATTTTACCAGGAACTGACGTCAAGCTTTCTGGCTTAAATTGCAGACTTCTTTTTTGAAAATTGAAATAACGTTTGCCCTTCTCTAATTTTGTGGTACCCTTCCTGTTTTATTAGGTCTCTCCAATATTACTGATATCTTCTCAGTTATATTAGCTAATTCTTGCAATATTCATATAGTTCATCTAGACCAGGTCAGTTCTTGACTTGAATTTGTAAAGAGCAAATAAGTCTTCTCCCTTCTATTAATTTCTTGTTAGTATTTCTTTTCTCCCCCTGCCCCATTTTCAATACAAATGTCATTCTCTTTGCCAGAGAAAGCGACATAATGAATGTAGGAAAGCCTGGGGAGCATCTAGGAGAGTGCAAACATGATGGTGAGATTTCTTGAACTCATGAGGATTGCTGTAGGACCTTAGGATTTTCATCCTGGAGAACTTCTGGGTGAAGACTTACATTGGACATAGTAGCTGTTTGATCTCAGAGGTTTTCTGGAGGAGGGACTCAGTCAGGGTCAGCATTGTGATATATTTGCTCAGAAAAGCAATGCAATTTTAGGTTGAATTAAAGATGCATGATATCCAGGAGCAGAGGGTTGATAGATTCACTTTATTCTCTTGATTTTTCACTCATGATATTCATATCTTGAATATATTTGTTCTGGGTACTACATTTTAGGAAAAGCATCAGTGAACTGAGACTTTCCAGAGAAAGGCTACCAGACTGTCAAAGCGCTTTGTGATCATATCATATGAGAATTAGTGAAAGAATTAGGACTTTCTTCTTGGTGAACTTCAAAGAGTCCATAATAGCTGTTATGTTCTGAAAGAGGGATGAGGCGTGTTCTATTTGACTAGAAAGAAAAGCTAGAAACAAGGTGAGGAAGTTGTGCAGTGACAAATTTAGGCTTGATGTAAGGGAAAGTGTTCTAATAATGCAATCTTCCTTATGTGGGACTGGGTTCCTTGATAACTAGTGGTATGTAATAGAGAGAATGTATGTTTAGATATAGATTATACCATATGATCTTTCATTTCTGAGATATACTGTGTGACTAGATTATTTCTAAAATTTTAAGTTCTTTATTCTTTAAAAAAAATTTCATGGTATTATTTAAATTTTTTATCCTACCTTAAAACCAAAGAAAGCATTTCCATATACATAGCAGCACACAAAACTTGATTTGTCTATGTACAATTGTAAACCTCCATTTTATATTATTTACGTTAAAAAAGAATATAATAAATTATATGGATTGCTTTCAGAATTGTCCTACTTGTTTGCGCTTCTGTCTGTTCTTTTATATGCATGAAAAAAGTTGTAATGGCTCTCTTTTTTGGTATCACTGTTGCTATTTTTTTCCCCTTTCTCTGATTTCCCCCTCTCAGTTAGAAACTTAGAGAAAGACAAAGCAACAAAATCCTTGTAGCAAGTAAGGAGCATCTATGAATCCATAGTTAGCATGTTTAAAACCCTATCTGTGTACTCCTCTTCTGTTTCACTTGGTAATCTCAACTTCCATTGACTCCTAATCTCTCTGCAGATGTTTCTCAGCTCTCCCCAGCCATCCCTACTCTCTGAGACATTCAATCTCACATCTCCACTTGGCTATAAACTTGATAAGAATTTTGGATAAAGAAAAGGTCACAGTATGTTAAATAGTTTGGGGACAGCTAGGTGGTGAAGTGGTTAGAGCACCAGTCCTGAAGTCAGGAGGACCTGAGTTCAAATCTGGTCTCAGACACCTAACATGTCCTAGCTGTGTGACACTGGGCAAGTTAACCTCAATTGCCTCAGCAAAAAGCAAAAAAAAAAAAAAAATAGTTTGGGGGTTAACATTCTACCCTATCTAATAGAAAAATGATCACTTAAAAACTACTTGACTCCTTTGACTTATTGAGGGGGGATAGTGGAGAGCACCGGGCCTGGGTTTTTAAGGCATTCTTGGGAGTCTCACGGCACCACTAGGTGGTAATTAATGGAGAATTTTAATTTCCAGTTCTTTGTCACCATGAAAAAGAACTGCTATAGATATCTCTATAGTAGACATTCTCTTCCTTTTCCTTTGATCTCTTTGTGGTACAAACCTAGTAGTATTTTTGCTGAGTTAAAGGATATGCAATAACCTAAAGGTTATTGACCTTTGCATAGTTTCAAATTTTTCTCCAGAGTGGTTGAACCAGTTCACAACTCCACCAACAGCATATTGTTGTAGCTATTTTCCTTAATCCCCTCCAGTGCTTGTCATTTCTATTAGGTAAGGTCCTGTCTCAGAGTTGTTTTAATTTGCAATTCTCTAATAGTGATTTAGAGCATTTTTTTTGGTATGACAAAATAGCTCTGATTTCTTCTTCTGAAACTGTTCATATCTTTTAACTATCATTTGGAGGAGGACTTATTTTTATAAATTTGAATCTGTTTCCTATGTATTTGAGAAACAAGGTCTTTATAATAGAAACTTGTAGTAAATATTTTTTGACATTACTTCTTTTTCTTTATTAGCTTTTAGCAAAATGTTATTTCCCTTGTTATTTTTGTTGTTGTTGTTCATTCATTTCAGCCGAATCCAGTTCTTCATGACCACATTTGAGGTTTTCCATTTCCTTTTCCAGTCCATTTTACAGATGAGGAACTGAGGGAAATAGGATTAAGTGACTAGCCCAGGGTACTAGTAAGCCTCTGAGGTTGGATTTGGACTTGGGAAGATGAGTTTTCCTGAGGCCAGGCCCTGGGCTCTATCCTTTACAACTCTAGGACCTGATTGTCTCCTTTAATTCAGGGCTTTTGCTTTGTCTGAGATCCTGTGGTTGCTGCTCTGTACCTTTTTTAAACTTTTGCTGAAGCATAAATGATCCACTCTAACCCCTTGCTTTAACACTTGTCCCTGATATCTCCAAGGCTCCCCACTGCCGCCCCCATGAGATGTGGGCTTGTCCTATGTCACAGACCAGTCCCATGTCACAGGCCTCTCCTGCCAAGTTGTCTTGGATGGGAAAATGTCTTTCCCTGACCCTTTGTTGGCTCTGCCACTCTAGAATTTGATTTGGCATGTTATTTGTGAAGTTATGTGAGGGGAATGTTGGGTTTCTGCCTCTCTTCTGCCCTGCTGGCTCTGCTTCCCAGGTTTGATCTTGCAGGTGACCCTTGAGTTTGAGAGTAGACTTAATACTTTATGAAGTTACGTTGGCCCTTAAGAGGAAGACAGGTTTCAGTCAGGGAAAGACTTGAAGCAAGAGGTATCACTTTGGGGGCTATTGGAATAGCTGAGGAGGAACTCAACTTTTATCAAATAAAGAGCTCCTAATAGTTGGTCTAATTTCATCTTCATTGATGTCGAATTCACCCTTTTCATTTTTGATACTGGTAATTTGGTTTTCCTCTTCTTAAAAAATCAAATTAACCAGTGGCTTATCCATTTTATATTCTCTCTCCCTCCTTTTATTTATTAGTTGAGTGGTTTTCTTATTTCCAATTTTCAAATTTCTACTTGGATTTTCAGTTTGGTGTTTAATTAAGGACCTTTAATTTGTTCTTTTTCTAGTCTTAGTTGCATACCCATTTCATTAATCTGCTCTTTTTCTTCTTGATGTAAGTATTTAGAAATAAAATTTCCCCCAAGTATTGCTTTGGCCTACATCCTGTACACTTTTGTATGTTGTCCCATTGTCATTCTCTTTGCTGAAATTATTGTTTCTACGATTTGTTGTTTGTCACTCGTTCTGTAGGATTAGATCAGTTTCCAATTAATTTGTAATCTGTGTTTCCATAACCCGATCTAATTTTCATCACCTTATGATCTGAAAAAGATGAATTTAGGTTTCTACCTCTGCATTTGTTTGTGAGGTTTTTATGCTTAATATATGCATAATGTTTCCAGTTCTTTGCAATTTGTGATCTCTTTTCAGCAAAGCCCTTTTACTTCTTCCTCCCCATTGCTCTCAGAAATGCTTCCCCACAGCCTGGGCTCCTGAACTCTTTAAGCCTTTCCCCCCACCCCTCCTGCCCTCTCCCATCTGAGGAGGAGAACATTCCCTGTGAGCTCTTCTCCCTTCCTCAGTGTCTCACATCACTTTGGCTTCCTCTCCCACCCTTTCCCTCTTGGTCCCTGGAGGACATTATAGTCCTTACATACAGAACCGAAAGGAACCCAGAGATGGTGGCCCACCCCACGCCTCCCAGACAGTCCCGTGCTGACCTTCCCAAGGTCCCTGGCCTTGTCATCCCGCTTCCTCCAGAATCTTCTGTTGGCTTGTACAGTGGCCTGAGCCTAAGTCCGAGCCCGAGGTCCACATGGCTCCTCTCCCAGTTCTCAGGCCTCTCCCTGCAGGTCCCCCCTGAAGGCCTCGGCCCGCCTCGGCTCATGCGATCTCCCCCAGTATTTGGGACTCTTCTTGACTGAGCCCCCAGCCTTGTGTGGGGTGTGGAGTGCTTGATGCTGGCGGGCTCAGCAAGGCTTCCTCCGGCCCGGGCGGCTCTCAGGATGCTAGCTCCAAGCTCACTGGAGCTTCATGAGGAGTTCTTTGTCTGAGGAGACCCAAAGGCAGGTGCCACTCTGGACAATTTAAACAGCAATGGCAGGGATTTAAGCCCTGCTCTGTCATCTAATACTTTAAGTGTTTGAAGTGGCTAAAAATCCCCCCAACTTCTTGGCGGAGAAATGTCTCCAGCCAGATGAGATCTCCTGCCTGAGGCTTTGGGCTTTATTAATGAGTCATAGAAGTAATTGTATTTGCCATGGCCCAGGCGCCTTTGTCAGACAGAATTTCTGTAGAAAGCCAGGAGAGGCCCAGAGAAAAATCCTTAATGAGTTCTAATGGCAGACACGCCCTCTGGAGCAGGACAGATAAGCAGAGTAGGAGAGTGGGGAAATGGGCTTTCTGCCGGCCCTCTGCTTAACCGGGCAGTTGGGTTCTCTTAAGGCAGGAGGGCTTAAACTCAGGTCTGTGAGCTTACAAGAAGATGTTTGCTAGCTATTTCAGTGTAATTGGTTTCCTTTCTAATGCATTTAAATACAGTTTCCTAGCAATGGTCTGTGGGCTTCCCTGGACTGCCACAGGTCCCCCAAAGACCCCCAAATGGGCTTTAAGAACCTTGATTTTAAGGGGAAGATGGTGGCCCAGCTAGGTCTATCCAGCAGAAGGGATGAGGCCCCGAGGCACTCCTATCCCTCCCAGATCCCCACCCCCAGTTGTCTCAGGTGTGACAACTTCCTGTTTCTTCTTTACTTCCAGGCCCAGAAAGGCTCCTTACTCTCGTAACCGCCCGGGCGCCATGAAGCCCTCCAAGCTGGGTGAGTAGGGGTGCGGCCCTCCGGGGCCCAGGGCCTCCCCCTGGTTTCCCATGGTGCTGGTGCTGGTGGGACGTCCTCTTCACTGGTGGGAGAGCCTGCAAGGCTCGGCGTGCTGCTGGGCCCTTTCCCAGCCTCCTGCACCCCCGGCTTCCTGGGGAGGCATTCTTTTGGCCAGGAATAGGGGGGCTTGGGCCAGATGACCCCCTCCTTCAGGCCCCTCATGGAAGGCCAACTCTTCTGGAAAGCTTTGTTTGATCCAATGAGGAATGAAATCATGGCGTCTGTGCTCAGGAAGTGTAGATGTTGACTGTGGGTCCTGCCTTCTCCCCCTCCCCCAGCTACCTCCCATTTCTGGAAGTGTGGGCTCTTTGGGGGCCCTGGAATTCTCTGGCACAGGAATAATTATAATACTGAACACTTACATAATAATGGCTTTTGGCTGCTTGGGGACTGGGAAGCCCTGGTTGGATTCCCATAAGTTTTTTGTTTTGTTGCTTTAAGGTTTCCAAAGTACTTTACAAATAATAATCTCATTTAAACCTTGTTGCCACCCTGGAAGGTAGGTATTCACTTATTATCTCCATTTTTCAGATGAGGAAATTGAGGCAGAAAACCTTTAAATAACTTGCCTAGCATTTCACTGCTAGTGTCTCTGATCAGATTTGAATTCAGTTTTTCCTGAATTCATCGCTATTTCCAGTAAGGACACTCAAAAACAAACATTTTAAGTTGCCTCAGAAGCAGCTTTCCTCTCAGGTAAGATTTATATTATTTTTGTAAAGTACAGCACCGTGTCTGAAACAAGTAGAGTCTTAAGTGTTTATTCCTTTCAAAAAACAACAAATTGTAGCAAGCAGAAGTTCACTATTTCTCTTACAAGCTTTTTCCTTGCATATGTAGAAAAGTTGTGTTTGATTGTAAAATTCACAATAAAAAATAAAATGGCAGCTTGAGATTGTACTGCCCATTTTTCCTCCTCTTCTGGAGGTGATAAAGGGAGAAGGCATGACCTGCTCTCCCCCTTCATTTAATTAGACTTAATTAGATCATTATTTAGTAATAAACAAAATGATCAATATAAACATGTAAAAATACAAGGATTATTTATATATTTTGGTTATATACTTTTAAAAATTTTCAGTAATGTAGTCTTTAAAAAAAAAAGTTTTATTGATGCTCCTTTTTCCATGTCTCTGTCAAATGAGATGAAATATGTAAAACCTCTTGCAAACCTGAAAGCGTTATATAAATGCTAGCATTATGATAATAATGATCATCTTTATTATTCCTCTGCTAACTCACTTTACCCCAGATGCTTTTTATTATATTTTAATTACATTTTGCTAAAACTTAATCCAGCTACATTTAATATTCCCTTTTCTGCTTCCTTCCCTTTGTAAACTTCACCCACTACTGACCTTCTAGATTAATTTGCCCCAGGCTCAGACTATTGTCCCTGCCTTTGTGACTAAACCCATCACTCCCCTTAGCAGAGAAGCTATTAGAATAACCCAAAAAACCAAACTCATCCATTTAAAGTATTGTAGTAATCCCACTGTGCTTTGCCAGGGAACCTTTGTCTTGTGATTTTTGTGATTCACATAATGGGCCTTGGCTGTGGTTCTAGGATTTTCTGAAGAGGCCCAAATGATGTAATCTCAATAGTGACCAATCATTGATAGCCATGTTGAGTTGTTTCAGTTGGGCTCTTCTTGTCCCCATTGGGGATTTTCTTGGCTGGAGCTCTGGAGCAGTTTGCCATTTCCTTCTCCAGGTTATTTTATAGAGGAGGAAACTGAGGTGAAAAGTGTGAAGAGTCACACAGCTACCTAAAATTTGTTTCTTACCGCTAGCATACCTAATCACTGTGCTTGGAAGCTTCTCTCTCATTTACCTTAATTTTTAAATAAAAACCAAAAATGAAATAGCTCTGGCTGTCCAGGAGCTTGGATTCTGCTAGGGGCTGAGGAGGATGGGATGGAGTGCTAGGGCCACAGCTAAGGAAAATCATTTCAGGGGGAGGCTGTGTGCCTTTGGGAGGTCGGGAAAGATGGTTGCCCCCTGGTTTGGGAGGGTGCTCCGGATTCTGAGGCCCGGTCGGCCTGGCCGTCTTATTCTTTCTCAGGCATAACACCCACCATGATGCTTTTGCACCCATTGGCCCCTGGATCTGGAATCTCCTCCCTTCCGAATCCCTCCTTTCTATAATAAATGTGATCAGTTATTCAGTCAGCAGGCAGTTACCACACCAGGGACTGAGCTAAAAGGGGAGAGGAGGCTTACACAAAAGGAAAACCAGCCCCTTTCTTCAGGGAGCGCGTTCCTAACAGCCTAGCTGGAGTTTCATGATAGTTTGGTTCTTGTTTCCAGGCTCCTGTTCTTTTCCCTTTCTCTTAGACCCTGCCTTGACCTCTGACTCATCCGTAAGCAGTAAAAAAGGGGCAAAGAGGGAACGGACTATGTTTAACGAGGTTCAGCTGGATGTTCTTCTGGGTGAATTTCATAAGAACCCCTATCCTAACTACTCCGTCAGAAGCGAGCTTGCCAACCGCCTCGATGTCCCCGAGTCTAGAATACAGGTGAGTTAAAGTTGGCTCCTGCGGGGGGGCTGCATGCTGCGGGCCTTTTCCTGGCTTTGCACCACGCTAAAGCCTAACTGGCGGCACCCTCGGCACGACACCGAGCACACAGCTAGCACTTCATAAATGCACGTTGCCTGGGTGTCCAGTAGTGAAGATACAAAGAAAGGCACAGAGCTCCCCTTCTCGTTGTGTGACTGCTTGAGCATCACCGTGAAAGTCCAGCTCCTTTTGGTGTGAAGGGACATTCTTGCCTCCACCACATTTCTCACCATCCCCACGGAATCCCCGCTGTGAACAGGAAGTTAAGGTCTTGTCTGCTGCCCCTGCGCCGGGACGACTCCAAGCTTGTCTCCCAGGTTATCCACTGCACCTGAGCTTGGGTGTCCCCTGGGGTTGGCTTCCTCCGCCTGCGGGCACTTTCCTGGCTCTCCAAGGCCTAGAACATCCCCTCTCCTTTTTCCCTCTGGCCTCCCTCCCAACGCCCAGCTCAGATCCCACCCTGTCCAGGAAGCCTCGGCCAGCCCTTCTCACTTGTGCCTTCTGTCTGAATTACTTCCTGTGGGTCTTGCCCCTAGCTTGTTGGGACTTCCGTTGGTTAGACTCACTTGAGCTCCTTGGGGATTATCTTTTGCCCCTTTTTATTCCCGGTGTTTAACCCAGCGCCCAGCACGTGGAACATACTTAATGATACTTTGTCAACTGACCAATAGTAGTAGCTGCTATTGCAGCATATCAAGCCGCTTCATCTCATTTGACCTTCACAACAACCCCACAAATTAGGAGCTTGCTCTCTCTCTGTTTTACAGATAGGTAAACTGTTTATAGGCCTCTTAATTTCTCTCAATATTGCACAATGTCTTCCTTTATATCGGTAGGCCATATTTGTTACAGTCATTCCCTCGTCGGTGGCTGTCCACTTTGTTTCTACTTTCTTACTACTACAAAAAGCGTTCTCTGTATGTACTTGCCGTATGGGGGACGTTGACCTCCATCTTTAATGTCCTTGGAGTCATTGTCCAGTTGTGGTAGCTTGAGGACAAAGGAAGGTAGCAAGTTGGTCCCTTTTTCTAGTTGTTTAGAATGGCCAGGCCAGTTGTTTCACAGCTTGACCAGAAGTGGGTGAGTGTGCCAGTGTTTCCATTCTTAAAAAAAGCTTTCCCAATTTACTACCGATCCAGTTTGTGGAAGCTTTGCCAGTGGGGAGCGAGTCAGTGATGGAAGAATCCTCAGGTTAACCAGGATGCAAGATTTGAAATTTAAAGTGCAATTCAATATGAGACAAGACTCATTTGCATCTCATCTGAAAAAAGTTATTGAAAGAATATAAATGCACCTTTCGAATACAGTTCCTTGGTGCAAATCTGAGAAAAAAATATTGGTCAAATTAGGGGCCTCCCCCTAATGAGCAGAATATCCCTGAGAGATTATTTTAGTCTAATCCCATGTGTAAGGAGAGGGAGGAGGAGAGACAGAGGCAGAGAAAGGAGTCCATTGTTTTTTAATCAGTACCAGAATGCCTCTGATGGACCCAAATTACAGCACCCTCAGCTCACACTTTAGGAGATTAATTAACTTAAGCTTAATAATAATAATAATAATATAATAAATAAATAATAATAATAAGCTTAAGCCCCACCTGTAAATGGGGTTAATACCTCTGGGGTCTCCCATGGGGACCAGCAACATAAAGTGCTTCATGAGCTTTAAAGCGCCTCGGAAATGTGACTTGTGCTCTCTCCGAATTTCTTTTCTTTCTGACTGTCCCATGATGTGCTGCTTTTGTTAGTGCCTGTCAGACTTGAAAGACCACGTTTGTTTGGTGAGGTTGCCTCCCACAAGCTGTGCCCTTCCCCCCGGGCAGGATTCTTGGACAGGCTGGCCATGGTATTTGGGGGGGCAGCTGCCCATCAAGATCCCCTTATTTCCTCCAGAGCTCAGCCTTTCCTTAGTCCTGCCCACCTCCCAACGTGGCACATAACAGGCTGTACACCTATCACGGCCCCACAGGCTGTAAATCTTAGGCTGGTGGGTGGAGAGAACAGGGACCTCCCCATTTCCCAGGTGAGTCAGTGGGCACTGAGAGGCTAAGTGACCGGCCCAGTAACTAGGAAATGAGTCTCAAGGAGGACTGGAACCTGGTTTTCCTAACTCCCAAATCTAGTGCCCTCTCTAGAGGGGCGGTTATTTTTCTTTTCAACGTGCATTTATTAAGCATCTTCTGTGTACAAGCCATTGTGCAATAAACTCGTGAATGCCCATAAAGCACTTTTTTTTCCTGTGTGTAGCCTCTTTTACAGCAGGAGTTCTTCACCCTTTTGGGTATCCTCCTTCCTTTTGCCCAGTAAGGCCGATGGTCCCTCCTCAGAATCATGTTTTCAAATGTAGAAAATGATAGAATGAAAAACAATGAAAACAAATTATATGGAAATACAATTATCAGTCTGTTTATATATATGTGTGTGTATAAATATATATGCATGTCTACGTGTATATATGTATGTGTATACAAATATATGTGCATGTGTGTGTATAAATAAATATATATATATATATACATATTTTTTTTTTTTAGTTCACAAATCCTAGGCAGGATCTCACACTTACCGTGTTTTTGGCGTGTCCTTTAAAAGAAGTAATTTAAAGAGTTTGTGCTAAAAAGCAAAAAGCAAAGCTTTACAGCTGACCACCAAACTGGTTTCAGTCGAATCAGCTGAGATGTTTGTGAAGTGCTTAGCGCTCTAGAATTCCTTCCTTCCCTTTCCTCCCTCTCCCTCTTCTCCTTCCCCTTCTTCCTCCCTTCCCTGAAACTGCCATTCTTATGAGAAGTATGGCTCTGTGAACTTCCTCTCCTTTTTTAGAACTGGTTTCAAAACCGAAGAGCCAAACAATCGAGACAGCTGAAAGAAAAAGAGAGCTTGAATCTGTCCGGACAGTCCCAGGACCACGGGGAACAGAGCTCATTGGTTCACGGCTCAAAAAATGCTCCCGGCCCAGTTCCGCAGGAGAGCCTCATCGAGAGCCCGCTCGCCTGGCCAAACAGATCCAGGTTCCCCTCCTCTAAGCTGTCCAAGGTGGCCCTTGGGGAAGGTCCTGGCTTCCCAGAGACTGTGGCTACGGCCTCGGCGCTGCCCAAGGAGGCTTCCACGAGCCCCGGAGCCTGGCTGCAGCCCCCCGCCCTGACTCTGGAGTCTCATCCCTGTTTAAAGCCCCAGGCCTGGGGGGGCTCCCCGCAGAGCACCCCACCTCGGCTCCAGAGCCTGAAGAGGGGGCAGCAGCCGGAGAGACGCCTTTGGCTGGAGTACCTCCGCCAGCTTCACGAGCAGTCACAGCAGTATCCCTGGATGCAGGAGTACCTGGAATACTTGCAGCAGCACCCAGTTCCGGTGGCCCCTGCCCTAGCCCCCAGCCCGCCTGCCACCCCCCTCCCAGATACTGTTCCCAGTGCCTCAGCAGCCCTGGCCACAGAAGCGGGGCCAGACCCCTCTCCTGCCAAGTGAATCCTCCCTCGGGCTGAAGTTGCAGGAGCATCTGGAGTCACTTCGAATCTCAAACCCTTATGGACCTCTTTCTTGTCCATCTCCCCCTCCCCCAAATGACCTCGGCTCCACGATCCCCGATCCGGTCTGGGCGGCTTCCTGGGACCAGGCGGCTGTCTGACCTGAATTGTCTCTCTGACGTACTTTGAGTTAAATGATGGATTCCCCTTTTGTTGCTGAAGGACAGATCTTGGCTCTGAGGCCGGTGATGGAACTTGGGAGGGGCTTGGTCTTAGCTGGGCCGGTGGGCGTCCTAGGTCTGCTCAGCTAGTGATCGTGATTCAAACCCACACCAAGCTCACAGAGGGAGACCTGCCTCTTAATTAATTTGCCAATTAACAATGGACCGAGGAAGAAGGGGACGTGCCCTGGTGGTCCTCGCTGCCCTCTTGGGTCTCAGTCGGAGGTGGGCCATAGCTGCCTTTCCACTGCACAGTCCATGGGCTGTCAGGGCGGTCAGTAGCTGAGCACCCCCGACATGGAAACCTTCCCATTGCTTTTCTATGAGCCCACAAATTGCCTCCCTGAAATGAGGTTCTCAGCTGACACTAAACCCCCACTTAATGGATGCCAACGTTTGCTACCCAGCCATTACTCATCTCGGGAGGGCCCGGTTTGGAATAAGTGCGGATTAAGTGGGCAGGTGGAGACCAGGTTTCTGTCCCTGCCTGTGTGGAAGGGGAGGCCGGAGTGGGAGGAGGCCCCCTGGAGAACTCTGCAGTTATGCCTTAAGCCTATCAAAAGGAATCCAAGTTGGCAATAATAACAAGAGTATTTTTACAGTTAGCAGTCCATTTTCCTTATCCTGACCCTGAAGGGAGATACTTCTGCAAGACGCTTTGAGCAGAGGTAAGCTCACTCCTGGCAACATGCTCAGGGCTTGGCTCTCCCCGCCAGCCCCTTTCCTCCCTTTGGGGCACGCTGATGGACTTGGGGTTCTCCCCTCCTCACCCCTCAACCTTTCCGAGGCCCACTTCTCTTCTTTGCTTCCCCCTTAAGTGTCAGCTGCTTCTGGGGGGAAAGGCAGGTGGGCCGAGCTGGAGGAGTTTGCCCTCTCCCCCTTTCTCCTCTCCTCCCTCGGGAAGCGCCGGCGTGCACTGGAGCCGGGCCTGGGGCTCCCCGGGCCCCCTCCACGGTCCCTCTTCCCCTTTCTGTCGCTCCAGAAGCTGTTCACCCTTCAAGGCTCATCTCAGGGGATACTTTGTATGGGAAGCCTTTGCTTATCGCCCCTCTTCTGACTGACTAGATAAAGATGGAATTCCCAATGGAATGAAGGGCGGGGGGGGGGGGGGGGAGTTTGGTTTTTTCCTCCTATTTTTGTATCCTGGCCATGGCCTCACACGCGCAGTGGGCGCTTAATCCTACTCAGAGAATGGCCGCTCAGCGAGGCTTGATTTGAATCGGCACCCTATATCCGTGGAGTAAATGGTGCCTCCAGAGAGGACGGCAAAGGGCAGTGTCCAAGCCAAAGAAACGCTAGGGCAGCAGCCTCCGGGAGAGACCAGCGGGGGAGGGGAGGAGGAGTCTCCCGGGGATCTGGGGACCCAGCCCCCGAAGTGCTCCCTCGAGCAAGCCGGCACCCTGAGGCGCTTCCCCGCTCTTGGCCAAGCTCGCCCTTCTGGCACTGAATGCCAACTAGTGACCTCATTCTGTGAAGGGGACCCCCTGGGCAGTGGGATCGAACCAGGCAGCGGCTGTCTTGCTCTCTTTGGGAATCCTCTCCCTGTCTCCCCTTCCCAAGGATTTCCATGGGGGGATATCTCGGCCCTGTTGGCAGGCACGACTTGTATTTTTATCGCCCTATTTATGTCAATAAACTCAAATGACTTTTCATTACCTAGCTCTTAATTTGTCTTCTATCAGAGTGCTCGGGGACACGAAGGGTCGGGGCTCTGGCACTGGAAGGGACTCCCCATGGAGGCCCAGAAAGGCTGGCCTAGAGCACATGTTGCAAGTTGCCTAGACTGTGCGTGTGCGCAGTCCTGCCAAAGGATAGCCGACAAAGTGCGCGATTAGCCAACCATACTGGCCATAACATGAAGCTCCTTGGTGGGAGAGGGAGAGGGAGTCCCTCTAAGAGAGCTGCATTAATTTCACCCGGGCGCTTCCGCCTAAGACTCCAGGATTCAGATTGTAACCGTGTTTATTCTAAAATAGTATCGATTCAAACAATTTGAGAGCTGGCAATGGGCTCCGCCATTTGCCATCACAAAACAAAACAAAACAAAAAACTGCTATATATCTTTTTGGATACAAATATGTCTTTTCTCCTTTTCCCCGATCCTTTTGCTGTGTGGACTTAATGATTCTATTACTGGGTTAAAGTGTATATGTGATTCATAGTCCTTTGGGCTCAATTCCAAATGTTTCTCCAGAAGACTAGTTAACAACTCCTCCAACAATGCATCAGTGTCCCAAGTTTTGCACATCCCCTCTGCATTTGTCATTTTCCTTTTCTGTCCTATTAGCCAATCTGATGAGTGATGAGAATTGTCTTAAAGTGCATTTCCCTCTTTCTTTTTTTTTTTAATTTGCATAACATATATGGGTAGTTCCTCAGCATTGATCTTTACAAAGCTTTCCGTTACAAATTTTACCCCCAGTTCCCTCTCCTCCCCTAGATGGCAGGAAATCCACTACATGTTACTTATGTTAAAATACTTGACAAATCGAATATATGTATACATATTTCCACACTTATCATTGTTGTGCAAGAAAAATCATATCTACAAGAAAGAAAAATCAGATAAAGGAAACGCAAAGCAAACAAACATCAATTGAAAGCATGAAAATGTTAAGTTGTGGTCCACATTTCACATCCCTCTCTCTGGGTGTAGATGGCTTTCTTCAGTGAACATTTGGAGGTGGTTTGAAACATTTCATTGTGGAAGAGAACCACGTCCATCAGAATTGATCGTCATGTTATATTGTTATTGCCGTGTATAATGATCTCTTGGTTCTGCTCATTTCACTCAGCATCAGTTCATGCAAGTCCCTCCAGGCCTCTCTGAAATCGTCCTGCTGGTCGTTTCTCACAGAACAATAATATTCCATGACATTCATATAGCATAGTTTATTCAGCCATTCTCCAATTGAAGGGCATCTATTCAATTTCCAGTTTCTAGCCACTACAAAAAGGGCTGCCACAAACATTTTTGCACATGTGGGGCCCTTTCCTTCCTTTATGATTTCTTAAACTGCATTTCTCTGTCAGTGATTTAGAGCATTTTTTTTTACTGGGATTATTGATAGTTTTGATCTCTTCTGAAAATATTCATAGAAAGGATTGTCTTCCCATCCCACCTATCCTATTCCATTCCCCTAGGCTCTTTGGCCTAATCCAATCTTACCCCAGGCCTATATTACAAATATTGGGATCTATATGAGCTGTCCTTTCAAGCTTCTAGCCAAATCTGAAGGCAGTAGGTGTGTTTCTCTTGACACACGCCACCATTTTTTTCTATGCCACGTTGAATTGTGCCTTTTTTCTACTTGTCTCACCCACTGAACACTTTAGCCGTGGTAGGCAAAGGAGGAAATGCTTCAGGCCCTCAAAATTGCCTGTTGGACCTTAGATGGAGGAAAACTTAGTAAAATTCCAGACAAATTAACCATTTAATTGTTTGTGATTGACGGCTTCTTGCTAGTTTCCCTAGAGTTATGTCTGCAGTTTTTGGAGATCTAGGAAAACTCTAACCTTTGAAGTTGGACTTGATAAAGATACTAATAATTTATTTATTTTTATAAGTTTTTTTATTTTCAAAACATTTGGATGGATAATTTTTCAACATTAACCCTTGTAAAACCTTTTGTTCCATTTTTTTCTCCCCTTCCCTCACCCCCTCCCCTAGATGACAAGTAATCTGTGATGTTAAACATGGTAAAAATACATTAAAGCCAATATCTGCATATATTTATACAATTTATTTATTCATACAATTATCTTGCTGCACAAGAAAAATCAAAAGGGAAAAAAAATGAGAAAGAAAATAAAATGCAAGCAAACAACAAAAAAGTGAAAATGCTATGTTGTGCTCCACACTCAGTTCCCACAGTCCTCTCTCTGGGTGTAGATGGCTCTCTTAGATGCTAATAATTTAGAAAGGCCAAGGTCACCTATTGCATCCTTGGTCATTATCAATCATTTTGATCTTTGTCTTGCCCCTGGACTTGACTGATTTTGAAGGAGAGAAGGACATTGAAGACTGCTCAGCTCTGTCTCACTCAAATCTAGATCACTCACAAGTTAAGCCATCACCTTCATGATATCATTGATCTTCAAGGACACCCTCATCAAAAGACTTCTTAATTCGTCACTTTCAGCTATCAGCTTTGGATCATATACATATCTGAATTGATATTTAGCTTCAAGTCAGCTTTTACACTCTCCTCTTACACACTTATGAAAAGGCTTCTGCCATCAGAGAGGTATCGTTTGCACGTCTGAGATTGTTGATGTTTCTCCCAGGAGCTTAATTCTAGCCTTTGGTTCATCCAATCTTCTGAGCACCTGGGTAGCTCAATGGATAGAGCCTTGGACTTGGAATCAGGAAGACAGGATCTTGAGTTCAAATCTGGCCTCAGACATTTGTTAGCTGTGTGACCCTGGGCAAGCTACCTTAACTTTAATTTGCCTCAGTTCCTCATCTGTAAAATAAACTGGAGAAGGAAATAAGCCATTCCACTGTCTTTGCCAAGAAGCATCCCCCACCACCTCTAAAAAAAGACGTCACAGATTCCCACAAAACAATTCAGCAAGAACAACAAATTTGCATGTAAATTAAAAAACCTTGTTGTTTTCCTCTTCCAATAGGAAGCCAATTAGTTGTTCCATGTTTGATTTTAACTGCTGCTTCTTGCTGTGCATAAAGGTTCTTCAGGAGACAAGCAAGATGACCCGGTACTCCTGTCTCTCTGAGAATTCAACACGTTTTGTTGTGATCCACAAAGACAAAGGCTTTCGTGAACTCAGTGAAGCAGAAATAGATGTTTCTCTAGAACTCCTTTTTTATCTCTGTAATCTACCAAATGTTGGCAATTTGGACTTATTCTTCTGCTCTTTTGAAAACCAGTTTGTTCTTGTGGTAATCCTCAGTTCAAATTTTACTGAAGTCCTGTTTGCAGAATCTTCTTTGCTAATGAATGCAATTTCTTTGGCAATGCCCTTCTTGGAGATATTCATTGAGACATAAATGGATCTTTTCTAATCCAGGAACCACTGTTGAGTTTTCCAAGTTTGCTGACACATTGAGTACAGCACTTAAACAGAATCATTTTTAAGCATTTAAAATAGCTTAGCAGGAATTTCCTTGCCTCTACTAGAGAGCAAATGCTTCCTAATGTCTACTTGACTTTGTTCTCCAGGATGTCTGGCTTTAAATCGGTAACATCAGTATAGCTATTAGTGTATAGTTCTTGTATAGTTCTATATATTTTTGACATTTTCTTTTAATGTCATCTACTTATGACCATTTTTGTCTTTTTTCATGCTCATTTATGCATGAATCATTCCCTTATTCTTTGTCACTTCCTATTTGTATAGTTCATTTAAGAAAACCTCCTTTTCTCTCCTTGTTATTCTCTGGAATTCTGCATTCAGTTGGATATATCTTTTCCTTCTTTATTTCACTTTCCTTCTTTCCTATTTTTTTTGGTTTGTTTTGTGTTTTTTTTTTCCTGAGGCAATTGGGGTTAAGTGACTTGCCCAGGGCCACACAGCTAGAAATTGTTAAGTGTCTGAGATTAGATTTGAACTCAGGTCTTTCTAATTTCAGGGCTGGTATTCTATCCACTGCTCCATTTAGCTGCCCTTCCTCGGCTATTTGTAAAGTCTCACCGGAGAGCCATTTTGCTTTCTTGCTCTTCTCCTTTGGAACGTTTTTTCATTATTGCCTCCTCTGTCCATAGTTCTTCAGGTGCCCTGTCTACCAGATTGAATCCCTGAAATCTTTTCATTGCGTCCACTTTATGATGGTTTTCCCTCCTTTTTTCAATTTAAGTCTAAATATTGCAACAAGAATCTCACGATCTGAGCCACACTCAGATCCAGATCTTTCCACCTCTGGCTGCAAAGTATATAATCAATCTGATTTCTATATTGATCACCTGGTGACATCCATGTATAAAGTGGCCTTTTGGGCTGTTGAAAGAGGGTTTACTACGATGAGTGAGTTATCCTGGCAAAATTAAAATTTCTTAGTCTCTGCCCTGTTTCATTTTGTACTTCAAGACCAAACTTGCCTGTTATTTTGATTGATTACTTTAGCATTCCAATCCTCTATGATGAATATGATACAGTTTTTGGTATTATTTCTGGAAACTGTTGTAAATCTTTATAGAACTGATCAGTTTTGATCTCTCTGGCATCATAGACTTGTTTTACTGTGATTGTCATTGGTTTGCCTTGGATTCAGACAGATATCGTTTGGTGATTTATTTATTTGTTTATTTTAATTTGGTCATTTTTGAGATTAGTGAATATATTAGGGAGGTACAAAATCATTGCTTTGCAGCAGAGAGGGGCCACTCAAAGTTGTGTCATCTGCAGTGGACCCGAGAGGCAGGTAAAGCCCAGAGACATTAAGGGACTTTCTCCAGACTTCTCTAAACACAGGATTCTCTTGGTTTGGCAGAAAGAAAAGTAGGCGTGGAATCAGCTGATAAGGCTCTACTTCTGAAACCTCAAGCACCTAGTTTAACCTCAGTTTCCTCATCTGTAAAATGAAAATAATAGGGACAATTGTAGGGATGTAGGGAGAATTAAATGAGCAATATGCATGAAGTGCCAGAACAGCTAGTGAATGGCAACCTGGGCTCTAGACCCACCTTTGGCAGGAATTGATGCTGCTCTGAGGGCATCAGAACCCAGATTAAAATGTCATTGGGAAGTGTTGAACAAAACAAACAAAAATGCCATAAAACATAATGTTAATTTGTGGTTTTCTAACTGTGTGACATGATAAATGGCACTGGGAGAGTTCCCTAAGCCATCACTGGTTCTTATTAAAACAATTATTATAAAAGTGCATATATGCAGGTGTAATATACACATATATGCTAAATGTTACCTATTGTTATTAATAAAACGGGGGGTGAGACTCCACCATCTCAACCCCCGTCCCCAACCCCACTACCCAATTAGGGGCCCACTGAGTGAATCTTTATCTAATCCAATGCCCAACGCTGGGAGCTTAGCCTCCTTGGGGAAAGGAGACCCACAGTGGGTATTGGTGACCATAAGCCCACCCCAGACTGTTTGCAGAAGAAGGGGGACGGTAGCACTGGGTCACCACCGGAGGATGGATCTGGAAAACAGAATGGATCCTGAATGGTCCGGTTAGAGTCGCGGGGGGAGGGGGAGCTAAGCTTGGCCCCTAAGAGGGGACAAGTCACCCGGGCTCCCCCCCACTCTGGCCAGAAGGCGCCCTGGCTGAGATCTCTGAGAACTCTGAGCTGGGCGCCAAGTAGACCGCGGCCCTCCCACCAAAGGAGGCATCTGAAGGTGTCAATGGTCACAAAGACCACATGGGGTAGCGCCCGGAACCAGATCAGGGCCCGCTCCAGGTAGCCCCAGTGGTCCACCACAGGCCTCCAAACCTCGGGCATGACACGGATGTAGCTGCCCCTGGGCACGTGCTTGCCCACAAAGGTGAGGCTCTGGCAGCCGTGGGCCACGCGGTGCCGGAGGGCCTGGGCCAGCACCCGCACCTGGCAGTGCAGGGCGAACTCATGAGAATTTCATCCTGCAGATGATGGGAGAAGGTCCACTAGCAAGGGACGCCTGGAAGAAGACATAGCTCCAGGGGATCCGGTCCTCCAGCCGGTATCCAAGCCAGGGCACCCGTTGGCAGCATGATGCAGAACAGGTGGAATTAGAATTAGATCAGAAAGGAAGCCGAAAACTGGGAAACAATTTTTACAGCCAGTGTTTCTGATAAAGGCCTCATTTCTAAAATACAAAGAACTGAGTCAAATTTTAAGTAAACGAGTCATTTCCCCAATTGATCAATGGTCAAAGGATACGAATAGACAATTTTCAGATGAAGAAATTAAAGCCATTTGTAGTTTTATGGAAAAAATGTTCTAAATCATTATTGATATTAGAAATGCAAATTTTTTAAGAAGGAAATGCAAATTAAAACAACTGAGGTACCACTTGACACCTCCCAGATTGTCTAAGATAATAGGAAAAAATAATGATAAATGTTGGAGGAGATGTGGGAAAACTGGGGCACTGATACATTATTGGTGGAACTGTGAATGGATCCAACCATTCTGGAGAACAATTTGGAGCTACGCTCAAAAAGTGATCAAACTGTGCATACCCTTTGATTCAGCAGTGTCTCTAGTGGGTCCATATTCCAAAGAGATCCTAAAAGAGGGAAAGGACCAACATGTGCAAAAATGTTTGTAGTAGCTTTTTGTGGTGGCAAAGAATTGGAAAAGGAGTAGATCTCCATCAATTGGGGACTGGCTGAACAAATTGTGGTACATAAAGGTAATGGAATATTATTGTTCTATCAGAACCAGGAATACTTTGTACACAGCAACAAGAAGATTGTGTGAAGATCAACTATGATAAAATTGGTTCTTCTCAGCAATCCAGTGATCCAAGGCAATCCCAGTAAACTGTGGATGGAAAACGCCATCTGCATGCAGAGAGACAACTGTGGAGACTGAATGTGGATCAATGAATACTATTTCCACCTTTTTTCAACTTCCATTTTTTTTTCTTTCTCCTGGTTTTTCCTTCCTTAAGAAAAAGAACAAAAATTATAGGGATGACATGAACAATGATGTATAATCAGAGAAGCCAGGACAAGAATGAGGGAGGAAATAAAAACCAAGCTTTTTGACTAGAACATAAAATGCATGAAAAATAATGTGAGATCAAGTTGAATAAATAGGATGGAAATCTTAAGGAACTGACTAACATTTATAAAACTAAAAGCCATTTCCCAGTTGGTAAATGATTGTAAGACTGTGTTTCACATTTTTCTCACTCTCTTTCTCCCTCCCTTACCTCCCACTCCAAGCAATCTGATGTAGCTTAAATATGTGCAGTCCTTTTAGACATATTTCCATATTTGTCATATTGTGCAAGAAAAATCAGATGAAAAAGTGAATCACAAGCAGAAAAACAAACAAATGAATAAACAAAAAAAAGGCCCAAATACTCCAAGCTATATATCCACAGCTTGACTCCCTTCCCACCAAATGCTAGTTCTACAAAGGAGACATAGAGTGAATAGCAAATAAACTTATTTATTTAAGTCAATGAATAGCAAAGAGAAATCCCCAAGAAAATCTACAGATAAGAATATATACCAGGCAATATCCACAGTGAATGAGTTCTACATTCAACAACCAGATATCTCAGCTTAAAATAAAGACCTAGACTGAATGTAAGGGAAAACTCCCCAAAAGTTCTAGTGTTGTCAGCAGGGGATAGAGTTATAGCTATATCTAAAACCAAGAGCTAGCATTATTTGTATTGAGGATATACTAGAAGCTTTTCAAAGGATTGGGATATAGCAAGAATGTCCATGAACTCTTTCTTGATCCATAGATATGAAAGGTAATTTTTCTTATGCTTAATTTATATCACACTTAACATTTTTTATTCATTTTGAATTTAAAAACAAAAAGAAAACAAAAATGTCCATGTGCACAACAAAATACAAAAAGAGGATTCAA
Organism: Myrmecobius fasciatus; assembly: GCA_023553655.1. NCBI lineage: Eukaryota > Metazoa > Chordata > Mammalia > Dasyuromorphia > Myrmecobiidae > Myrmecobius > Myrmecobius fasciatus. Next base: position 109,197 of record JAJPUD010004049.1, read on the forward strand.
TATGAAATTGACTCTCCATTTCATCCTTTACATATTTTGAATGATTATGTAATAAATATCACACATCACTTTCAAAACTACTGGGCTTTTCCATGCTTTCTTTTTGAGTTCTATTTTGTTCTCTGTTGTGCACTTTTTATTTTTTATAATACTCAAAATAATTTCATTGTTTACAGTTGTTCTTCAGTCAATATTGCTGTTACTGTATATAATAATCTCTTGGTTCTGCCCATTTTACTCCACTATTTTGTGCAAGTCTTTCCATATTTTTCTAAAATCAATAAGCTCATCATTTCTTATTCCACAGTAGTATTCAATCACAATAACATACCACAACTTGTTTAGCCATTTCCCAATTGATGAGCATCCCTGTCATTTCTAGTTACTTGCCACCACAAAGAGAGTTGTTATAATATTTTAGAACATATAGCTCTTTTCCTTTTTCTCTGATCACCTTGGGAAACAGACCTAATAGTGTTATTTCTGAGTCACAGGGTAGACAGAATTTTATAACTCTTTGGGAATAATTCCAAACTGCTTTCCAAAATAGTTGGATAAGCTTAGTTTCACCAATAGTGTATTAATGTACTAATTTTTCCACATCCCCTACAATATTTATCATTTTTGCCAAAATGATAGGTATAAGATGGCATCTCAGAGTTATTTTAATTTGTATTTCTCTATAGCAGTAATCATTTGAAGCACTTTTTCATATGACTATATATATATATGCATATATATATATATATACCTATATCTATATCTCTATCTTTGATTTCTTCATGCAAACACTGCCTATTCATAGCATTTGACCATTTATTAATTGGGGAATGACTCATTCTTGTAGATTTGATTCACTTCTCTAGATATTTAAGATATGAGATCTGTATCTGAGAAACTAGTTATAAAACACCCCCCCACACACACACACCCTTTTCAGCCTTCTTTACAATCTTGGCTACATTGATTTTATTTGTTTTTTTTTTAATTTCTATAATAGCTTTTTATTTTCAAAATACATGCACAGATAGTTTGCAATGTTCACCCCTGCAAAACCTTGTGTTCCAAATTCTTCTCCCTCCCTTCTCTTATCCTCTCCCCTAGAAAGCAAGTAATCCAATTTAAAGATTCAAAATTCTTATATATTTCCACATTTACACTGATTTTATTTGTACAAAGCCTTTTAAACTTAATCAAAATGATCCATTTTATACTTTACAGTATTCTCTTATTTATTCATAAATTTTTCCTATCTATAAGTCTGATGTCATATGTTCCATTTTCTTCTAATTTTCTTATAATCTCTTTTTCTATCTAAGTTAGCGATCCATTTATACCTTTTCATGGTATTGGATATAAGATGTTAATCTATGCCCAATATTTGTCAGACTGCTTTCAAGTTTTCCCAACAATATTTACCAAATAATGAATTCTTATCCTCAAAACTTAAATCTTTTTACATTTGTCAAATACAAAGTTCCCATAATCATTTATTACTATATATTGCATGTCTAGTCTGGCCTACTGATTTACTTTTCTATTATTAGCCAATACCAGATACTGTTGATAATTACTGACATAATATGGTTTAAGATGTGATACACAAAAAGTTCAAGAGACATAGTTTCTGGATAATTAACCATTTTATTAATCATGCTAACAATAATTAATAAAAAGGGTGAGTAGCACTCTCCAATGCCAAAGACCTCTCATGGAATCCAATTCTTTTGTGCTCTTGAGAGAGTGGGTATTCCTGGGGCTGGCAATCAATTCTGATTTGTTAACAAGTAATGAGAAAATTAATATTATAATGAGAAATGGACCTATTCTGATGAGGGGCTGGGGGAACATTACTATCTCAAGCCAGTCCACCCCCAGTCACAAGCAATTTAGCCTGCCTGAAAACACAATGAGCTAGAATTCATTTTAGATTAAATTCTTCGTAAGGTTCTTTAGTTGAATGGAGCAAGAATTCATTCACCTCATCCTTCACTCTATCCTTCAGAGAACTAAGCTTTGACCTAATTTCCAAATAAGAAAGGGAAAAAATCCTAGGTGATCTCAAAATTAAAAATTAGTTATTTAATTGTCATTTCTTTCATTCCTCTATTTGATTCTTTTGAAAATGAAGTCTTCTCATATTTATCTTTTAATCTATTCAAATGAGAAGCACCTATGTGTGGACAAGAAGTTACTAATTTGGTCAGAAGTTCATATAATTTTGACTAGTTATATAAATAAAGCAACAATCTTTCCGGTTAATCTCTTTCTTTGTTCTTGTTCTCCTGGAGACACTTTATTGCAGTAAATATTAATCATGAATTTTTCCTGCCTATCCTTACATTTGTCTTCTTTTTTCTACTTAGTACTTTAGGACAGCTTGTGTTATTCTCCTAGTGAGGATATGAGTAGAGAAATGAATATCTAATGAATAAATAAGGGGGAATTAATATTGCATTATGGTTTTACTAACTGACATTTTTATAAAATCATTCTCTAATTATTTTCTTATTCCACAAGGGAGTAGCCTGCCTTAATTTTCTTTCACTAGCATAAATGAAAACTACTTTTTAGTGAAGTTGATGGGTGGTAGACACAAGAATAAAAGTCATGATTACCAAAAAAAAAAAAGAAAGAAAGAAAGAAAATGAAGTCTTCTCAATGAATCACTAACTGATATGACTAAATGATATGACAAACACTTCATCAAAAGTTTCTAACCATGTGGCTTATGATGGGAAACAATGTAAGGGTGAAAGGGGGTAGAGATTGATCAGGGCTTTGATAAGATCGGGGGAGGAGGATGGAATTCCCATTTAGTAAGTAGACCTTACAAATAAAAAGGTATAAAGAGGGAAAGTATACACTAAAAAATAAAAGTCTTCATTTCATAAAAACTGTATCTCATATAGCCCTCTGGTTCTTGGGAAATATTTGAGGCAGTCCTCTGGTTTGGGTGTGATCTCAGAGCAATTTCCAGCTGACTGGATTCTCTGGTTCTGGTCACTTGTAGAGATTTCTGCTAAAAAATCTTCTACAAAATTGCTCTTAACACAATTTTAAATTTATTTTGCCAATAATCAGGTCACATAACAAAAGTTAGCTCAAACCTTACATGTCTATTATCAGAAAATCAAATATGGAACCTTTTAGACCAAGGAATTTACATTTTTAGGTTATCAGTTGTCATGTTAATATATACCCCAATTTTTATACTTGGCATTCATTCCCCTATAAAGAGGATGAGATTCCTTTAACAAATTACAGGACTCTATTTGATTCTCTCAACAGCTACCATATTAACTAGAAATTACAACAAAAGATGTTAGCATGGGACGACAGTATTTATTAAATAAGTTGTTTATAGTAAAACATTTTCAACATCTAGCCATGTTCAAATGAATAATCCCTAGTAAAAGTGGTTATCTTGTTTTAAAAATAGATATTGCTTTAAGACATTTATAAGTGATACCATAAGCCATTCTATTTTTAAGATAACTGTGCTAATATTTTTTAAGTATACTGTGACAGTTCTTTTCAGAACTATGACAGTCATGATATTAACTTCACTAAATAACAAAATTACACCCAAGTTTCATAAGTGTTTATATAATTTGCCTAATTATCCCCATACTATTGTGAGAAATTAAAGAACCTTAACTCACACAAATACATGCACATATACACACAGAGATATATCATACACACATATGTATATGTGTATAAATGTATGTGTATACACATGTACATTTATATAGATATAGCTAATAACAAACAAATGATGAGCCTAAATACTTACTTAGTTGTCCAGAATATAGAAAGGACATAAATTCTAGGCTAAATATCTCTAATCTTATATCTGCATGTGTATGTGTATACACCTATACAAACATATATAGATATAGATATAGATAGTAATAAACAGATGACAAGCCTAAATACTTATTGAGTTGTTCTGTACATAGAAAGGACACAAGTTCTAGGATAAATATCTCAAATCTTTTGCCTGCATCTTATCATAGTAACTCAGATGTAGTTTAGCATTAACCTAAAAGATCTACTTCATTGTATTTATACTGAGTACCTAACACTGTTATAGGAATTTGTCATGAAAGATAAAGGACATAACCCTACAATAAGGGAAAATATTTCCCAATTTTGATGCTAATTTCAAGTCATACAGACAGCCAGTTGCATTGAGCCAGGACTAAAGTCAGCTAAGTGGTGGAATATTTTCCATTCAAGAATAAATGTCATACCAGGGAAATTGAATCAGGAGAAACCTACCTCATCCCATGCCAAGAGTCACTCCCTCAACCTTTCCCATGAGAACTCCACTTCCCATGAGGTCATGGACCTCAACTCCATAGGATTGCTGGCAACATAGATCATTGGCTTAACAGTATTCCATGATGATCATACTTGGAGTCAGACTCAGAATATTATGAGTTTTAATCCCATAAATTCTTAAGTAGCAAGTTCCAATAATCGTAGTTTTGAGTGGATTCAGTTTTCAAGAATCACATTTCCTTGATAACAAGTATTGACTATAATCTCACATTGGTAACAGTAAGAGATTCATCACACAGAACCAATAATTTCTCTTGCCTTGCTTTGCAGACTTGCTATAAGAGGAAAAAACAGGGACATGACATTAATCCATCAATATGGGTCATAAAAGCCTATGCTACTATAAATAATGTAGTATATTGAACAAAGTGTCTGGATTTCTTGTATAGGAAAATGACTTGAGAGTTCAATCTTAGGCTTCTCAAGGTAACCTTTCTACTTCATTCCCAGGGATGGACATTCACTAGCCTTGTTGTTTATCCTGTGTTCCCAAAGAGGACCATAGCATTGGGGAGGTGAAGCCAGTGAATTAAAGTGAGGAAGAAATCATGAATCTCAGAGTGAATGTAAATAACAACAATTGTTATTTACATTCACTCTGAGTCAAACAGGGCCTTAGATCTCAGATGTCACTCCGATTGAACTGCTGCCTGCTGACGTTTTTCTTAAAGCAATCATTTAAGGTCTGTCCAAGGACACAAGAAACCTAAGAAAAAAAACTCAAGAAGAATATTCATGGTGCCCCCAAAATTGTTTCCCCTTAAACAGTAAAGTCTCACTAATCACAGCAGGATTAGGCACAATTGTTATCAATACAACCAAATTATTTTCATTTTGTAAATTGTATTTTATTTTTTCCAATTACATATAAAGATAGTTTTCAACATTCTTTTTCTAAAATAAGATTTTGAGTTCAATTTTTTCTCTTTCTTTCTCTCATATTCCTTTCCCAAGATAGCAAAGCTGATATAGGTTATACGTGTGCAATTATGTAAACATATTTCCACATTAATCATGTTGTGAGAAAAGAAACAGAACAAAAAAGAAGAAACAAATGAACAAACAAACAAACAAAAAAGTGAAAAGAGAATGTTTCAGTCTGCCTGCATTCAGACTCCATAATTCTTTCTCTGGAAGTGGATCCAATTTTCTATCGTGGATTTTTTGGTATTGCTGAGAAGAGCTAAGTATATTATAATTGATCATCACACAATGCTACTGTTATTGTGCACAATGTTCTGCTTACTTTACTTAGCATCAGTTCATGTAAAGTCTTTTCAGGTTTTTCTGAAATGTGCCTACTCATCTTTCTTATAGTACAGTAGTATTCCATGACATTCCTGTGCCACACCTTGTTTGGCCATTCCCTAATTGATTCCCAATTGTCAGAAAAACTTAGTATTTTCCTTTCTTGTCTTCTTTAATTAGATCTACTTTTGTTTTTTGCTTTGTCTGGGATCAGGATTATTATCCCTATTTTTTTTTTTACTTCAGTTGAAGCACAATATATTCTGCTCCATTCTTTTACTTTTACTCTCTGTGTCTCTCTCTTCAGATGGATTTCTTATAAACAACATATTTTAGGATTCTGCTATTCACTTTCATTTCATGGGAGAGTTCATTTCATTCATATTCACATTTATGATTGCTGGCTGTGTATTTCCTTCTATCTTATTCCCTCACCTTTTAACTTTTCTCTCTCCTTTCACTCTACTCCTCCTCACTATAAATCTGTCCTTTCTTCTATTCACTCTCACTCCATTTTCTTCCTCTTTTCCCTTCTTACTTCTGTCCTATTAGCCACTCTCCCTTTTCTTTTCCCTTTCCCCCCTCCTAATTCCCTAAAATAAATTTTTTTTCTTAACCAACTGAATATGCATATTATTTCCCCTTTGAACCAAATCCATTGAGAGTATGGTTCAAACAATGCTCACCTCTGTTCTTATTCTCTATCTTTCATGCCTCTTCATGTGATATAAATTACCTCATTCTGCCTCCCTCTTCCCCCTCCCTCTGATATCAACCTTTTTGTCATTGTCACCCCTTAATTACTATTTATTATCACACCAAACCCAAGTTATGCCCACACTCTCTAAGTGTACATCTTCTGTCATAATAGAGATACATAGATCTTAAGAATTACAAGTATCCCCTTCTCATGTAGGGATGTAAACAGCTTACTCTTATTGAATACCATACACACACACACACACACACACACACACACACACATACACATATATTACTGTTTACCCTTTTATGCTTCTTTCAAATCTTGTATATGAAGACCAAATTTTCTGCTCACCCACTGAATTTCATCAGGGAAGTCTGAAAGTTCCCTATGAATTGAATGTTTTTCTTTTTTCCTGAAAGATTGTGCTCATTTTTACTAGGTGGTTGATTTTTGGTCATGATTCAAGCTCTTTTGCCTTTCAGAATATCATATTTCAAGCCCTCCAAAACTTTAATGTAGAAGCTATAAATCCTATGTAATCCTGAATGTGGCTCATTGATAGTTGAATTATTTCTTTCTGACTGCTTGCTGTATTTTTTCCTTGGCCTGATTTTTTCTGGGATTTGGCTATGATATTCCTTGGAATCTTCATTTTGGGATCTCTTTTAGGAGTTGATTGGTAAATTCTTTCAATTACTGTTTTACCTTCTTGTTCTAAGATATCAGAGCAATTTTCCTTGAAAATTTCTGAAAGATGCTGTCCATGATCTTTTGGCTTTTGGGTTGTCCAATAATTCTTTTTTTTAAAAAGCATTCTTTCTTTTTTTTTTCTTTTTTTTTTATTTGCAAAACATGTGTATGGGTAATTCTTCAGCATTAACCCTTTACAAAGCTTTCTGTTACAAATTTTTCCTCCCTACTCCCTACCCCTCCCCTAGATGGCAGGATATCCACTACATGTTAATTATGTTAAAAAATACTTGACAAATCGAATATATGTATACATATTTCCACACTTATCATTGTTGTGCAAGAAAAATCGTATCTACAAGAAAGAAAAATCAGATAAAGGAAACACGATGCAAGCAAACATCAATCGAGAGTATGAGAATGTTATGTTGTGGTCCACATTTCACATCCCTCTCTCTGGGTATGTATGGCTTTCTTCACTGAACAATTGGAACTAGTTTTTTTCTTCATTGTTGAAGAGAGCCATGTCCATCAGAATTGATCGTCATATAGTATTGTTGTTGCCGTGTATAATGATCTCCTGGTTCTGCTCACTTCACTCAGCATCAGTTCATGTAAGTCTCTCCAGGCCTCTCTGAAATCCTCCTGCTGGTCATTTCTTACAGAACAATAATATTCCATAACATTCATATACCATAATTTATTCAGCCATTCTCCAATTGATGGGCATCCATTCAGTTTCCAGTTTCTAGCCACTACAAAAAGGGCTGCCACGGGTTGTCCAATAATTCTTAAATGATCTCTCCTGGTTCTATTTTCCAAGTCAGTTGTTTTTCCATTGAGGTGTTTTACATTTTCTTCTATTTTTTCATTTTTAAATTTTTTTTGACTGATTCTTAATGTGTCATAGAGTCATTAGCTTCTAATTCTTAAGTAATTGTTTTCTTCAGTTAATTTTTGTACCTCCTTTTCCATTTGGTCAATTCTATTTTTTGAGGACTTCTTTTCCTTAAGTCATTTTTTATGCTTCTCTTCTTTTTTCATAATTCTTTTGCATAGCTCTCATTTCTTTTCCCAATTTTCCTACCTCTCTTACTTCATTTTAAATATTCTTTTTGAGTTCTTCCAAGAGGACTTTTTGGACTTGAGACCAATTCATATTACCATTTGAGTCTTTGCATGTAGGCATTTTGATATTGTTGTTCTTTTCTGACTATGTTTTTGATCTTCCCTGTTGCCGCAAGGGACACAACAAATCTAAGATAGAAATTCAACAAGAATATTCACGAGTGTCTATCTTTGCTTTCTTATAGGTTATTCTTTTGTTTTTTGCTGAACACTTTTTACTTTATTCTTCCACCTCCCCCAACCAGGCTATGGATAAGCACAGCTATATACATACATGCCCACATATATCTATATCTGTAATATTCACTTACCCATGGACCCACCCACATACACATATATCTATATACACATATACATAGGTCTACATGCATATATACTCACATATACTCAGACACATACATAGTTACCCATATGTAAACATGCATCTAAAACAGTATTAATATGGCTGACAATGTAGATTTCTCTATTGATTGAATTTTTAAGTTTGACTTTGTCTAAAATCAATGATTACTAGTCCTGTTTTTTCCTAATAAATTATATTCCTGATTCTTGTTGTAGCATTTGTGTATATCTTTTATTTTCTATCCCTGCTGATTTTACTTTAATTCTGCTCCTTAACTTGCCTTGCTTAGCTTAAACTCTTCCCAGCTATGTATCCCTCCCTTATCTTCTTCCCTTACCCTTTCCTTCCCTCTTAATCCCATTGCCATAAATCTACAAACCTTATCCCACTCTTGTTAATGTAAAAACCCTTCTGTACCCTATCTTATCCTAAGCCACCCTTTCTCCCCATTTATCCCTTTCCCATAAATCTACACACCTTATCCCAAGACCGTTATTTTACACATCTTTCTATACCTCACCTCTTTTTTCCTCCTCTTTTATTTCTTTATAGATTTTGAAAACTGCTATGCCCTTCGTGGTGTGTGTATGTGTGTGTGTGTGTGTGTGTGTAGTGTTATGTATTTAACCCATTTCTGATATGAGTAAACCTTCCTCCCACCACCACCTCCCCACTGCCTCTGTATTGGTTCTTCCTCTGCACCTCATTTGTATAACATCATTGCTATTTTTAGCAATTATGAGATTTTTAGAATGAAATCATACTCAACTCTTTCCCAATCTTTCTTTTGAGCTACCCACCTATTGATGCCAGTTTAAAATATATGGTATACATTTCCATGGCCAAAACAGAAATTATTTTTCCATGTTGAAAATACAGACACAGAAAACACCGAAATCAATTCCCTTGCCTGGGAGTGTCTTTTACTCACCTGTGCACATCCAATCCTGCACTCATATGTAATTACCTGAAAACATGCTCCCCCAGACTTGTAGCTTTAGCTTTTAAAAGGGTTGGTACTACAGCAATAGCAAGATTACATAATGATCAATTCTGGTGGACATGTTTCTTTTCAACAGCAAGTTCCAATGATCTTGTGATGAAGACAGCCATCTGCACCCAGAGACAGGACTGTGGGGACTGAGTATAGAACATAACATAGGATTTTCTTTTTTGTTGTTGTAGTTTGCTTGCATACTGTTTTTTTCTCGTCTTTTTTCCTTTTTGATCTGATTTTTCTTGTGCAGCATGATAATTATGGAAATATGTATAGAATTACACATGTTCGACATATATTGCTGTCTAGGAGAGGGGAGGGGAGAAGGGAGGTAAAAATTTGGAACACAAGGTTTTTGTAAGGATGAATGTTGATAACATTTTCATGCTCTCCATTGATGTTTGCTTGCATTGTGTTTCCTTTCTCTGATTTTTCTTTCTTGTAGATACGATTTTTCTTGCACAAAAATGATGTGTGGAAATATGTATACATATATTCGATTTGTCAAGTATTTTAATATAATTAACATGTAGTGGATATCCTGCTGAATAAGAATTGGAAAAATCTTATTTAAAAATAAGTTCACTCAAATAAAGCAGGCCTGAGACTTATTTGACCGTTCTATGAACCCTACATGCCCTTGACAGGAGGAGCCAGGAACTCGCCATTCCTGGAATTGCTTATGCTCAGAGGAGGGTGGCTCCCACCCTGAACATATGCAAATATGTCAAGGCTATGGGGTCTGGAACAGACCAAACAAAGATATGATAGTAAGAAGCCTTCTTTGTCTAAAAAGGAAATAACCCCCCCCCATTTCTAGCCACCTCTTTGGGCCTCACCCGTGGGAAGGACGCTTCGCCCGGGAAAATCTTTTCCCAATTCAAGCTGCTGAGGCTGAAATGGGGCTCCCAGCCACCTGAGTTTTGAGGTTCCCTTGAATTGGTGATGTATTCTCTTCCTCTATCTATCTCAATTATTATTGGTTTAATTTTAGTTATTATTGTCTTATCTTGTTGTTTGTGTAAATCTAAACTGTCTATACCGTGCATTTTATAATTAAAATTTTACTTTCATTCTCATTTAAGTCTGAGAGCGTCATTTATAGGAGTGAATCCGGACATATTTAAATATCACAAAACATAAATTGGCGTAGTCGGCAGGATTCGCTGTATAAATGCCTCTCTTTAAGAAGAAGACTGAACCCCCAACCCCAGTTGAGGTACCGGGATGGGAGGATCCCCCATTTTCCTCGCTTGCTAAAGTATGGTCTGAGAATACTGGACCTAGTGAGGATTGGGGAAGTAGAATTAAAAATGGAAAACCCCCGCAACTTACAGCTTGTTTGACCAGTATTCCTATAGAAAAGGGGAAAGAAATGAACGGAGTTTGTCGGAGGGGGTGGGCTTTACTAACAGCTTATAGAGCAATGTGTTTAGAGCTTGATAAGAAGGAAGAGGAAAAATTACAGATGGAAAAAGAGTTAGCTGAGTTACAAGATCGGATGTCTATGTTGCAATGTCAGAATTTTATACTGGAGACCAAGCTCGTAATTATCAAAATGTAGCTGAAAAGGCTGCTGTTCGAGTAGCCCAGTACAAATATAAGAATAGGAAAGGGAAAGTGAATAAAAAGAAAGTGCATGCAGTCATTGCTTCTGCCAATATGGAGTGGGATCTTGATAGATGGGATGGAGATATTTGGGATGAGGATGATGAGAAGTGGGAAGATATAATAGAGGAGGATATACCAGATGTAAGAGATGAGGAAGTAAGACCAATTATCAGGAGGAAATCTGAAAAAGAGGGAAATAACCAACCCCGTGTCACTGAAATTACTGAAGATTTTTCTCAAAGAGAAATCACTGATCTACTCAGTCGATTCCCTCAGAGACCAGGGGAACCAGCAATTACCTGGCTTGTGAGATTAAGCGATGGAGGAGCTGGAGGAGTTTGGCTTGATCCCAGAGAGTGTCTTAAGTTTATTAGCCTGACTTCTAATCCTTTTGTACAACAAGCTTTTAGGGATCACAGTCAAATGCCTTTGAATCAACCCCATAGTAATACCTCCATTTTGGAGCTAGTGGCCTTAGGGTTAAGAGGTCAATATACAGATGCCTCAATGTGGCCAAATGCCTCTCGCCCTTGGTATACACTGAGGGATGGGATACAGAGATTAAAAGAAGTAATGAAATCAGCTGTACTAATGGGTGAGGCTGATTCTTACACTGACACTCCGGTAGTTGCTGTGCATAGAGCTCCAATTGTAAAATCTGCTCCTCCTGCCTATAAGCATCTGATTTTGACTTTGCTGGTAGCAGCCACTGGAGAATCCTTGGGGCAGGTGATTGATAAATTGTCCCAATTAGGGGATTTGGGAGAATTCAAAGATGTAGGAGACACCGCCCCCAGAGACTGGAATAAATCCCGCTCTGGTCCCGGTTCCAATAACAGAATGTCCAGAAGGGAAATGTTTACTGCTTTGTTAAAAGCTGGAGTTAAAAGAGAAGAAATAGATGGGATTTCCACTCCCGAAATTGCCCAGTTATATAACAAGAAGGTGAGCAAGCAGGGACAGGTTTCGGCTCTAAATGTAGCTCCCAGTGCTCCTCCGTCCCTTTACCCTTCATTGGATCCCTTTAAAGAAGAATAGGATCAAGGCCAAACCCTACATGTCCATATATTACATACAGATTATAGGCCTCATGTTCCATTAACTATCTTCTGGAAAAATGGCTCAACTACCAAAGCAAATGCCCTGGTGGACACGGGGGCGGAGGCCACTTTAATTTATGGGAACCCCTCCAAATTTAGGAAAGGAACTCCCATAACTATTTCAGGGCTGGGAGGAAATGAAGTTAAGGCTAGACAAGTGACCCTAGAAATGAAAATTGGCACCTTTCCAAAAAAGGAATATAGAGTTGTGATTGTCCCTATTCCTGAATACATTATTGGCATTGATATTTTAAAAGGAATGACTTTACACTTACCAGATGGTCAATATCAATTTGCTATACGGACTTTAAAAATAGCTGTGGTGGTAGGAAAGTTACTGATGCCCCCAGTGTCTGTCCCTACCCCTACTAAGATGGTTAGTCAGAAACAATATAGAATTCCTGGAGGGACTGAAGAAATTACTCAGACTATTAAAGAATATGTTCAGGCTGGAGTGCTGATTCCCACTACCACTGCCTGGAATAACCCTGTATGGCCCATAAGGAAAGCTGATGGGTCCTGGAGAATGACGGTTGATTATAGGCAATTGAATAAAGTTACTCCCCCATTATATGCAGCAGTCCCTGATACTATTACTTTAATAGAAGCAGTACAGTCATATCCTGGCTCTTGGTATGCAGTAATAGACTTGGCTAATGCTTTCTTTTCCATTCCTATTAATCCTGAACAATGGGACCAGTTTGCCTTTACCTGGCAGGGAAGACAATATACTTTCACTAGGCTTCCACAGGGATATTTACATAGTCCTACTATCTGTCATAGAATTGTAGCTGAACATTTAGATGAACTGCAATGGCCAGATGTAAAACTAACTCACTATATTGATGACATAATGATTCAGGCAGAAACAGCTCAGTATGTAGAACAACGTTTAGTCCAATTAATTGAACATATGAAGAAAAAGGGATGGGAAATAAACCCTGATAAAATACAAGGACCTGCTCAAAGTGTTAAATTTCTAGGAATAGTTTGGAACAGAGGGCATAGGGAAATATTACCTAAAGCTAGACAGAAGATACTAGATTTTTCTCCCCCTCGTAATAAAAAGGAAGCTCAGAAATTTATAGGCTTATTTGGATTTTGGAGAAATCATATTCCTCATTTAGGACAAATATTACAGCCCTTATACAAGGTTACTAGGAAAAAATATGAGTTTGAGTGGGGAGATAAGGAAACTCAAGCTTTTGAAGAGGCCAAAGCAGCTATTCAAACAGCCTTAGATTTATGGCTTGTAAAAGAGGGCCCGATTGAATTACAGGTCTCCACATTAAATGGCTATGCTGATTGGAGCTTATGGCAAAAACAACAAGGAAAAAACGTTCCCCTTGGATTCTGGTCTCGGAAGTTACCTCCCGTGGGCCAGAATTATACTCCTTTTGAACAACAATTATTAGCTGCCTATTGGGCTTTGGTCGAGACCGAATATTTAACTTTGAATCATGAAGTAATTTTAAGGCCAGCTATACCTATAATGAGCTGGATATTAGGAACTCCTGTGTCCCATAAGATTGGACATGCACAGGAATCTTCTATTATAAAATGGAAATGGTATTTGCAAAATAGAGTTAAAACTGGTAAGCAGGGAGTGCCTGCCTTACATGAAAAAGTTTTAGAACTCCCTAATAATCATGAAGTAGTGGAGTCTCCCAAGCAGTATAAACAATCTCCTGTCTCTTGGAATCGAGGATATGACTCCTTGACCCAAGAACAAAAACAGCATGCATGGTTTACTGATGGCTCTGCTAAATATATAGGATCTAAAAGATATTGGAAGGCTGTAGCTTATAATCCTATGAATAATACTGTGTTGGAAACAACAGGAGAGGGCCAAAGCAGTCAATGGGCTGAGCTGATGGCTGCCTTCCAGGTTTTACAGAAGGAGCAAGGAAAGCAGTGTCATTTATTCACTGACTCTTGGGCTGTTGCCAATGGATTGGTAGTCTGGATGCCCATGTGGAGGGAACATGACTGGAAAATTAGAGACAAAGATGTTTGGGGAAAAGAATTGTGGAAACAAATATGGGAATGGTGTCAGAATACTAACGTATCTGTGTTTCATGTAGATGCTCATGTGAAGAAAGACTCTGTGGAACGTGAGTATAATACACGGGCAGATGAACTTTCTAAAATACAAGGGAAAGCTTTGAAAATAGCCCCTTGAGAAGAGGATGATAAACAATTGGGAAAATGGATCCACGCAACTGCAGGACATCTTGGCGCCCTCGCTTCATACAGGTGGGCATTAGATAGAGGAATTAATCTTCCTCTAGATATATTTAAACAAATTGTTCAGGAATGTCCCCAATGTCAACTTTTTAATCAACGACCATTACCTAGAAAGGTGACAGGAGAATTGGCTAGAGGAACATTACCAGCACAAATTTGGCAAATAGATTATATTGGACCTTTACCTATGAATCAAGGGTGTCAATATGCTTGCACATGTGTGGATACCTATTCTGGAGTATTGATTGCTTGTCCCTATAAAAGGGCCACTCAGAAGAATACCTGCAAAACTTTAGATATAATCTCTTTATATTATGGTACCCCCATGCAAATCCAAAGTGACAATGGTACACATTTTAAAGGGAAAGAAATTGATACATATTGTACATATAATAATATTGAATGGATCTATCATATTCCTTATTACCCACAAGCAGCAGGGCTTACAGAAAGAATGAATGGTCTCCTAAAAGAAAAATTAAGAAAGTTAAGTAGTAATAACAATTTAGGAAAATGGAAGGAGAATTTATTTGAAGCTTTGAGACAACTGAATAATAGACCTTTAGCTAATGGAGAAGGCACTCCTTTATCTAGAATGATGACACCTAATTTACAAATTAGGAAGGTTTCTGCTGTTCCCTCCATTCAATGGTGGAAACTGCATGATAATGCTAGACAGCCCTGGAGGGCATCATTATGGTCAGCTGGATATGACTTATATGTGGTTCATGATGTAAATATCAAGCCTCAGGACCAACTGCTATGTCATACTGGAATAGGTATTAAATTACCACCTGGTTATTATGGACAACTGTTTTCCAGGACAGGATTAGCCCTGAAACATCAAGTGCATGTTTTAGGTGGAGTTATTGATAATGACTACAGAGGAGAAATTAAAGTATGCTTACTTAATTTTCACAAAACTGAAGTTTATTCCTGCAAAACAGGAGAAAGAATATGTCAAATAGTTATTTTACCATACCTGAATGGACAATGGGCTGAAGTTAAACAATCTCCTGATGAGACCACAAAAGGAGATCAGGGATTTGGAAGTTCCAATGAAATCTATTGGACTCCAGAGAAAATCATTCCTGGCACTAAAGTATGGGTTAAAAGATACCCTACTGATAAACCAAGGCCAGCTGAATTAATAGCTCAAAATAACACTAATGCTGCTATTGTTGTATATCCTGGTGATGATAAATGGTATCATGTTCCATTAACCCAAATGTTTTTACGAAATTAAGTGTCTTCTAGTATTGGGCGGCAGTCTGCTGGTGAGGACATGGACTCCTGGAATCCAGATGCATAAGGGTATTGAAGGACCTTTTACCACGCCAATCTCGTACATATCTTGGGATTATCCCCCTGAAAACCAGACTCAAGGAGACTTCATACGCCCCCCTGTATCGGTGTGTAACTACATGAACTGGACTTATCCTGAAGGCACTCAATTATGGACAGTCCCTTGCCCCATCTTTTTCTTATTAAAGACTAACCTTACAACATTTAATATATCTGTTAACCCGGCAAAGGGAGCTAATATTTCCTGTACCATAACCAACATGTTCTTTTCCCCTGATTTCCCCACCCCACGAGGGACCAGAAGGGAACTTAGTATTTGGATACATGTATACAACAAGACTGTAGATTTTACAATCAAGATGCCTGACATGAATAATCAGTTTTTTTTATTGTCATAATGCCACCCCAATAATAGATAGACGTCAAAAAATATGGTATAATAAGTTGGTATGGGACAACCTTGTTGATCATGAACGACCCCCAGCAATAGTAAGAGTCCCAAAGTCTTGTACTAATACTTCAATTTCTCAACATAAGATTATATTTCATTATAATGTTACTTTCCCACATTTGCCTGTATGTAATAGAAAGAGAAGAGCTTGGTATGATACTTTACTTGGTGGAGCAGGAACTGGTTTGGGCATAGTAAATTCCATCGATCTTGAGACCCTGGCCAGCAGACTGCGCAGTGCTGGACAGGATGTATCTCAAGCTTTGACTGTAAATGCTAAATGGTTGCCCACAACGATCCTCCCCCACCAAAATACTTTGAAATATCAAGGCCAATTTTTACAAGTTTTTAATGACAGTACTTTTGTTAGTTTAGGTCTTACAAAAAATATTAGAAAACTATTTAAGTGGACTAAATGTTCCCTACAAAATATGTACACTTTGATACAAAAAGAAAATGCTCAAAGATTGCTACAGGAGGGAGACACTCAAATGTGGGATCAGATGTTTGATTTACCAGAGGCATGGAAGAAACGACGACCTGAGAATGCTGAATGTACTCCCCTTTGGTGTACTGGAACTATTGTATATTATCAAGTTAAAGCCTGGACTATTATGTGTCAGTTTCATGTAATACCTTTTGTTTTGCATAATTACTTTGCTTTGCCTCATATATATGGAAATTATGTAGATTCTAAAAATGTAACACATACTTTATCAGATTGTGTTGAAACTAATAGAGGGATTGTTTGTGGGATGATGACTCGGCAGATGGAACCCTGCCTTCTCTCACATTCATCCAATCTGTGTGATTTGACTTTGTATCCTCTAGATAACTTTTCAATGATATATGAAGTTTCTTCTCAGCATATATGTTTAACCTCCAATAATTCTACTGATCTATCCTCTGTTAGTAAAACCGCTCCTTTTTCCGGCTGTTTAACCAATGTAACCTTTTTGCACTGGCAAGGTGATGATTTTTATTTTTCTCCTGACACAGATGTGAGTAAGAATTTAACATGGGTACCCAAATTACTTCCTCCTCCCTCTGCTGATATTTCCTTACAACCCCTTATAGACATCCTAACCAAATCCCTTATTCTGAAAAAGTTGCTAGAGTCTAACCAACGCGTGTTAAATGAACACCGAATACAGACTCTCATAACTGCAGGACAACTTATCGAGGCCTCTCATTTAGTAACATCTGACACTAATCATCATTGGTATGATTTTCTATTTAAATCCAGTAGCGCTACCATATATTTTAATAGTATAGCCATACCCATATTATTAATAGTATTGTTCTTATTTACTCTATGTCTATGTAATTGTTACATGTATAAGAAAATGAAGATAATTTACTCCAACTTTACTCCTTTAGCTCAGTCCTCCTATTATTTTCATGACCTTAAGGCCAAATGAATAAGAATTGGAAAAATCTTATTTAAAAAAAAAATAAGTTCACTCAAATAAAGCAGGCCTGAGACTTATTTGACCG